>JASVEL010008273.1:0-107204 GCA_032618575.1 Nicotiana noctiflora
CTACTATGACTAAACTGCCCCTAATTAAACATTTAATGTGAGGAATAAGAAAACTTTTTAGGAATATGCACATAGGGGTTATTTTGTAAAAACAAATTGAATTCTTTCTTGATTACATAACTGCACATTTATTTTGAACCAAAATGAAAAAACAAATTGCACTTATTGTGAACCGGATGAATTAGTACTTAGTATTTCCCCAACTTTGCAAATAGGACAGCATATTGATCAAGTTTTCCATCGCTAAATCAGAAAACTTTGCCAATAAAGGAGCTTCTTAGCCCCTATAGTTCCAATATTATGGAACGAAAATTTGTCAGATAGTTGCAAAGTGCAAGGTTTATTGCAAGATACTATCATTTTAGGACATCAAACAGCATGCTTGATCCATTTTTAATTTAATATCACAATCAGTCTATCATATATAACTTGCCGGGCTTTCCAGGGTATTCATTCAATTAAAAATGATAAAAAGTTGAGTTACCGTGATATAACCACAATGCTTGTACTATAAATACCATAGTCACTCCAACAAGCTTTTCATCCACAACATTCAAACAGAGACATAATAGATTCAACAAAAAACTTCAGCTAGTGAAAGATGGCTTTGATATCCAATTGGAAGCTTGCTTTTGTAGGTTTACTAGTGTTAGGAATATGGGCTTCTCATACCACATCTCGTGACTTGAACGAAGCATCAATGGTCCAGAAACACGAGCACTGGATGGCTCGCTTTGGATGTGTGTACAGAGATAATGCAGAGAAGGCAAAGAGGTTCAAAATATTCAAGGACAACGTTGATTACATTGAGTCAGTCAACAAGGCAGGAATCAGGCCTTATAAGTTGGGTATCAACGAATTTGCAGATTTGACAAATGAGGAATTTAGAGCGACTCACAACGGATACAAAATGTCTTCTCATCAGAAGTCATCAAAAACCATATCATTCAGGTATGAAAATGTGACTGCTCCCGCTACCATGGATTGGAGAATGAAGGGCGCTGTTACTGGAGTTAAGGACCAAGGGTAATGTGGTAAGTCAAGTAACTTGGTCATGTAAATAATAATATTTTCTTTAATGTACGTATATGCTACAGAAGAAAATCTTATTAAGCTGATAATGTAGGATGTTGCTGGGCATTTTCTGCTGTTGCTGCTACTGAGGGGATCAACAAGATCAATACAGGTAAGTTAATATCTTTATCTGAGCAAGAACTCGTGGATTGCGATACAAGTTCTGATATGGGATGTGAGGGAGGTCTTATGGATGATGCTTTTACGTTCATCATCAAGAACCGTGGACTTACTACCGAATCAAATTATCCATACGAGGGAACTGATGGCACTTGCAAAACTGGAAAGGAATCCAACCATGTTGCCAAGATTACTGGCTATGAAGATGTCCCGGCCAACAGTGAGTCTGCTCTGTTGAGTGTTGTTGCTAACCAACCTGTATCTGTTGCCATTGATGCTAGTGGATCAGATTTTCAGTTCTACTCTAGCGGTGTTTTTACTGGAGAATGTGGAACTGAGTTAGATCATGGCGTTACAGCAATCGGATATGGGAAAACTAATGAAGGGACAAAGTATTGGTTAGTGAAGAACTCGTGGGGGACTAGCTGGGGAGAGAACGGATATATTAGAATGCAAAGAGGTATTGATGCTGCAGAAGGAATTTGTGGAATTGCTATGCAAGCTTCTTATCCAACTGCTTAAATAGCTGAGAAGCTTTAGTGCATGGGAATTTGTTGTTATCACCTTGTTCATATTTTATGTGGTGTGTCTACAGTGTATATATGCTAGAAACTCCTTGTATGTACATAAGTGTTAAAAAAAAAACTTTCTATGTGAAAAGATTGGTAATGCAAGTGAATGATATAAAAAATGCTTCCCCTATTTAAGACTTGGACTCCATAAACACAAGATTACTATATATACCATCTTAGATTTTACTATTCAATCTTTGATTCATAGGTTTCTCTGTCTTTAGATTCCAAAAGCTCTTTCAACTCGTTTCTGTCAACACTTGGCCCAAAATAAATAATTTTTTATGGACCCAAAAATTAACTAGTAGTAAGCAAATAATGTTGGAGAAACATTAGAGGAGGGAAACAACAGGGAGATGCCAACAAGGAGAACTGTTCGACTCCAAAATTACCATACACTTCGTGAATACAAAACAACATATATAAATTGCAGGCCAATCATAGCAAGTCGTAATAATTCAAGAACCATGTAAAAGAAACAATAATAAATGCCCCGATTAGGGTGAGAAGTGTTGACAACTTTTATTGATGATATTGGTTTGGTCTACCTCTCCATGAAGAGGTTCAGAACCTTACACTCATGTTGTATCTCTTCATGAGAAGGATATTTCTTATCCGTTTTCTCTCTATGGAGTGCTAATGATGTCGAAGAAGAAGTCCCTCCCATGTGAGATTTCCTCTCTTGGTATTTATAGTAGTGAGCTTCATGAGCTGGCAATAGGCGGTTGTGACCGCATTAAGATTTCATCCTCAAGATAGAGGATGGGCCGTAGCCTTGTTAATCAAATCAGGCAGGGGTTAAGTACCGTTAATTATGGATGGCCGTACCAATTATTAATTTTGAATTAACCAGAACAGGGTGAACACCATCAGTTATCGTGGGGTCAGATTCTGATCCATACAGCTAGTCCCTCCGCTCATCGAGGTCGTGCCTCGTACGAACTTGATGAGCGGATTTCACCGACTTTGATCTAAAAGACTTGGAGAAGGGACGGATGGCCGTCGCTCTGGTCGAGACCGCGTTCTTTATGGCGACGACTCAAATTTGTAGAATTTTTCGATGTGACGTTTCCATATAGTCAATTCATCATATGATCGGGGGGGTACCTACTCATCATGAAGGCGTATGATGTTGTTAGCACAATTCGGGCGAGATCGAAATCAGTTATGTTCTGATCCTTATGTTTACTTAGATGCACAACTGTCATCAGTGACGGGAGACGTGCCGTATGTAGTATGGCCGAGTACGTCTTCTGCAGTGTTTTGGACTTTTGAGGACGTATGGTATATATCCCCCATATAGGCAGGGCGCTTTGATCGTTACGGCTGGCGAGGTATCAATAGAAGGCCGAGTGGGCACTTTGTGGTGCTCGTCATGATATCGCACGTCTTTGTAGAATCGAACCGTTTGACGGTTGGTTATGCAGTTAATGGTGTCTATTGGATTTCCCGAAGTCATTTATGCTACCTATAAAGGTAGGTTGAGACATTCATTTCTCATTACTTCTTTATTCGTCTGAGAATAAGTCTGAGGGAGCTTTTTATTCTGCTAGTTCACTTTCTCCTCTCTTATTGATAGTGATAAATCCCGTTTTTCCCGCCGAATTCTATTCTTTTTCTTTTCAACCAATTAAGTAATGGCAGGCATTTCTTCACGCGATGTTCTTCTGATAAACTTACCGGTTAATACTCCGGCGATTGAAGGGCCACCTCCGTCACTGGGAGGTGCTGAGCAGGAGGAGACCACAGGGATTCCGTTAGTTGATGAGGTACTTCCCCCGCCCGGAGGTCCGACAGTTGATTTTACTGCCGATGGCGGGGAGGACCCTGTGGATGAAGCTGCACTGATGGGGGACATTGGAATGGCCCGATTATAGGACCAGGGGATTGTTCCAAACTCACACCAACATTGTCCTCGCCAGAAGCGAGGAGAGATTTCACACCGATCATAGGGGATACTGCATTTTTTATTCGCATCCCTTCAGATTGGGGTTCAGGATTCCACTTCCTATGCTCATGGTGGACTTCTAACTCCATTACGGGGTGTGCCTGGGCCAGCTCACCCCCTCTCTCTACAAATTACTGGCGATGTTTCTTAAGTACGGGGAATTAGCCGGTAGGGTGGTTACGTTGCAGCATATGATCACCCTTTATGCCCCTAATGGGTATGTGGCACCATGCTTCGGGCGTGCCCTTGTGGGTCAAGGGGGCTGACTGCAGAGCTGGATGATGAGGTCGAACCCTACCTTTTCGAGAATTTCTTTTACATCAGGACCGAGCATCTAGTAGCGTCCCTTTCAGGGTTCCTTCAGGCTTGGAACTATACACGTGCGTTACTTTATTGTGATAGTCAATTTCCTTCCTTTCTCCCTTCTTTCTCTTTTTTTTTTGTTTTATAAGTCTCACGTTTGTGAATGTTAACTCATTGTTGCTTTTGTAGCCGAGAGGTCGCCACCGACCCCATTAGCAGGGATGCGTAGGTGGCTTGAAGCTGTGCTCCCTCATACTGAAGGGATTCACCCGTGGGTGTCTTTTTGGGAGAGACATGGTCGTAGGCCTGCTACAAGTGAGACGTCTATTCCTTACTTCATTTGGTTTGAGATTTGATTTTGTTTACCAACTTTGTTTCTCTGCGATAGGGAGGGTGAGCTGTGGCAGGGCTCCTCAGCTGGCTTTCCAGCGGCCGGGTGAGATCGCTCAACTTCTTGCAGCATCAGCGCCGTGCCGTGTACCGAGGGCGGCATCGGTCAAATCTTCGATGGCTTCTTCCTTTCCACGACCCATATTTTGGGATGAGGGGCCGCCGAGGACCGTGTATCCTAGGGATGAGTCATCCTCGGGCGAGGATGAGGAAAGGTCATTGATCAAGCGCAGGGTCGCGTTCACTCCGGCTCCTTCCACAGTAATCACGCCTACTCCCCTTATGGTGATTAATATGGATTCCCCTACGGCCGACACATAGAAGGATATGGCTGTAGCGCCTACCCTTGAGGGTGAACCAACGGTGGAGGTCACCCCGGCTATCTTAGGACGCAAAGATACTTCCGCTTCGGCGGCTCAATTGGTGACCCCTACAGTTGAGACAGGGGAAAGCTCCTTAGTGATTGCAGAAGCCGGTGGACCGAGCATCACGTTGGCGATCGCGGCGGGAGCAGGAGGAGAGGCCGTAGGAGAAGGGTCTAGGTCTGAATCAGATTAGGACCCTGAGGATGTCCGCATATTCCGGGACGGCATTACAAATGCGGTCGTTCACACGGAGGGGAGGTCATATCTCATTGAGGTTCCTATGGATTCAAATTTCCTGCTCCAAGGCTCGAGTTTGGTGTTGCAGTTCGGGCTGCTGTGCTCGGAGACAAATAATGAGTCACTGAAGGACATCACGGACATCGGGTTGTTGAATGAGGTGGCTGTGATGGGCTTGAGGGTACGTATTCGGATATCGGTTTGTCCATTCTATGCCTTGTTTTATTTTACCTTTTAACCGTTATCTTCGTTTCACAGTCCTACTTGCTAGAGATGGAGAGTATCTGCCGAGCTAACGTTCGCTCGGTGGTGTTTTTCCGGGTGTTGGAGAAGTACCACTGCTACCGAGATAGGTGTAGGGAGATGCGTGTACGTTTGAGGAACGATCCCTATAGCCGGGACCTGGTTTACGAATTGGTCAGGCAGGAGATTCAGGCGCAACAAACACTTGGCCGGATGCACGCCCTTGAAGAGCAGCTCCGTTAGAAGACGAAGAGCTCGAGGTCGGGAGGGGGCCGCAGTTGAGTGCGAGCATCGGTGCCTAGCCAAGGTAATGGAGGATGCGTCGGTGTGGATCGAGAAGGTGGCTGCACTAGAGGGAGAGATTATGGCGTTGAAGCGCCAGCTGGACGATGCCTCGACAAGGGCTGAGGCATTACAAGGGGCCATTCGTGCCGGTGAGTCCCAGTTGTCGCTGGTAAGGGCCGCTCCCGCCTTTAGGGATGTGAGCCTCGAGGAGCGGATAGGTACCCTTGAGCAGGGTGCTCAGACTGGTGCAGAGTGCGTTGCGACCTTGGAAGAGGAGAACTGACATCTTCGGGAACATGCCACTTCCTTTGGCAATGCTCGTGAGCTTTGGGTTTATGCTGATGCCCAGCGGGATGTATACAAAAATCTATGGGAAGCCGGTATCGTGACCGAAGCTACTTTTGAGGGGGCACGCCAAAAGGATCGGGAGGCTTGTATGGACTGTGGTTTTGATGCGGCGACACTGGGGGAGTGATGATGGCACAGATGGGAGCGCGGATGGAGCCTAGTAGAAAGAAATGTTGTTTATTTTTCTTTTTGCCATTTGGCGTTTGTTGTTGTTTTTTTTTTATTGACCGACTTTGGCCGGTTGTATAAGTGGGGATGACCCACAATTATTTTTATGAATAAAAGAAGTTTTTTTTCTGTTATTCACCTCGCATCTATTTTTCACCTCCCCTTTTTAGGTTTTCCTTTGCATGCGTTTGGGTGATTTGCCTTTTAAGTTTGACCACGATAGGCATGTCAGTTTTTGATTTTTGGTGACATTCCTTTTTGATTCGATGTGTTCGAGTCAGAATCAATGTTTGGCGGTTCTGACGTTTAGTCTTAGTCTCAGTTCGGGCGTGACCGGGCTACTGGCCGTGATGATAAAAATGTGGCCCGGTAGTTTGGCCGGGGCTAAACTTTACGTGTCTCCAATTTTAGTTCGAGTTGGGCGTACTTACTTTGATGGTGAGGGTGCTTAACCCGTGCCTCAATTCTTTAGAGATTTGAGTTTTGCTGAGTTTAGCGGTGGAGGAGCTCCATTATCCAAGTCCTGGTTCAACCGCGATTAGAACTCGTTAAATTTGAGGGTGAGAGCACCTGAACTTATCGTTCGAGCAAGGTTGAACTTGTTGAATTTGATGGCGAAGGCACATAACCCGGGTCTCATTTCAACTATTGTTGGACTTGGCCGATTTTGAAGACGAAGGCGCATGGCCTGAGTTTTGGTTCGATTGTAGTTGAATTTATTTACGAAGGCGCATGACCTGAGCCTTGGTTCGACTGTAGTCGAATTTATTGGCGAAGGAACATGTCCTGAGTCTTGGTTCGACCGTAGTCGAATTTATTGGAGAACGCACATGGCATGAGTCCCAGTTCAACTGTTATTGAACTTTATCAATTTATGGAGGCGAAGTCGCATGGCCAGAGTCCCAGTTCAACAGTTGTTGAAATTTATCAATTTTTGGAGGCGAAGGCGCATAGTATGAGTCTTGGTTCAACAGTAGTTGAATTTATTGGCGAAGTGCATGGACTGAGTTCCAATTCAACTGTTGTTGAACTTTATCAATTTTTGGAGGCGAAGGCGCATAGCCTGAGTCTTGGTTCAACCCTAGTTGAATTTATTGGCGAAGGCGTATGGCCTGCGTCTTGGTTCGACTGTAGTCGAATTTATTGGTGCAGGCGCGCGGCCTGAGTCCCAGTTCAATTGTTGTTGAACTTTATCAATTTTTGGAGGCGAAGGCGCATAGCCTGAGTTTTGGTTCAATCGTAGTTGAATTTTATTGGCGAAGGCGCATGGCCTAAGTCCCAGTTCAACTATTATTGAACTTTATCAATTTTTGGAGCTGAAGGCGCATAGCCGGAGTCTTGGTTCAACCGTAGTTGAATTTATTGGCAAAGGTGCATAACTTGGGTCCCAGTTCAACAGTTATTGAACTTTATCAATTTTTGGAGGCGAAGGCGCATAGCCTGAGTCTTTGTTCAATAGTAGTTGAATTTATTGGCGAAGGCGCATGGCCTGAGTCCCAGTTGTTGAACTTTATCAATTTTTGGCGGCGAAGGCACATAACCTGAGTCTTGGTTCAACTGTAGTTGAATTTATTGGCGAAGGCGCATAGCCTGAGTCTTGGTTCAACCGTAGTTGAATTTATTGATGAAGGCGCATGGATTGAGTCCCAGTTCAACTGTTGTTGAATTTTACCAATTTTTGGAGGCGAAGGCGCATAGCCTAAGTCTTGGTTCAACTGTAGTTGAATTTATTGGCGAAGGCGCATGGCCTGAGTTTTATCAATTCTTGGAGGCGAAGGCGCATAGCCTGATTCTTGGTTCAACCGTAGTAATTCACTGGCGAAGGCACATGGCCTAAATATCGGTTCGACCGTAGTCGAATTTATTGGTGAATGCGCATGGCCTAAGTCCTAGTTCAGCTGTTGTTGAACTTTATCAAATTTTCATCCCAGAAAGGGTACAAATTGTATAATATCTTAATCAACTCTTTTTTGTAAGCAGGGATGTCAAGTTTATGGAGCATGTTTTTCCATTCCAATTGCTCAAGGAAGTAAATTGCAATTATTTTCCAATGGTGTACTGGATTTTCCAGTCACTGATGCTGCATGTTCACTTCAGGGCGCAAATGGTCCAGACCAAGCTACACAACTAGATGACACTTCAATCCAGGCAAATATAGATAATCATGGTGAAGAGACGAAAATCTATCACCAGACTTTTTGTCTCTTGAAGATATACAACATCAGCAACCCATCTCTTCAGAACAAGAGACTTCTAATCATAATGGACATCAGCTGAGAAAGTCAACCATAACTGCTAAGGAACCTTAGTGGATGCAAGACTATGTTTGAAATGGTTCCCTAATGAAGCCAGAAGGTAAGCAAGTTTGCAAATATCCAATGCGAGACTACTTGACACATACCGGCTTATCTACGAAGTTTCAAGCCTATCTGTCCAAAATTACCAGTACAAAAGATCCTATGAATAATGAAGAAGCTGCATAAGATTCTAAATGGATGGAGGCCATGAATCAAGAACTACATGCACTCAAGGATAATGAAACCTGGAGCTTGGTTGACCTACAAGTAGGAAAGACACCTATTCGATGTAAGTGGGTGTTCACGATAAAGTACAAAGACAATGGGAAGGTTGAAAGATACAAGGCAAGAATAGTTGCTAAAGGATCAAATAGAAGGTCTAGACTATCAGGAAATTTTTGCTCTTATAGTCAAGATGGTAACACTGAGAGTAGTCATAGCTTTAACTGCTGCTAACAAATGGAATCTATACCAGATGGATGTATATAATGCCTTTTTACAAGGCGACCTAACTGAAGTAGTCTATATGTGTTTGCCACAAGGATTTCCCAGCCATGGGGAGAAAGTATGTAGGTAGCATAAATCCTTATATGGCCTAAAACAGGCCTCATAACATTGGAATCTAAAACTAACTGATACTGATCAACTTAGGTTTTGTGCAGAGTCATTTTGATTACTCTCTATTCACAAAGAAGTAAGGGACAAAACTAATAATTGTATTGGTATATGTAGATGATCTTTTGATTACTGGGAATGATCAAGGGTTAATTTCTGAGGCCCGAAACTATGATGCAAAGTAATTACATGATCAAGGACCTAGGGGAATATATTGAAGTTATTCCTTGGAATATTGATAGAAAGATTCAAGAAGGAAATATTAATGAATCAAAGGAAATTTGATGTAGAACTTATCATTGATCTTTGATTATCAGATTGGGCATTCTGTGATGCAGATTGGGCATCATGTCCGATTTCCAGGAGATCTGTAACAAGCTATATGATAAAATTGGAAAGTTTATTAGTATCATGGAAGTCCAAGATGCAATGCACAGTATCAAGGAGTTCAGCAGAGGTAGAATATAGGAGCATAGCAGCAAGAGTTGCAGAACTTTCATGGTTGATAGGACTCTGTAAAGAGCTAGGAGCAGAAGTTGAGCTACCAGTGGAACTACACTGTGACAGTAAAGCAGCAATTCAAATTGCTACGAATTTCATATTTTACGAACGTACGAAGCATATAGAGATAGATTTGCACTTTATAAGAGAGAAGATACAACAAAAAGTTGTCAAGACAAAGTATGTAATGTCAAAGGATCAAGAGGCATGCTTATTCACAAAGGCAATAGGAAGATCACAATACGAGTATTTGATGGGCAAGCTAGGAGTGCTCATTCTATTAGCACCACCTAGCTTGAGGGGGAGTATTGAAGAGAGTAGTGTCACATAATAGTCACGTGACTCTGTAGTTAGCTGTAGTTAATTGTATAGTTAGCTATAACTAATTATTGGATTGGCGGTTATTAGTTAGTGGAGAAGTAAACGTGATTAGTGTATCAGTGTACATAAATAGCAGCTAGCATTCTATTGATCGATTATTATGAATGAGAAGAGCTCTGTTCATTTGCTCTCTATGGAATTCTCTCTAGAACCTTCTTCTTCATTAGTTATTCATCATAGATCAAGCTAATTTTCGACCTTCATCAGTCTTAAAACATCCCTACCTAGTTCGTCACTATTTACTGATCAAAATTTATAAAGACTAAGTATGAACACCATTAGGCAGTTCTCATCAAGAATATACCATCTGCTAATTTGTGGTAGCTTCTGAACTCTCAAGAGTGGAAACCAATATTGAATAGCGGTGTTTAAATTTACTCATGTCACTTCTCTTCTAATTTCCATTAAAAAATATAATCAATGAATAACTAATAAGTTTAACTTCTACATTTATAAAACCACAAATTGAGGGTTCTCAAGTGTGGGAGACTAGGAATTTCCAGAAGTGATCATGTTCAAGACGCTATGGATAATATGGATATTCATATTATCCGCCGGTTAACGCATTTTTTATCCGTATTAAATATGATTCAGGTTAAATAATTTATCTATTTTTTGCATTATCCGTTTTCGACTAGTCCAAATTCGACTCGATCAGCTCGATTTGCCATCCCTAGTGCCAATAGACATGACAATATTTCGAAAGAAATAATACTTCTTTTAACCAATAGAAACTATCGTTTATCTCATTTGAAAAAAGACAAAAGGAAAAGAGAAAAAAATTAATCTCATCTTGCACCGGCTTAACAGGCGGAGGAATTAAATTAGCGGAGACTCCATTTGCGCAAAATTTACGAACAGAGTAGTTTCTCCTTTTTAATTAGAAGAAAACCACCAAAAGTTCAAAAGCATAAAGACTTATGTAGAGACTAGCTAGAGAGTAGAAAGTTCTTTTAGCGTCTTTGAGAATACGCAAATTAAATTTATAGAGTAAAAATGAGTCTTTGAGAATACGAGTAAACTTAGCTTTTTCGTGGGCCAGTTAGCGTAGACTTGAAGTTCACAGAACCTAGGAAGACCAACGGCGAAGACTTGTAGATTGACGCAGTAAAACATCTACTTTCCACAGATGGACTTGTTTTAATTTCCAGTTGTTAACCAAAAAGGAGGTTATGTTACTGCCAGTCTAGAATAGTTATTGGGATATAATTTCTCATCTACGCTTCTATATAAACGCTATGCTACCGAAGACATTGAATGCAAGCCTTAAACAAGTTAATTACAACAATATTCTTTGTGATCAAACCATATTTCTCCCTCAACCATGGCTATTAATTTGATCAGTATTCTAATATTGTTCTTTGTAGTTGGCATGTACAAGTCTCATGTAACTGCTCGCAACCTGCAGCCAGCTGAATTGTCTGTGTCTGAAAGACACGAGCTGTGGATGGCACGTCATGGACGAGTTTACAAGGATGAAGCAGAAAAAGGAAAACGACTCATGATATTTAAAGAAAACATGCAATTCATTGAGTCAATCAATAGGGCAGGAAATCTGTCTTATAAGTTAGGCATCAATGAATTTGCCGATATTACTTCAGACGAGTTTTTTGCCAGGTACACTGGATTAAACATGCCTTCGCACCTTCCATCTTCTCCGGTATCGTCGACGGAATTCAAGATTAATGATCTAACTGATGATGACATGCCGTCTAACTTGGATTGGAGAGAGAAAGGAGCTGTCACTGAAGTGAAGCATCAAGGTCACTGTGGTAAGATACACACTACGTACATCTAAATTGTATTATATATATGTGCATGAGTGTGGGAAAGAGAAAAAAGCTACTAATATACTACATATATGAAAGATCAGAGAACCCATCGATACTAAATTCTAGATTCTTACTTCATGTCCTTGCTAGTAGTTATTTATTTATTACCCTTTCTTTTTATAAGTACCTCTTTTTTTAATAAAAAGTTGATGCACCTTTCTATGTCTTGATATTATGCTACTACTAGGATGTTGCTGGGCATTCTCTGCAGTTGGAGCACTAGAAGGAGCATACCAAATTGCAACAGGCCAAACGATGGAACTTTCTGAGCAAGAACTTCTCGATTGCACCACCAATAACAATGGCTGCGGCGGAGGACTTATGACCAATGCATTTGAGTTCATTATAGAAAATGGTGGAATTTCCACTGAATCAGACTACCCTTATGAGGCACAACAATACACATGCAGAAGCCAAGAGCTCACACCAGCAGTTAAAATAAGTAGCTATACAGTTGTGCCTGAAAGTGAAACAGCATTATTGCAAGCCGTAACTCAACAACCAGTGTCAATTGGAATTTCTGCTAGCCAAGAGTTCCAATTCTACCACGGAGGAACTTATCATGGAAGTTGCGCAGATAGAATTAACCATGCTGTTACAGCAATAGGATATGGAACTGATGAACAAGGTCAAAATTATTGGTTATTGAAGAATTCATGGGGAACATCTTGGGGTGAGAATGGATTCATGAGAATTATAAGAGGTACTGGAGGTCATTGTGACATCACCAAGTTGTCTTCTTATCCAGTCATTTAATTTATCCTTACATATGATATAGTCCCTACGAAAGTATTCTAAATATATATGTTGTAGTAAGAATTAAAAGAAAATATTGGTCGTGCATGCAAAAGTGTTTTGCATGCAGTATCTGGGTCTTTTGTATTGGAACTTTCATTTTGCGAAATTATACAAGTGTATTGATTATATTATATGAATAAAAAAATGTAATATTGTGGGATTAGTTGTTGTCGGCTAATCAACTATTTTAATTTTCTTAGTTGAAGATAGAAGTTTACTCAAGTATTATATATAGTCACTTATCCAAATTTGATAAGCAATTCCATTCAATTTTGTCATTTTTAAATAAAAATTTCTCTCTGTCAATCCAAGTAGAGGCGAAAGAGGTGTGATCACACTTAAGATTAAATATTCACACAGATAAGAAAACATGCTAACTCAGAGGAGAATTTAGTACAAGTCTTCAAAAATTTTACAATCAGTAATCTATCGAAGAAAGTAAATGAAGATTTAAGAATTTTTGACACACCTCAATTTTTTTAAAGCTAGATATTATTGGCCATATTCAAATATTTATTTTCAAAATTTGTTTCTACATCCCACATGACCCTGGATTATTGATAGTAGTTTGTCCCCTTTTTCCATATCAATTCTCCTATTCACCTATTTTATCTTCTCGCATGAAGTAAATTATAGAAGGAAAAGGTTGCCATTAATTGGAGTTTCCCTATAAACAAAAGGATTCGTCAACGGAATTCAAGATTAATGATCTAAGTTAACTTTTTCCTTATCTCCCTCAAAAAGTGGTTAAATCAAAGTAAAAGAAGTTTCTTCGTAAATTAATTAACATCTTTCTTCTTATATCAGGTGCTTAGCTTGTGGGGATCTTGTGTTAATTTCTCGTATTCAGACTAGCTGTAATTTCCACTAAAGATACATTAAAGAAAGTTTATGGGTCATTCGTCAAAAATACTGGTCCTCAAGCTTTTGTGGTATTTTCGATTTGCTATAGAATCTGCAAAGTTCAGACAGTATTGCGTACCAATCACCCTCAGAGGTTTCACATTAATCAACTATAGAAGAAGAGGTACAAAAAAATATCTCCTTGGATGAGAATACTGAACAGACCTAAGTGAAAAGCCAATTTTGTATTCAGATTTGAAAGACCAAAGACTGGACAATGACCCGTCTACGCGCTAAACAAAAGATAACAACTTTACCTTTACACACTATTTGGACAATCACGGAATTCCTTTTCGCAACACCTGATTAATAATTTCAATAATTTATAGAAAAGTAAGGGTAAACTAGGGGTTTTCAAGAGAAAACAAAAAATTAAACCAAATAGAAAAATATGTTGTTCGACCTAGGTGTACACGGTCAAAACCGGGCTCGCCCCTTGTGTGACTAATTGAGAAAGGAATATGATACGTTACGGTTTGACCTCGTATTATATCGAACCATGGTGTAAAATTAGTTCATCGAGCTCATGACCCAGGGATCGATCAAGATCGAGGGAAACTTACTGTGCCAAATAACAGAAAATCAAAATATCTGCAATTGGTCGAGTATCACGGCCGAAATCCCTTGCACATATCAAGAAGAGATTGATTAGTTAGCTAATGATGAGGTTTCTTATCTTATATAGAACTGTATCAAGAGTAGGATTCCCCTATTATATAAAAGGGGGTCTAATCATTTGTAATACACATCATATTTACGCAATAAAAGCAAAATAATGTCATTTTCTAGCTTTTATTATGTTTTTATTCTATTCATAAGTCAGTTGAAGCATCTTTTGGTTCAAGGGTGACTGAACTTGTGGACCTATGCTATTCAATTAGTGTGATTTACATTTATTCTTTTATCATCAATTTGAATATTAATCTATTCTCTCAAATTTGTATCAAGTTATATCGCATATTCTTAAAATCACGTATAAATTTAATTATTTTCCGTTTTTAAGGGTAAACAGTTTGGCACCCACCGTGAGGCTAAGGATAATAGTGATTACCTGGTACAAACTTTTGTAACACACTCTATTTTACACTTATTCTTTGAAGTATCTTTGATTACATGACAAAAATATCGAACTCTCAGTTAACACCTCTACACATTGACAATGATTTCAGCCACCATGCAAAAATGATAACATAGCACCAGGGAACGATCTACCTCCGGTTGGCCTTGATGGAGTCCCGGTTGTAGATCCAATTGGCGTAAGCTCACATGTGGCCATCAATGAAAATTTGGTTGTCAATACCGAATGCAGCGTCCATAGGGATGTTCAATCAGTCACTCATAGCGCACGTGGCATTGAAGATGGCGTGATCAGCTTGCGGTTGATCTTCGAAATGTTCTAGACTCAGCAAGCAGCGATAGCCCAGCTACAAAATCAGAATCACCTACCGATCAGGGTTGAGCTGGAGTCGTCCCCCGAAGTTGTACGCATGGTCGAATAGGTTTCGATGAAATCGAACGAGAAGAAATCAGAGACCAATCCTGCAATCATGAAAATGCTTGTAGAAGTGACAAAGTGAATTGAGTCGGTGAAAAGAAGATCGAGGCAAACGATAAAAAGGTAGAAACTTATAACTCCAGGTCGATCAAATCCAAGGACACCGCCAATATTGAAGGGATTGGATTTCAAAAAGTTCGTACAAAAACCCTTCCCCCTGAGCGCGGCTCCAAAGCCAATCCTCAAGAAGTTTCGCATGCCCGAGATTTCCAAAGTATAATGGAACGACCGATCCAAACGAGCACGTCACCTCTTACACGTGTGCTATCAAAGGGAATGATCTAGAGGATAACGGGATCAAATATGTCTTACTAAAGAAATTTGGGGAGATCTTTCCAAAGGGAGCTATGATATGGTATAATTTACCATCTAGTTCTATTGACTCATTTGCTATGCTTTATGTAACCAAAAAAGAATTGTTGCTTTTCTTTATCGTGCTAAAAACTTGGAAATGATATTTACTGAATCCTAATGTCACTTACGAGGAATTAATGAATTATTTTTTTATTTTAAAAGGTCAAATGATGAATACAATGAAATAATCTAAATTTTAAAATTAATTTTAATTTTTTGATAAAGATAGTAGTTTATGGTGGCAAATAAAAGGTCTCTGTCGAAGAACTAGAAAATAATTGTAAATCGAGAATATTGAAATAAAAATTTGGAAACTTGGAAAGGAGACTTAGTGACATTCCTAATATCACCACACAAGGAAATATTTTGTAACATTTGAAAAGGTCAAATGATGAATACAAAAAAAATGCTTTTTCCCAAAATAACTGTAGTTACTATTTTTTCTAACATTGAATGTAGTAACAAAGCGCAAAAAAAATCTGTCAACATTTTATGTTGGAGCTTCGTGCTTTTAACAGTATTGATTCATGGAAAGCTTGGGAGTTCGGAACCAAAATATTATTATTTTGGACTCCAAAAACACAAATAAGTGAAAAAAAATTATAATATATATAACGCCAGCTCACCTGGAGTTATATAGTAACTGTAACTGCACCGTTACTATATAGCGCCAGGTGAGCTGTCGTTATATTCTGACATTCTGATATAGCGCCAGCCGATCCGGCGTTATACCCTTAATAAAACCATCCACCTTCTTCCTCACTCGTCACCTTCTTCTTCTTCTTCAAATATTTTAGTCCCTCCTTGGTCCCATCCCCACCCCCCACCCCACAATTCTGTCCGCCATCTAAAAAAATATTTGGGTTCCCCCGACACATAAAACTTGGTTAACGTAGGTCCCACACTCGGGTAGAGCCTTTTATTATTGTTGGTTAACGCTTTTGGAGTCAAAATCTCGATCAATTTGATTCCGGCAAATTTCAAATCGAGGTATTTCGATTTATTTTAAGTTAAAACTTTTATAATAATGCATATATTTGATTTGTATGTGTTCTATTTTGATTTGTATTTTTTTTCGAAATTAGCATATTGAATTTATCCAGATTTAATTTTAGTGTTTTATATAAAAATATAAATTTATCAAATAAATTTATCTGTTAATATTCTCATTTATATATACGGGCTTTCATGCCGTTTTGTGTTTTATTTGGCATTAAATTTATTTATTGTTTATGTTTAGTTTAGATTATTTTTTAGCGTAGTAAAATCTAAACTTTTTTAGCGTAGTAAAACATAGACACTTTTAGCGTAGTAAATTTTAGAGCCTTGACGCATAGTAATGTATAGTTTTAGATTAGATCTGTGTTCTCTTCTGCACCTATATTTTACGCAAATAGGACTTGTTACATACCATTTTAAATGGTTCAGGAGGCCAATAATGATCAACACTCAGTGGATGCAACTGACCGCTATATGTATTTAGGTACTTGAAAACACTATATTGTCGATCAACATAGTTGGTTGCACCTAAACAAACTTGTTGAAAGCACATGATGGCATGTGAGCAAGGCATGTGGTAGATGGACCATTTTTCACAAGAGCATAACTACTGCCCCGATTTTGATGGATAGCGGTGCGAGCTTCAAAAATATTTCTTTCATTATCATACTGCAAAAATGAATGTCAATGTGCCCGTCATCTGTATTTCTTAAATCTCGTCATCGACACCGACATAAATTCAACACCCTTTTCCATCAACGACGTTGCAGCTGCAGATCTTTCAGCAAACCTCTCCGTCATCTGCTTGAAAGACATCCGCACCATGGCTGTGCCATGCAATCATCTTGCCGACTTCAATAACCCATTGAAAGACTCTGACATATTTGTAGTCAGAGTTCCCCATCGTCTGCCACTATCCGCATGCAAAGTCCACTTTTCAGGGTCATGTTGCATTAACCAATGATAGGTTGCATCATCTTCTTGCCTGATATATTCCATGTGCTTCCGGAATTTATGTTGTTGGTGGTCTGTTACTGCCATCCACATGAAATCATGCAGATCCTTATTGGGATATGCCTTGTGGAAATTCGCTTTCAAATGCCTAACACAGTAATGATGGTAGGCATATGGTTCTTGCCATGTAGGCATATTTTCCACAGAACTTAAGATACCACCGTGTCGATCAAATATTAGACAGATACCAGAACTTTGTTTCAAAATGCTCTTTCATATGGTTCCAAAATAACATCCACCTCTCTTGGCTTTCATAGGGACAAATAGCAAAAGCTAGAGGAAATATATGTCCATTAACATCTACTGTCAGGGCTATTAATAGGTTGATATGGTACTTTCCATAGACATGAGTGCCGTCTATGGATATTACAGGGCGATAATGAGAAAAATCATCAATTGCTGGTTTAATTGCCCAAAACACGTAATTGGATATATATTCAGGTTTACCTGCACTTCGCTCAAGCTTTCACTCAATAACTGTCCCGGGGTTGAAATGCTGCAGTGCAGCCATGTACGTAGACAGATCTGCAAATGACTTATCCTAGTTACCATACACTATTTCAACGCGCATCTGCGCCTGAAAAATGCCTTTCTTTTAGTAATGGTATGTCTATGTTCCTGCTTTACTAATGTAATGCATTCTTTGATTTTATACCTTATGGACTGTTTAATGTGTGGAATAAGCACTACTAGAAAATGAACCTATTGCATCGGTTATTTAGCAACGGTTATATAACCGTTGCAATAGAATGTCTATGGCAAGGGTTACAACCGTCGCAATAGCCGCTTAAGCCTGTTAAGACAGAATTAAAATGAAACCGTCGCATTAGTATTACAAACGTTGCCAAATACCTCTCTATGGAGACAGTTTTGTAAAAAGACACTGTGGGAACGGTTCTGTGAGGATTTCATTTCCCTCCACTATTTCACTAAACCGCGAAAGCTTTTCTTTATAATTAAAAAAAAAAATTATATCAAATTAGGTAAAAGAGTCTGTGTGTCTTGTTTTGTTCATTATGTGAAATGTAAAATTAAACAGAAAGAGAGAGAGAGAGAGAGCAACGTCTTCTTCAAGAGCAAAACCCATCGATCAAAATCAAAAATCTATGAAGCTTCTTCAAGAGTGAAAATTGGCTCTATAGAATTCGTCCCCTCAATGTAAAATGTTTTCTATTTAGTTCATTGAGGAAAAACCCTCCATTGAAGCTTCTTCAAGAGCAAAAACCAGCCCTAAGTTCAGCGACATTTCAACCAGCAAAGGCTTCGACCGCTATTGCTCTCTACCCCTATAGGTATGCATGCACTACTCCATGGCTTCTAAGTTTCCTCTCTCTACATTTTCTATTCAAGTGTTTCTGGAAAAGATTACAAAATACCCAAATGGGTTTCTATGAAGTTACTATATTTTGTTCTAATTTATGTTTGGTTTTTAATTTTGGTATGGTTTGAAATTTAGAACTTTATTTGAAATTTCCGACAGAATTCAATCGGAAATTATGAATTTTTGGGTAAAAAGAAATTTAATTTTCGGCCGATTTCGATTGAAAATTTAGGTGAAAATTGGGCAGAAAATACTTGATCTTAATTTAATACATTGAAACGGAGGGAGTATTAATCTAGAATGCATTCGAAAGTTGAAAATCAGAAATGGCATTCGAAATGTGAAAATCAGAAATGGCATTCGAAAGTTGAAAATCGCCAAAGAAGCTGATGAATTTCGACACAACAGAGTGTTGTTTCTTCATATTATTATACGTCGAGGCCATTGCCTTGTTAAAGAAAAGAGGGAAAAAATGAAATTGAAGAAGAAAGAAGAAAAGCTTAAATAAAAAGCTTTAAACAATTTCAGTTTATGGCCATCTAAACAACCACATTATTATTTCTTCATGTTTATGTTGTTCATCCTGCCTGGTTTGCATTGTCCTGATTAAATTGATGTTTACTTCTATTAGCAGTTCTTTATCGGCTTTCCGAAGTACACTTCATCCGTGGCTCAAAGGAATTTAAAGACCTACGCTAAGGTAATTATGTCATTGTGCAAACATTGGATCCGAGTAGAATGGTCTGTTCACAGCAAAATGAATGGAATTTCTGGATTTTATTTGTTCATTTAGTGGTTGTATCTTATTTGATGATTGAAAATAGCTACATAGACGCATATTTGTGATATACTGTTGTTTCTGGTGTTAGTTATATATGATTGTACTCTTTTTTCCTTCAATTAGGCACTGAATTTTTAATTCAAAACTGGCAAAATATTCAAAGTTGCCAAGAACACAAAGTTAGGGTTTTGATATGATAGTCCCCGACTTCTAAATCCTCATGTTTCTTAGTATATACTTTATGAACTTTGGCTTCAATGGAGGGTTGTGAATCTGCCATTGTTACGATAGCTGCAATCAACAACTAAAGCAGAAAGGATTTGATCTTTCTGCATCACTTGTAATTACACCTTGTGGCTTCCAGCTTTGCAATAAATATTTACAATTTATTTGGAATAGTGGGAAGTAATTATTAAATGGTTTACTAATCCAAAATCACATAAATGCTACAATTGTAGCTTATTGGAACAAGGATCACTAATTGTTAATTTGCTTTTGTATGTGTCTCATAGGATATTCAATGAGTAATAGAGATAAATGTTGGATGGGTCTTCGAAGATCCAGCGATGATTATATTCGTGGAGTAAATGATTTTATTGATAGAGCGTTTCAACGATCTTCCCAAGGAAATGAAATATTATGCCCCTGTAAAAAATGCTTTAATCGTTATTGGCATTATAGAAATGTAGTGGAGGATCACTTAGTTGCTTATGGGTTTACACATGGATACACATAATGGATTTTTCATGGAGAAGGGTTTTCCTCGAGAGATTTGCCACATCCAACCAATGATGATGATGGTTCCGATATGCATGACGATATTGATGGTCTGCTTCATGATACTTTTAGAAATGTAGAAGGTGACATGAGCCATGAAGGAGTGAGAGAGGGACCATCTGAAGATGCAAAGAGATTTTTTAAATTAGTGGAGGAAGGGAAACAAGAGTCGTATCTAGGGTGTGAAAGTTTCTCTAAACTGGATTTCACCATTCGGTTGTTCTTGTTTAAATGCATTCATGGGTTGAGTAATGTGGCATTTTCTGATTTGTTAGACTTGTTAAAAGAGGCATTTCCATTTGCTAAGTTACCTGAGTCTTTTCACAAGGCAAAAACTGTGATAAAAGATTTGGGCCTTCATTATGATAAAATACATGCATGCCCCAATGATTGCATGTTATTTTGGAATGAGGATGAGAAGGAAGATAATTGCTCTGTGTGTGGATCTTCTAGATGGAAGAATGTGCGTGATGGCTTGACTAATAGGAACACCAAAGTTGCTGCAAAGGTTTTAAGGTACTTTCCTTTAAAGCCTAGGCTTCAGAGAATATTCATGTGTTCTGAAACAACTGTAGCAATGAGATGGCATGCTACTGAACGACCCAAAGATGGAAATATAAGACATCCTGCTGATGGGCAAGCTTGGAAGGATTTTGACTTGTTGCACCCGGACTTCTCTAAAGATCCCCGTAATGTTAGATTGGGTCTTTCAAGTGATGGTTTTAACCCATTTCGAACCATGAGTATTTCTCATAGTACATGGCCAGTCATGTTAATGAACTTTATTTTCAATTGGAAATGCTTGGAGAAGGCATAAAAGTCAACTGAAGAAAGATCATTATGATGCCTATCAAAATGATGAAGTTCGAATGGCAAAAAGGCCCGATTATATACCGGAATATCAATTTAAAGAGCTCCTGAAATATTGGAGTTCTGATAAACTACAGGTACAAGTATCGTATATTCTGCATATATTTTTATTAAGCCATCAACTTAGTAGAACTGGTGCTTTGCAGAGATCATCCGAAATCAACAAGGAGAATCGAAAAAAGTTGACTGATCCACACACTGCTGGAAAAACAAGTTTTGCTTTAATCCGTAATGAATTGGTGTGTACTATTATTTACTATTATATCTATTATATTTTTTAAAGATCCCTTATATACATTTTCGTGCAACTAGGAAAAAACAAAGGAATCTGTATCACTTAAGGAGATGTTTGTGGCCACAAGAGCCAGAAAACCCGGGCGTGTGTACAAGGACTCGGACAAAAATACAACTAGTAAAATTGTATGAATATTATCTATATGAAAGTTTTAGATGAGATCATTTTATTTATTGTTCTTCCTTATTTTTTATTTACTTTAATTCTTTTTTGAATTTTCTTTGTTAGGCTGAAATGGAAAAAATTGAAACACAACAAAGTGTAGATGGCGGTCAGTCTGTTGATGCATTTTCATCTGTCATGGGTCCTGAACATCCGGGACGTTTAAGATTATATGGACGGGCTGTTACAAAGACTACTTTGAAAGGAAAAGTGGGCCATTTCATACCGACTTCAAATGCCACAAATGATACAGTGCAAGAAATGCAAGAAAGGATTCGAAAGATGGAGGAACAAATGGAGGAGCAAAAGAGAACTATGCGACAAGAAATTACTGCAGATGTAATTGCTCAACTTCAGCGTGCCGGATTAATTAATCCAAACGTTCTAGCAACATTGTCTGTTTCGTCGCCAGGAGAAGCTAACTCTGCACCACAAGCTGCTAATCAAGTGATCCGTCGACCATCTACAGGTAGCAACAATCAAGGTTAGCATCACTTTATTCCCAGGCTAAAATTTTTGTTTTTGCAACTTTAGAGTTGCTGATATTTGTTAATATATGTACTGAATTTTACTGTTGCTGTTGATTCTTCTTCTCCTTATTCTTCTCCTTCTTCTTTTTCTTTTTAAACGTCCAAATAGCGCCGAAATGCTGGCGAATTTTTTGTATAAAGATTATGCCCAATTTTTCCATTTTCTGCCCAAAATGCTGGCAGAATTTGTTTCTCCGTATGTTGAGTTAAGTTCTGCGTGTGTGTGTTCTGCGTGCTGGCAGAATTTATTTCTGCGTGTGTTTCTGTGTGCTGGCAGAATTTGTTTCTGCGTACTGGCAAATTTTTGTGCTGTTGTTGTCGGGGCTGTTGTTGTCGGGGCTGTTGTTGTCGGGGCTGTTGTTGTCGTTAAGTTCTGCGTGTGTGTGTTCTGCGTGCTGGCAGAATTTATTTCTGCATGTGTTTCTGTGTGCTGGCAGAATTTGTTTCTGCGTACTGGCAAATTTTTGTGCTGTTGTTGTCGGGGCTGTTGCTGTCGGGGCTGTTGTTGTCGGGGCTGTTGTTGTCGTTAAGTTCTGCGTGTGTGTGTTCTGCGTGCTGGCAGAATTTATTTCTGCGTGTGTTTCTGTGTGCTGGCAGAATTTGTTTCTGCGTACTGGCAAATTTTTGTGATACGTTGGTGCTGTTGTTGTCGGTGTTGTTGTTGTCGGAGCTGTTGTTGTCGGGGTTGTTGTTGTCGGGGCTGTTGTCCCATGAAATGTGATGCACAGTGCATACCTGGGAGCCCTCCAGCTGGTATGGTCTTAATTCTCCACCCTGGGGTTGCCTCTGTTTCCGGAAGTATTCTATCTAGGCTTGCAATGGGCGCGATATGTGATATGATAGGGCCACGATATGGATGTGCATTTCTCATAATGTTAAACCTGTTTTTAGCATGTCTTTCATGTCTTCGGCTGGTGGCTACGTTGCTGTTAGATTCATGATAGGATTTTCACTCGCGACATTTGTGTCGTGTCAATATTGGATGAGTACGATGTTTAATAGTCAGATTATTGGACTTGTTAATGGAAATGCAGTTGGATGGGGGAATATGGGTGGTGGTGCCACTCAGCTTATCGTGCCTTTGCTTTATGATATAATTCGAAAAGCAGAGGCAACTCCGTTTACTGCTTGGAGAATTGCATATTCATATTCAGTTTCTTCATAATTGGAAAATATTTCCTCTAACCTGCTTTATTTGGTGAGAGCAATGTGTCATGACATTAATATACATGTCTCCTTTTATAGAACTTTTGCTAAATTGTTTGTTTTTTGATTATTTGCAGGTGGAGAACTTGAAGTAGGCGACCAAAATGCTGAAGATCGTACTTAGGCGTATTAGGTTGATTCATGATGAAACTAGAAATATTTTGTTTTTGTACACTTGGGAAACTTATGTATTCCAATTCACTAGCAAATATTGTTAAATGTTTTGCTTTTATGGATATTACGCCTATTATGGATTCTGATTTTGTTTAAATGTAAATTTTTCTCGTAAATTATATATATTTCAAGGTATATATGTTATATATTGTTGGTTTGTATAATTGTTGCAATAAAGTTATGATAGGTGTTGCAGTAGCCCAAAAAAACGTTGCAATATATCACTATAACTGTTGCAATAGCATGAGCCCCATTCGCATAAGCCAAAAGGAACCGTTGCAATAGTATAACATAACTGTCGCAATAGCTTGACCTGCAGTTCCTAATAAACACTACTGCAACGGTTTTTAACCGTTCTATAAAGTGTGAGAATCGTCACAATATAATTCATAGAATAACCGTTGCAATAGGCTATCTTATGCAACGGTTATGAAACCGTTACAAATAACCGTCCCTATATCTCTATTGCGACGATGCCTGTTGTAGCGCCTTCAAAACCGTCGCAATAACTCTAGGACAACGGTTTCCATTTCTGATGCAACGGTTTTGTAACCGTCGCCATAGGACTAATTTCTAGTAGTGAAGAACAAGAGAAATTAAGTCAATATCCAAGTTAAAGTAATTCCCGTTGAATGTGTCCATTTTGCATGTGTGGTAGGAATGTATTTACCCACTTTCCACATACATGTCTTCTTCTTGGTCGCACGCAACATCCAATTACATGGCCAAAACCACCTGCAACAAATAACCTTGTATACCGTCGGACTTGACTCTGCTCCCTGCATTTCATGACACCCTTTTACGTTGTGCAATTTACAAGCCCTGCTTAGGCACGCTTTATCAGGAAAAAGCATCCCCTTAGCAAGCACCATTGGTCTATACTCATCCCACATTACTGTCCGGATTTCATCAAAATTCCTTGTGAGAACTTTCACATCCGGCACGGTTGGCAAGTTATCAATGTAAGGAATCTGTCTTGAATCAAACGATACTCCAGACGCATACACTCTTCGTCTAGGGGGGTCTCTCTTCAAATCAGGTCCTTCCTCCTCATCCTCTGCATCACCATCTTCACGAGCAAAGGGTGTCTCATCACCGGATTCATCCGCATTGTTATCATAATCATTGTTTTGTCCTTTACTTTGTGCATCTGCCAGGTCCCGATGTAATACATCATTTCGGGCAATTGAGTGAGTTCAGCTTGCTCGTTTTTACTGCACAACCAATAAAAATATAAGCTAATAAATTAACAAATGATTTTCATATTTTACGTAAACCACTTCACTTACAAGTCGTAATATGATGAAATTTCATGATGGACGTTATCAATTAGGTGATGACTACCGAATGGGCTACTTGTAAAATTCATATCCGGCCGGTACCCCATATTAAATATGTGAGCGTTACTACAAATTTAGTATAATAAAAATATACATAATTAACACAAATAAAAATTAAAATTTACCACTCGTCTTGTGAGTTATGAAAAGCAGGGTATAAATTATTTTCTCCTTGCTCATTCATCGGTGATGATAAGTTTAAATCAAAGATAACTCTTTCATCCGGAACTTTTCCGGTAAAAACTGTTCCAGAATAACCACTCGATGACTGGGGTTATCTCTACTACGCACAACCTCATTTTTTGGAATGTCTTCGACCTTCACGTACATCTCCAACATTGTGATTACAAGAAAATCACGACATTCGCCTGGAGTCCTCAAAAAATCACGCGAAGTTTCATCATCGTCGATGTTAAACTCCGAGTAAAAAGCAACCCCTTGCAGAGTGACGGAATACGAATATCTTCCGGTTACTTTAAGTATCACGAAATGTTTCCTCACACTCATCTTTTTGCATAACAACGATATCAATGTATCGTACTCCATTATCAGGGGCAATTTAAACATGACACTTAGCAGGTAAACTATAGCCCACAGAATTATTCTCCATCACAACCTCACCACCCCAATATAATATAACTCTTATCCTACGCTCTTCATACATAGTGAAAAAGTGTTGTAGAATTTTACAGTAATAGACATTTCAACAAGAGCAGCAAAAGTAAAAAAAAAAAAATTGGAAAGCATTTCTATGTGATTCTAACCTCTTTATGTAGAAAATGGAGAGACGGAAAGAATTTTTTTTATATAGCACAAAACCAGTTGGCACTATATGCTTTTGAATTATTGTACCCTCGTATTATTGCTGGGGTCAGGGGAAAAAAGGTATAATGCGAGGTCATCTGGTACGGTGCTATACCAGATGCCAACATATAATTACGCTAGGTCGGCTGGCGCTATATCAGATGTCAGCATATAACGGCAGCTCACTTGGCGCTATATAGTAACGGTGCAGTTATCCTTAATTGCTAAATCACAGCCCAGTCTAGTCCGTCAATTGCTAAAGTCCACCTGAGCTAGATTGGGATAGCCCGATCCGGCCATATTGACAACTCTATATATATATATATATATATATATATATATATATATATATATATATATATATATATATATATATATATATATATATATTTCAAATTTTAGATGAATTTGGACTTGTACAGATTGGAATTAGTACCAACCACAACCAGTTCGGACTTGAGGCGTAGCTGTTGTACATACTGAAATTTTGTGCATATCAAGGGTCTTATTTTAAATGAAGATGTTCACTCTTTATGAGCAGCGTATGATGTGTGTCTTTATGTTCGACTGCTCCTGGTTTCTTCTTTCCCGTTGTCCCTTTGGTATAATTTTGCGCATTTCCACATTAGACCAAGTGAAGTTATTTTTTTTGTTACGTAATAATTATTTAAATATGTATTTATTACACAAAAGTTTTTCTTTCTTTTGTTACACAAAAATTATTTTATTTTGCTCTAATTATCACAAAAGTCATATTTTTACTTGAAAAGTTTATTATATCCTTGATATTATATAAACCTTCATATTTATGTAATACCTTCTATAATATATAATATATAATATATTTTTACCTATGTATTTTATTTATAAATAAAATAACTTAATATTATTTTCTTTATTTTTTTACAATATATTCATATATTTAATTTTTCTGAACGTTGATTTTCAAGATATATTAGTAGCACTATTAAATTTGTCAGTAACTTTAATATATATTAATAGAGAAATAAGTCGGCAAGTACATTTTCATGAGAAAATTCGTAGGTAAACAAAGATAGAAAATGAGAAAAAATCAACGTATGTTAATCTGAAGGGAAATTCCTAGGTAACTATACATGCGAATTTAGCTGAGGATATTTCTTTGGGGATTTACCTGGTCGGCAACTGGCTATTCGAAAATTACACTACTAAAAATTCAGGAAAAACAGTCCCAAAACAATCGACCAAAGTTGGTCAATAATAGCCAATAACCGCCCAAAACGCGACCATTAATGTGTGGTCAATATTTTGAAGGCCGGAAGGGCATACCGGCCAAAGTTGATCGGAAATTACCGATCAAATTTGGCCGGTCAATTAAATTGTAAAAAAGAATAGTTGAAAAAAGTTATTTTGTAACGCTACTAATATATAGCTTGAAAATTAAAATCAATAAAAAAATTAAATATTCGAATATACAACAACAACAATCCAGTATAATCTCACTAGTAGAGTCTGGGAAAGGTAGTGTGTATGAAGACCTTACGTGTACCCTGGGGTAGAGCGGCTGTATCGAATAGACCCCCGACATTCTTCCCTTCAAGAACACCCCACCTTGCTCTTGGGGTGACTCGAACTCACAACCTCTTGGTTGGAAAGGGAGGGTGCTTACCACCAGAACAACCCACCTTGTCTAAAGTATATATTATAAGAATAATAAACATAATAATATTAAGTTATTTTATTTATAAATAAAATACATAAGTACAAATATATTATATAGTATATAATATAGAATGCTTTACATAAATATGAAAGTTTATATAATATGAAGGGCATAATAGATTTTTCAAGTAAAAATATAACTTTTGTGATAACTAGAGCAAAGTAAAATAATTTTTGTATAACAAAAGAAAAAAAATGACTTTTGTGTAATGAACACAAAGTTAAATAATTTATATGTAACAAAAAATAAAAATAAAAGTTACTTTTGGGTAACAAACACAAAAGTTCAATAGTCATGGGCAAAATTAACTCTTAATTTTGCAATGGTTAGAACTAGAGGTGAAGCTATGTTGGCCCAAGAGTGATCAACTGACCATTTTTTGTTGAAAAATTATACTACGTATAAGGAAAATATTACCTATTATTAAATAAATTTAGATTTTAAACATCCTTGCGTTGCCGGTTAACAAAAGTCATTCTGAATTTGAATATACTTATTGAATTTTCTATTTATGAAAACCATTAAACTACTAAAATGCATGCCAGTCATGGAAATAACGATAAAAAGACGGTATTCTCCAGAAATAATGATAAAAAGTTGTGTAACAAAACTAGCTCACATATTTCTTGATTTGTTTACTCAAGAAAATAATGTAATCTCATAAAACAAAGACGGCCGCCAGTCATGAAAATATTTTCTTTCCTGTTGCCTAAAGGGCAAACTGCTGTGATGGCCTTTCTCTTCTATTTATTTTTTCTGGGTATTTTTTCTTCTTTTGGTTCCTTTTCCTATCACATTTAAGTGATTATTATTTACAAATACGACAGCATAGTGATCGAGTTCTTCATGCCTAAATCAGAAAACTTTGTCAATAAAGGATTTCTTTAGTCCCTATAGTTCCAAAATTATGTTCTAAAACTATTATGGAACGCGAACTTGTAGATAGTTGCAGATGAGAAGTTTATTGCAAGATATTCTGAGGACATCAAACAGCGACACAACCAGAAATTAGGCCTATGGCAACGGTTCAAATACCGTTGCCGTAGGTAGGAAAACCGTTGCAATATCTCTATTGCAACGGTTTTGGCTCCGTTACATCAGGTCGCGTGCCAATAGATCTATCGCAACGGTTTCTTGTGACGGTTAATTTCCGTTACAATAGCCGTATCTATTGCAACGGTTTTCTTCTTATCTATTGCCACAACTATTTTGGTCTATTGCAATGGTTTTGAACCGTTGCAACATAATTTTTTGCTATAGCCCCTAAGGGTACTGCAACGGTTTTTTTATTCTATAGTAACGAATTCTTATTACATATTGTAACGGCTAGGGAGCTGATGCAACGCTATTCTTTTATATATTTGATATAGAACAATGATTTATCTACATGATATAATATAATGCACTGATATTTATTACAAACCACAAACGGAAGTTATTTATCAACCAAAATAATCCAAAATTTGCAACTACCATTATACATATATAAATAAAAAATAATTACAACATTATTTCACAGTCAAGAGTTACCATACATTGAAATGGTTTAAAAAATGATGGATTGCTAGAAAATCTAATGGAACAACAATCTGCTAATACTCTTAAATAAGATTTCTATTTTTTTGGCTACTCTCGGGTCATTGTTGTCACCTACAAAAGATGATAAACAAATAAATCAGCAAATAATTCACAAAGAATATATTTTCAATAAATAGACTAATATCGTGAAGCACTGTAAGGTAGAATGTACATTAAGTGGGCACAACTAGTATTCAATTCTTGTCCATATTATTTTGTGTGATTAATGAGATCTTCTCCATGGCACCATTGTGAAAATGATAGGGTACTATAGTTAGCAAAAAGGGCCAGAACAAAGATAAAATCAACAAGAACAAGGGGAAACAAATTGCAACTGAACTTGAAAATGAGCAGTACACTTTGAATCAATTAATAGACCAAATAAACAAGAGAAAGAAAGAGCATTATATTTCAGAAATGGATTGAAGTTAATCAAGCTCACACTGGTTGTACAATTGTTTGGTTAATGAACGGACCTAGTACTCCGTACATTAGGCAAAATGAGGCCAACAAGAAGAACATGTAAAGAATAAACATCTAAAACTAATTCCAGTAGGCATTGACTTCCCATTATTTTTTATCACAAGCCTAAACTCATGTTTAAGACAAGAACTATATAAGCCAAATTTAACAAATCTACATATCAGCTTAAGAGAGGACATAAATATTTTTATAGAATTTGCAATACAGGGGAAATAACGAATAGAAAAGACAAAAAGTTGCAATTATCGACCAATGTTTTCTCAAATTCAAGACTAAGGTAGATGACAATTACCTATTTGTAAAATTAGCCTCCGTAAAATTTCTTCTCATTTATGTTTCTTCTGTACATATCCACCTGTAAGAGAAAAAATCGAGATATCAATTTGAAAGCACATAAAGTCATTCCAACATAACATCAACTCTTTCTAAAGAAGAGAAAGTACTACAAACAATTATTGACTCATGTATTAAATTTTTAGCATGTCCATTTTATGCGAAGAAACTAATTTTAAGCTTTTGAGGGACAAACCATGTGTATGAGAGTACAAAATAAACGATATTACAAGCACAAGTAAAAGTCACTCTATCTGAATCAACATATAACAATAATAGATCCCTACACCACCATTGTAATAGATACATATTGGCAATATCAATATGCTTTACTCCTTACTTCAGAAATACTTAGTGTTTCAAACTTAATTCACAAGGAACCTGTTGTGTATCAAAGTTCAAACTTTAACAATAAAAAGCTAAATAATTAATTAAAGATAAAACTATTTTCTACTGAAAACAATGTGATAAATAGTTATCTAAATAACAACTCATCATAAGTGTGAACACGTCCAACTTTCTCTGTCATTGGTAATAACTGCAAATGAAGTAAATCTCTTAAGGCTACATAAGTTACAATCAACCACTAGACACACGGTGTGATACTACCTGAACTCTATGAATTCCACTCTAGATTTCCCATACATACCATCTCCGGTGGTATAACCAATAACTTCCTGGCCACAAATTAAACACAATATAAAACATACAATTGTGAATAAAAAAGTTCAAAATATGGTACACTGTATATTTTACTAGTTAAATATAAATTTTGGTGAGATAATCATTAATATTAAATTATAGAAAAAAAAAACTAAACACTAAATTACAAAAAACAGATGATATTATATAACATTATAAATGTAAAGCAAAACAATAGTTTCCTAAGTGTAATTTCACGTTGAGAAATAAAGAAATATCAATGGGAACACATGCAAGCATCAAAGTTCTAGAATCACTAATTATAAGCTCCTAATAGCTTCAAATGTATGGGGTACAATAAATTTAACACCTCGATTATGTTAATAGTAAGACAAGCAAATTTATAGATTGAAAATATTTAAGCCAATTAAGCTTTTTAAATATTTCACAAATTTACAGTTATTTTAGTTCTTATCCTCAGATAATTTGCACAAAAAGTATAGTCTGATGAAAGAAACTTTACAAAGGATAAATTAATCGTCAAGATAATTTAATGTTTGCCTGCAAACTTAATTTCCTATCTTGGCATAGTATAAGTTAAAAAATAATCACCCAATGCAGGAGCAAATGCAAGAAAACTACTTTTAAAAGTTCTTTTGAAGTTAAAACCATACAGGACAAGAATCCTTAGAAATGTAGCTCCAGTTTTGAAACAAGCAACACAACTCTACTAGAGTAACAAGATGTTGTAAAGAGAATTTTAAACACCGAAAATTTACCACCAAGTTCACTTCCCCTGATACCTAAGGGCAAAAGAGTTTCTCTCGGATATCTTGCTACCACTACTGAACCAGTAATCTGCAAATTGCCACAGAGAACACGCAACTAAATTCAGTTTGACTTATCATATACTACACTTTGGAGACAACACAACCATTAAGTTTTAATATTGAAAAGAACTATAAATGTAAATATTTGATGCCTCAAGGTCCATCAACAATAATGCCAATACAACCACCGAATAGCTTCAACTCGTGTCATAATATCAGGTTCTCCCCCTATCCACATACAATTTCACTACTAAATAGTACACATAACGAAATGACATACACCACAAGTTTCAAACACCTCCGGACTAAGAAGAATGCACACCACACAATGGACAAAACCAAATATAGTCTAAGAGCGACAATATTATCCAGGGACATTAATGGTGACAACTCTTGCAACAAAGAAGAGGAATGTGACAAGCCTACTTGCTACTATTAGGTTGGCATTCTATCGAACATTGGAGGTACATGACATACTTGATTAAGCTCAATTTTAACCCCAACAAATGAGCAACTCACCTATTGCAAATCAAAATCGATCACATAACAAAGTATAGTTAAAAACCTATTTGCCTCCATAATTACACCCTCAAAATGTAATATTAACCTAGAGATACGTTCACCCACTTAGATGAGAAATTTTTAAATACTAGAACAAAAAAGAAGAAGCAATAAGTTTGACTTACCTTGAATCTGACCCACAATAAAGAAAAACATCGACTATTTTGACCCACAATAGTGAAGAAAACTAATGTAGACCAAGCGAATGAAATTGGGCAAAGAAAGTTATGTTACAGTACTTGAGGACTAACATTGGACGCCTTTAAAGCAAAATAAAAAACTTTGTAGTGGGAGGTTAGGTCATTTGGAGGCGATTAATGAAAGTTTTGCCAGAGGTTTTTTTTGTTTATCCCAAATTTATAAATAAAAAAAGAAGTTAAAAAACTTACAGCAATAGTTTCTCCCACAGCTACCAGCGACAATTTTTAGCGATGAATGGATCAAAGAGATGGAAGAAATTTTGGTTGAGTGTCCCATTTTTGCTATTTCTTAGCGTCAACCTCTCGTCTTTCTCTTCCTTCTTTCAAGTAGTATGAACGACCAAACCGAAACCCTAATTGAAAAATTATTGAACTCAACCGCGCCAAATAGTATGAACGCCAAATTGGTTCTCATCTTTGATTTATCAAATTTGATTATGAGTTGCGGTTTAATTCAATAAAGAATCCTTATTTTTTCCTTATAGGATCTGGGTAATCTTTGGGTTTATGTTTACCGAGAGATAATGCAAGGTTAGAAATCAACTTGTTTATTTTGCCTAACTTATTATTTAAAAGTTAATTATTTATTATCACTTAAAAAAATATTACGTAATAAGTAAAGAAAAAAATAGAATGTAAAAGAAGAGAGCTTTTGGCGGGTTTCCCGAAAATTGAGAGGGGAAATTAGGAGGGAATTACTAACCGTTCCAATTGAATTATTTTTCAAGATTCGTTGCAATAGATATATATCTATTGGAACGGTTCAGATAAACGTTGCAACACCAGGCACCAATAGGAACGGTTCCCCTCAACTGCAACGGTTCTATGGTCAAAGTGTGCCGGTAGTATCCATTTTTTATTGCAACGGTTACAACCGTTGCGATAACCCATCTATAGTAACAGTTTTTGAACCGGTGCAAACCAATCCGTTGCCATAGGCCTATTTTCTAGTAGTGCGTGCCTGATCCACCTTTATTTTCACAATCAGTCTATCATATATAACTTGCCGGGCTTTCCAGGGTATTCATTCAATTAAAAATGATAAAAAGTTGAGTTACCGTGATATAACCACAATGCTTGTACTATAAATACCATAGTCACTCCAACAAGCTTTTCATCCACAACATTCAAACAGAGACGTAATAGATTCAACAAAAAACTTCAGCTAGTGAAAGATGGCTTTGATATCCAATTGGAATCTTGCTTTTGTAGCTTTACTAGTGTTAGGAATGTGGGCTTCTCAAACCACATCTCGTGACTTGAACGAAGCATCAATGGTCCAGAAACACGAGCACTGGATGGCTCGCTTTGGATGTGTGTACAGAGATGATGCAGAGAAGGCAAAGAGGTTCAAAATATTCAAGGACAACGTTGATTACATTGAGTCAGTCAACAAGGCAGGAATCAGGCCTTATAAGTTGGGTATCAACGAATTTGCAAATTTGACAAATGAGGAATTTAGAGCGACTCACAACGGATACAAAATGTCTTCTCATCAGAAGTCATCAAAAACCATATCATTCATGTCTGAAAATGTGACTGCTCCCGCTACCATGGATTGGAGAACGAAGGGTGCTGTTACTGGAGTTAAGGACCAAGGGCAATGTGGTAAGTCAAGTAATTTGGACTTGTAAATAATAACATTTTCTTAAATATATATGCTATAGAAGAAAATCTTTTTAATTAAGCTGATAATATAGGATGTTGCTGGGCATTTTCTGCTGTTGCTGCTACTGAGGGGATCAACAAGATCAATACAGGTAAGTTAATATCTTTATCTGAGCAAGAACTCGTGGATTGCGACACAAGTTCTGATATGGGATGTGAGGGAGGTCTTATGGATGAAGCTTTTACGTTCATCATCAAGAACCGTGGACTTACTACCGAATCAAATTATCCATATGAGGGGACCGATGGCACTTGCAAAACTAGAAAGGAATCCAACCATGTTGCCAAGATTACTGGTTACGAAGATGTCCCAGCCAATAGTGAATCTGCTCTGTTGAGTGCTGTTGCTAACCAACCTGTATCTGTTGCCATTGATGCTAGTGGATCAGATTTTCAGTTCTACTCTAGCGGTGTTTTTACTGGAGAATGTGGAACAGAGTTAGATCATGGTGTTACAGCAATCGGATATGGGAAAACTAGTGAGGGGACAAAGTATTGGTTAGTGAAGAACTCGTGGGGGACTAGTTGGGGAGAGAATGGTTATATTAGAATGCAAAGAGGCATTGATGCTGCAGAAGGAATTTGTGGAATTGCTATGCAAGCTTCTTATCCAACTGCTTAAATAGCTGAAAAGCTTTGGTGCATGGGAATTTCTTGTTAGTTCTTCTTTTAACACTATTGTAGTTCATATTTTATGTGGTGTGTCTACTGTGTATATATGCTACAAACTCCTTGTATGTACATAAGTGTTAAACAAAACTTTCCATGTGAAAAGATTGGTAATGCGAGTGAATCATAGAAATCTTCCTTTATTTAAGACTTGGATTCCATAAACACGAGATATGTACTATCTTAGATTCCACTATTCAATCTTTGATTTTTAGGTTTCTCTGTCTTAGATTTCACAAGTTCTTTCAATTCATTTCTATCAACACTTGGCCCAAAATAAGTAATTTCTGTGTGCACCCAAAAAAAACTGTAATTTCTGCTAAAGAAACGTTAAAAAAAATTTATGGGCCATTCGTCAAAAATAATGATCTCAAGCTTTTGTGGTGTTTTCGATATGCTAGAATCTGCAAAGTTCAGGCAGTACTATTTTGCGTGTTAATATCTTTAAGAATATGAGCGGTATTTTATAATTTTAATTTCTGATCGAGGTTGTGAAACTTGTAATGATTTATGTTTTAGTTGTGGTTAATTTTGATATCACAATAATATATTTCTCATTTGTGTACCAATCACCCTCAGTGGTTTCACATTAATCAACTGTAGAAAAGGAACAGAAATATATCTCTTTGGATGAGAATAAGGCATATACCAAGTGAAAAGCCAATTTTGTATGCAGATTTGAAAGACCAAAGACTGGACAATTACCCGTTTACGCACTGAACAAAATAGAGAAAACTACCCTCTATAACCCTTCAAAATTTTAATAGCCCATGTTTTGACCTACTTTCAAAAAATAGCCTTTTGGCCCAAACATATTGCATATAGAAGCTGAACGGAATGAGTATGACAACATAAGTGCCTGTAGCTCCCTGGATAGGGCGCCTGTGACCTAAGCTGATGGTCGTAGGTTCGACCCCCACCTAGCGCAATGGAAAAAGTCCTTTTTGCAATGTATAAATATTGTATCCTAAGTTCGATAGTGTATATTTAGCATAACTCAACTGTGCTTGTGTATCTAAAGTGTATATATTTGTGTATCCCAAATATATTTTGTATCGTGAATGTATAATCTGTCTAAAAAATGTATCAAAATTGTATATAATGTGAATTTTCTAATATTTTGGTGTGTATCATGTATTTTTATATAGTGATAGTCCTTTTTATATATATTTTGTATAGTTACATCTATTTTGTATATTTTTTGTATAGTGACAGTCTATTTAGTATATATTTTGTATAGTGACAATCTACTGTATATAAAGTTTTTAGTGGCAGTATATTTTGTATAATTTTCGTATAGTGTCAGTCTATTTTATATATATATATATATATATATATATATATATATATATATATATATATATATATATATATATATATATTTAGTATGATATTAACCAATATTGAAAAATCAAAGAACACAAACAAACAAAATATCCGCACACTACAACAGTAGCCAAAAAAAAAAAGGAATAAAAAAAAACAGACATGGATAGCACGAAAGGCAACTACATTAGATTCAATCTGGAACGAGAAAACAATTTTAGCTTCCAGACAACAAATTTAAAGATAAAAATAAAAAAGGGAACACAGTATGCACAAGAAAAAATACAGATCAATGTATGGTGATGAAAATCAAAAAGAAGAAAAGAGAGTGTATAATTTAATTTAATTATAGATAAGAATAGGAAGAAAAAAGAAAGCAGGAATAGATAAGAAGAGGAAGGAAAAATTCTAATTGCTGAGGAAAGAAGCAGAAAGCGGTAGTTTAGGCTAGCCACTAAAATTACTTTTGGGCTATAAGTTGTATAATATAATTTTGGGCTACTGGATGATATAAATTTGACCCGAGAGGCTATAAATGATATTTGCTCAACAAAATATAACAACTTTACCTTCACACACCATTTTGACAATCATGGCATTCCTTTTTCCAACTCCTAATTAATGATTTCAATAATTTATAGAAAAAGTCAGGGTAAACTAGGGCTTTCAAAAGAAAACAAACCAAGTAAACAAAAAAAAAAATAGTATGTTTTTTGACCTAGGTTGGTATTAAATTAGTCAAAAAAAAAAAAAAAAAAAGAAGAAGAAGAAGAAGAAGAAAACAAACCGATTCTCTCTCAGCAAACACAGAGACATATTAACTTATAAATTCTATGTAATTTTTTTTTCTTTATAGAGATTTTTCTATAATTTTTTTTTTCCACAAAATAGTTGTCTTGACCTTCAGCTCCTAAACTTTTTGAATATACACACTATTTTGGTCCGCTAGAAAAAAGGTTGAACTGTCTTGATAGATAATTTATACTGAAGATGTTTGGCTTTCTTAATGTATTGGGGGGGGGGGGGAATTTAATTAAGGTTATTTTCTTTCAGATTTGGCGGTTGCATATCAAGATTGAGTATACCCTAGTGTTAGCAAGATTGAGCTGTTATTTGACGTGCTACATTTATGCCGTTGACGTTTTATTATATATATATATATATATATATATATATATATATATATATATATGATGTTGTTATTTGATATCTGTAAAGTATTCCAATAATCTGCAGGTACGGATATAGTCTTTCCGCTATGGGTTCATCGGAATCCAAAACATTCAATAAGGAGTATAAATATATATATAAACATTTATTAAAATCTCAATAAATATTAGATTTAAACCCAAAATTTTAATGATATAATTAGTTTAGTTCAAAGTTGAACCCATTAAATTTCACTCCCGAATCCGCATCGCCTGCAGGCATACCTAGCCTGAACAAGTCAAGTTGGCATAATGGATATGTGATCCCTACAAATTTTTCTTAGGTACGTACGTACTTTTTTTATTTTCCTCTAATTGGCCTGCCATGAAAGGGATGGTCGTAGTGGCTAGATTGGTACTAGTAATGGGTTTAAATTTAATATACCAATAATTCAAGTATTTTTTACATTATTAAAGCTACTTAAAAATCTGCTACGAGATTTGCCACTTGATTGAGATTGTGTGTTCAGAAAAGTCAAACTTTAGATGCACTACGTTCTAGTTTGTTACAATACATCCAACTTACAAAATATTTTTTTTTTAAAAAGGTATCTGCTACATGTAATTGTGTATTGTTGGCACCGTTGTATTTGAGCTGAGTTCTTCCGAAAATAGTCTCTAACGTGCGTACACTTTACCCTCCTTAGATCCCACTGAATAAGATTTTAATGGACTATTGTTGTTGTTGTTCACGGTTTGACAAAAAACCGATCCAAACCGAAAACCGAACAAAATCTATTAAGTAAACCGGCATTTTTTTTTATTCGGATTGGTTTTGGATTACATTTTAAAAACCGATAATATTTGGTTTGATTTTGATTTTTTTTTAAAAAACCAAAAACTAAACCGAACCAAACCGATTAGTTATATATAAAATTTAATAATTATTTATAAATAATATAATATCCTTTTGTAAATAATTTTTATTTTCATTTTAATCGATTAGTTATATATAAAATTTAATAATTATTTATAAATAATATAATATCCTTTTGTAAATAATTTTTATTTTCATTTTAAATTTTGGTCTATCCTTTTATATATTAAAAGATAGCGTAAGCCTAAACCAATAGGATTCGGCCAATTTTCTTTTCATTAATAGACTCTAATTCTGTAACATTCCGCACATACTTTTGCCTGAAAGAAGAGTTAAAAAAAACCACCACAAGTGTAAAGAAAGCACATTCAAATTGCAAGACAAAAATGGCTAAAGTTTGAGAAAGCAAAATTTTAGTATGTTTTTGTATTCTTTTCATATAAATAGGTATATAAACTTTCAGTTCTCAAAAAATGTATATAAAGCATAAATTTGGCTATTTTGAGATTGTTGTCTAGTGTTATTTTAATATTATCGACTTATCATTAGCTTAATAAGAACCGAAAACCGAACCAAACCAACAATAATCAAACCGATGGTTTGTATTTAATTTGATTTGATTTTGGTTTTAAAACTTTAAAAACCCATTAAATTGGTTTGGTTGTGGTTTTAATCAAAAACCGACCAAACCGAACCGTGAACACCCCAGGCATTGGTAACTCAATAGAAAGAAAAAATAATAATCTTTCAGAGCCAATTAAATTTAATAAATCTTCCAATTATTTGATTACGTAAATATTTTCTACTGGGTAACTCAATAAAAATCGAACCCTTCAGAGAAACAGGAACGATTCTAATCTGCACGGTTGATACGTCCATCTTGAATTGTCTGATGATGGCGAGATGGTGACATTGTTTGCAATAAAAAATTAAAAGCATGTTCCACGACAACCACTAATAATTGAACACCTTCACTATAAATTGGCATTTGCAGATGGGCAAAATGAAGAACGTATAGTAGGAAAACAAAGAGAACCAAAAAAAAAAAAAAAATACATCAAATTAATTAGGAAAAAAAAGGGGCCGGAGAGACATGGCTGAGAAGTGGGAGCAGCTTAGTGGCAAAAACAATTGGGAAGGATTACTAAGCCCGTTGGATGTTGATCTACGTAAATATATAATTCAATATGGAGAATTGGCTCAAGCAACTTATGACACTTTCATTACAGAGAGAGCGTCTAAATATGCTGGAGCCAGTAGATACTCAATGGAAAACCTTTTTACTAAGGTTGGACTTGACCCACTCAAATATCGTGTAACCAAATTTTTCTATGCAACTGCATCCATTCCACTTCCTGATGCTTTCATTGTAAAATCATTTTCAAGGGAAGCATGGAGTAAAGAATCAAATTTTATGGGGTATATAGCTGTGGCTACTGATGAGGGTAAAGTTGCACTAGGAAGGAGAGATATTGTGGTTAATTGGAGAGGAACGATGCAGAAGTTAGAGTGGGTGAATGATCTTCAATTTTTAGCTGTCCCAGGACCTAAAGTGTTTGGTGACTGGGGTTTGCTTCAACCTTTGGTGCATCACGGCTTCTACAATATTTATACAACAGAAGATCCACGATCACAGTTTAATCAGACTAGTGCCCGGGATCAGGTGCGTATCAACTTGCTTATTTGATATAGCTTCCATGTTTTTACGAGAATATGATTGTCAAGTAATTTTTCTCTTACAAATTAATATCAGAATTTAAAGATGTACTTTTGAGTCTTAATTTCAAAGCCGCGTTTGATCGTAACTAATATTTCAGTATCTTCAAACACTAAAGCGATTATTGAACCTCAATGTTCGGAAGTCTTGTTAAACGTTGAAAAACTTGTTTGTAGAGTATTTAAAATCTAAAAATAATCGTTTTAGCTAACAGATATTCAAACCTTTTCTTTGAAATTCATTTATAAACCACAAAATCTAACTTCCATATATACTCTTTTGGATCTTCAACATCAAATATAAATTTCCTTCAAAATATTGTCAAAATGCCTACTTGATCATTTCTCTCTCTCTCATACAAAAACTTTTATAATACTCACTCCATTTCATAATAAGGTAATTTGCTTTTTAATTTATTCCAAAATAAATGATACATTTCTAAATTTGGAAATAATTCATAACTTTAAACTCTTGATTTTACCCATTTACCCTTAATATGAGAAGCTTTTATGACCACACAGATGGCATGACCCCACAAACCTTTTACCGCATAAGTTTTTAAGATCACAAATTTTAAAAATTTTCTCCTTTCATCTTAAACTTCGTGTCAAGTCAAAGTAACTCTTTGATATGAATTTGATACGAAACGAAAGGAGTATGTCCGAACTCAAGATGCCTATTGGGTGGCGTAACTAACCCCCAAAAAAAAAAATGGCAACAGCAATAATAAATTTGTGATCATCATTTGCGTTTCTTTATTATTATCTAAGAAATATTAGGTTATAGGGAAACATATAACTTGCATCTTTCTTTCTTTCTTTTAAATTTATATGGATCGAAGGAATTGCTAAGGAGTATATAATAGTTCATCATTTTCTTCCTTTTAGGTAATTGAAGAAGTAAAAAGATTGGTTGAGGAATATAAGAATGAAGATGTTAGTATTACTGTAACTGGTCATAGCCTAGGTGCGTCACTTGCAACCCTAAACGCAGTTGACATAGCTTTCAATGCTATCAACAAAACAAGCGAAGGCAAGGAATTCCCCGTAACAGCTTTTGTATTCGCAAGTCCTAAAGTTGGGGATCTCAGTTTTCATAAGGCATTTTCCAAGCTGAAAAATCTTCATATTTTGAGGATTCATAATGTTTTGGATATTGTCCCTAAATACCCACCCATTGGCTATATAGACGTTGGCGAGGAACTAATGATTGACACCACAAAATCACCATATGTGAAGCCTCCTGGAGAAGTTGTTAGCTGGCATTTGTTGGAGCCATACTTGCACGGAATTGCAGGCACTCAAGGAATAGGAATTTTAGCAGGTTTTAAATTAGAGGTGAATCGTGATATCTCACTTGTCAACAAGCAGTGGGACATACTAAAAGATGAATATTGTATTCCTGGGCTTTGGTGGGTTGACAAGCACAAAGGGATGGTTCAACAACAGGATGGATCCTGGCTTCTCTTGGATCGTGAGGAGTATGATTTCTGAGAGAGCTAAGGTTTCAAATGTGGCTTTATTTCCTTTCATGTAATGTTTGAATAAAGGGGTTTCACTACTATATAAATATGTATTATGCATCCTCTTATAACAGAGGATTGACTTGTATGTTAATCTATTTCTTTTAATGCTTAATACGAGTTTTAACTTCTCTGTCTACTTAACTTGTATGGTTTAAATTATCGAAAGATAGCTAATGCTCCTAGACTATAATTCTAACTGATGCAGGCATTTGTTATGTAGAGTTTTATAGTCGGATGCATGTGTTTCCTATTTATATATAGATTATTTATATTAATAATGCAGAGTTATATGTTGCAAACCGAATATTGTTTTAATTATAATGAGTTCTATGTGTGGACCATTTTACTTATATTGGAAACCAAACGATCAATAAGGAGAAAACTACTTGTAACGATCTGATCGGTCATTTTGAGAGTTGTAGCATGTTCCCAATTTACTGCTCATTTTGTACTTTATGGTTGTTATATGACTTACCCGGTTAGTTGGTTCGGATACGGAGTGATTTCAGAAGGAATAAGATGTAAAATAAAATTTTAGTAAGAATTTTGTTAATTTAATATAATTTTATATGCTCACACAAGATAGATCACAACGTACATGACATATTTAGTAGTCTTTAATATATATTGACTGCAGGACGAAATGCACGTAATAAAATCAAAAGTTTATGTTGTTACAGATTAAAAAAAAATAACTTATCCACTATGAGATTTCAAAAATTATTTCATGTCCTCTTTTTTCTCAACATCTAATAATTATCTACAATTTTATATGAAATTTTAAATACTAAGGTTATTTGCACATAACCTAAATTATACAAATCATAATTTGACATAATTTATGTTCGCGTATCGTACGAATATTAATACTAGTTATTATTATTATTACAGAAAATGACGCGTCCCTTGCAACTTGCAAGTAGAGATTTCTATAATGTACTATGATTACGAGTCAAATATTAGCAAATCCTACAGTAAAATATGAGCATATAAGACATATTGCCATCCATGCTGTTATTTTCTATTTATAACCTTTCCCAATTATACTGCCTCTTCCCATTTCCCTATTTTCAAGGAATTTTATTGTATTTTCCTTTTATCTGGCCTACTTTAAAAGGTGTGAGCTTAGTTGGCAGGTTCGCACTAGAAATGGGTCTAATAATACATTAATAATTCAGATATTTCTTACCATATCAAAACTACTTAACGATCTGCTACATGATTTGAATATATTACGCACTATATGTATTTATATATCTTCTATATGTATATTTTGTTAAATCAAATTAACTCAAAATTTATTCAAACTAAAAAAAAAAAAAAGATCAAATCCGATTCAAGTTTTTAAAAAAAAAACACCTTGAGATTTCGGTGTAGTATAAAGTATCAACATATGTATATCATTTTATACTGATTATTGAATTAAATATTAGATGAAATAATTATATAAAAATTTATAATAGGGGAAATAACATAGAAGAGGGGGTGGATATACCGGGAGAGAATTTATATACCTTGAATTGATTAAAAGATAAAATAAAAATAATAAATAAATTTAAAGAATGAAATAATTTTGAAGAAATAGTCATACAAGATAAAATTAAGTTAAATTTTATTGGTAATAGAAAACTATATTCATTATATTATATTAAACTGGTAAGTTACAAAAAAATTATATTACAATTTAATAATACTAAGTAACGAATACTATAATTAGATAATCAAAGAAGAAGAAAAAAAGAATAAAATATAAATTTCATGGTTAATATTAACATATAAGAGTAATTAACATTATGATGAGAAAAATCATATAAATATAACCAAAATCTTAATAAATAAAAAGTCATAAAGGAATAATCCTAAAAACAATTCCAAGTGATAGAGGTAAATTAAATATATTGATTAAATTGCTCAAATATATATATATTACACACAACATAATAATAATTAAAAATATTAGTAGATTTTTTATAAAGTTAAAGGCTTATCTCTTTATACTTTTGATGATTCAAAATTACAATTAAAATAAATATTATATTATTAACATACGAAAAGAGTGGGATAAACTTAATATTAGAATATTTATATTCAATAATACTCAGAAATAGATTTTTTTTTTAAAAATTATCCGCGCATAGTGCGGGTTCTAAGACTAGTACATAAATAATTCAGATATTTCTTACCATATCAAAACTACTTAACGATCTGCTACATGATTTGACAAGAGGGGTTGCTCTGATGGTAAGCAACCCCCACTTCCAACCGAGAGGTTGTGAGTTCGAGTCTCCCCAAGAGCAAGGTGGGTAGTTCTTGGAGGGAAGGATGCCGGGGGTATATTTGGAAACAGCCTCTCTACCTTAGGGTAGGGGTAAGGTCTGCGTACATACTACCCTCCCCAGACCCCACTAAGTGGGATTATACTGGGTTGTTGTTGTTGTTGTTGTTGTTGATCTTGCTACATGATTTGAATATGGGATTGCGTCTCCCCATAAAAGTCAGCCTATATATGTATTCATTTTAATAATACATCCGATTTACCACAGTCAAAAAAAAAAAAATAGTGTAGCAAGTCTGCATTATTTTCAGCTGCGTGTGTGCATGCATGAGTGGCTCAAAAAAAGTTACGTAATAATTAATCTTTTACAGCCAGTTGAGGGCATTTGAGAAACTCGGGTCGATTTATCGAATGTCTATATCGACAATGTAAACATAATTAATTTAGATTAAATGAACAAAGACAATTCGAATCCGCACGATTGATATATATGCTCATTTTGACGACGTTGAGATGGTGACCTTGTTAACACTAAAAGAATCAATTGCGTGTTTCATGACAATTGACAACACTTAAAAAAGTGAAGTTGCTTCACTATAAATTGGCATTTCAAGATGGCAAAAATAAAGAACTACATATCGTAGAATAAGAAGCAACAAAGAGAAAAGAATACAGAAAAGGAAAATAGGGGAGAGACATGGCAAGCATCAGCATGGCTGAGAAATGGGAACAACTTAGTGGAAAAAACAATTGGGAAGGGCTATTAAACCCCTTGGATCTTGATCTACGTAAATATCTGATTCAATATGGGGAATTGGCTCAAGCAACTTATGATACTTTCATTACAGAGAAAAAGTCCAAAAATGCAGGAGCTAGTAGATACTCAATGGAGAATCTTCTTACTAGGGTCGGACTTGATCCATTGAAATATCGCGTAACAAAATTTTTCTATGCTACCTCATCAATTCCATTTCCTGATGGTTTCTTTGTAAGATCATTGTCATTGGAAGCATGGAGTAAGGATTCAAATTTTATGGGGTATGTAGCTGTGGCTACTGATGAGGGTAAAGTTGAACTGGGAAGGAGGGATATTGTGATTGCATGGCGAGGAACTATGGAGAAGTTGGAGTGGGTGAATAACTTTCAATTTGCAGCTGTCCCAGCACCCAAAGTCTTTGGTGATGGAGGTTTGCTTCCTTTGTTGCAACCTTTTGTACATCACGGCTTCTACAATATTTATACAACAGATAATCCACTATCTCAGTTTAATCAGACTAGTGCCAGGGATCAGGTGCATGTTATCTTGCTTATACTTGATAATACTTTCATGTGTTTTTATATGAATATGATTGTTTATTTATCAAGTTTTTTTCTTTTCCAAGAACAGACTTTAATGATTATAGTGAAATATACTTGGAATTTTCTTTGTTTTAATTTTTATCAAAGGGATCAACTTTGTAAACAAAAAGAGAAAAGTATTATACTTGCCTTCATGAAGTTAAAGAGTAACAACTCATCATTTATTTTTTATTTTTGCCTTTTAGGTAATTGAAGAAGTAAAAGGATTGGTTGAAGAATATAAGAATGAAGATGTTAGTATTACTGTAACTGGCCATAGCCTAGGTGCGTCACTTGCAACCCTAAACGCAGTTGACATAGCTTTCAATGGTATCAACAAAACAAGTGAAGGCAAGGAATTTCCAGTGACAGCTTTTGCATTCGCTAGTCCTAAAGTTGGAGATCTCAAATTTAAGGCAGCATTTGACAAACTTGAAAGTCTCCGTACTTTAAGAATCCATAATCTATGGGATGTTGTTCCTAAAGTACCTCCAATTGGCTATATAGACGTGGGCGAGGAACTAATGATTGACACCACAAAATCCCCATATTTAAAGCCTCTAGGAGAAGTTGTTAGCTGGCATTTGTTGGAGCCATATTTGCATGGAATTGCAGGGACTCAAGGTTTAATAGGTTTTAACCTAGAAGTGAATCGTGATATCTCACTTGTCAACAAGCAATGGGACATACTAAAAGATGAATATGGTATTCCTGGGCTTTGGTGGGTTGAGAAGAACAAAGGAATGGTTCAACAACAAGATGGATCTTGGCTTCTCATGGATCGCGAGGAGTACGACTTCTAAGAGAGAACTCGGATTTAATTTGTTACATCCAAATAATATTTAAATTAATACTCCTAATAATATTAGCAATGCTTGAATAAATGGATTTCATGAGATCCTCATGAAAACACAGGACACCATATGTATTATGGTTCCTCTTAATTACCATATAGGATAAACTTGTATGTCGATCTATTTCTATCTATTGTGTAATAAGAGTTTTAATTTGTGATCCACTTAACTTGTATGCTAGCTTCAAATTACATTATTTTTAAATTAAGCCATCACCAAGGCTAGTGCCATTGGTGTTGGGGGGTTAGGCTTCAAATTACATTTAAAAGATAGATAATGCTCTTAACTTGTAATTCCCATATCAGGCAGCTCTTGAAACTTTTACGCTTAGAAATAATAACCAAAAAAAGAAAAAAAAAAAAGGATTACAACTTTCGTGGTTAAATGAAACAATTCTTCTAAACTTTGGTAATTCTATTATTCAATAAATTGTCATCTCCGTCATTTTTGCTCTGTATCGTCGGTTTGATCAACATTCTAGAAATACATAAACTGAATAAAAAACTTGAAAGAGAGGGGATATTAGTGTATTTTCTAACAAGCTTCCAAAATTGGGATTTGTAATTTTAAAAATAAGATAAATTACATGCTACAATATATAAAAGTGTCATGTGATTTCTTATACTTACAATGCAAAATAACTTAAACTTTGTTTTTATTCCTTTTCTCCCCCACTTGAGAAGTCCACTAGGGCCTAAGAACACGGTATCAATAAAAATGAGGCATGCAAGATCCGAAGATCATGCAGATCGGATACAACTATAAATGAATCTTCAACTTTGTGTTACTGGTCAAAAGAATAGTACATCTGCCAAATGTCCATGTATTTCAAAGAGTTGATTTGTTCAATGGCTACTACTCGACAGGCACTTAATATAAATTTATCATTGTTCACAATAATTGATACGGGGCTTATGCTAATATTTAACTATTTTTTGAATACGTTTGCAAGTATATAAGTTTTGTCGAAAGTTTCTTAGTGCCAGTGATCCTTCAACTTAACATTTGCGTCCGCCTCTTCTACCGCTTCTCTTTTCAATTCATTTGTCTTAATAACTCTATAATTCCAACATCTTATATTTCATGTTTAAGATAACAAGATTCAACAAATAATTTGATACATTAAATATATTGTTTATTAAAGATTATAAGATTTAAAAATCTTTATATCTTTTATATTCTACGTCCAGTCAAACTAAAACACGTAATATATTTTGTGAATTGTTAAATATTGTTGGTTATTATAAACGTTCTACTCAAGGATGGACAGCCAATGCTTAGACAACTTTGGTGATTGGTGTGTGGACGGTGTCAAAAAGAAATGGATGAGCGAGAAATGAGGTGGGTGGACGATTTATTATTTCCTCCGATCTATAATAAATAACAAATTTATCTTAGACACATCTATTAAGGAAATATTAAATTTAAACATAAATTATTCTTAATTAAATGTTACAGAATAATTTAATGTGAGAAGTAAAAGACTATTTAAAAATATAGAGGTAAGGATAATTTTAAAAAAATAAATTAATTTTTTTAATTATATAAATTTATATTTATTTTAGATCAAAATAAAAAAATAAGTTGACACTTATTATGGATAGAAGGGAGTACACTACTTTATTGGTGTGTCCCGTTGTGACACCAAAATAGGTTATCCCTTCCGGTTTTAATTAAATAATATCTTAATTTAATGTTATGCAGACACCACGAAAATAATTTGAATATTAGCTATTTAGTGCTTGTTAGAAAATCAAATGAAGTCAGGAATGCTGTGCTGCTAAATCATTGGAAATAGTGTTGTGAGACAATTAAAAGTGGTGGGCATTATAATTTGTTATGATTGCTAGGTTCGAAATGGTTCAACTTTAACAAAGTGCACAATATTCTGGCCTCGCACTAAAATCATTTTGAAATTGAAAAAGCTGTACAAGTTTGATCCATTTTAACTTTTATACAATTAACTAGTTTTTATAAGTCAACAAATATGTCACTCCCTCATTGTCGAATAGGGCACCATAGATATGATAAGAAGCCTCCCTCGATCAGTTTTCTCATATAGATAAATTCTGAATAGTTGCATTTAATCAAATAATTTAATTTATTTACATTATATAAATAAATAGAATTTTTTTTCTCATATAAATGTAGAAAATCAAACCTTATTTAGTGATTTTCAGATGCCATATGTGCCTTTCTATTGGCAACATCAAATTAACTTTTAGTCTATGCATGTTCTAAAGGGCTATGGTAACTCCGAGGAGAAGCTAACTGGTGAAGGTTTGAGGATAAAGTCCTTTAGGTCGTCAGTTCGCTATTGGAGGTATTATAAATTAGCGCGTTTTCGGGAGTCGTGGAACTAACCGTATACCCGCTTTGAAATAGCGGGATACGATGGATATAGCTAGTCGGATTCGCAAAGCGATACCCAAAAACCACAATTAACAACCAAAAAAAAAGGGCTATGGTGACTAGAAACATAGAGGAATTAAGCGACAAGAAAAGCAATGCCATGAGCCTGCTTACGTTATAACTATATCGATTAAATATATTAGCTTCCTTTGGTTTCAGAAGCCAAACTTGTACGTTTCATTTAATTGAGAGCTAGTATGGTCAGTCGAGTAATACACGAAGTAAACTGAGAAAGGTTTGCGAATGTTGAAAGAAAAGCAGATTTAGCCATAGTAGTACTTAAAAAATGCCAAGCACAACAACAACAAGATGGCAGAAACAAAGAACTGATAGAAAAGGAACTCAACTATCATAAGCATGCAGGCAATGGAGGGAAGCAAGGAACGCATATCTAAGGCAAAAAAGTATGATTTAATAGCTTACCAAAGGAGATCAAAATACCAAATTCTTCCATAGTGCTATCAAGGAAAGAAGGAGCATGAACATAATATTCTCAGTGGTTGACAAGAATGGGATCACTAGGAAAGATACAGAAGACGTTTCCCAAGATTTCATAGAATTCTATAGTGAACTATTGGTGTAACGACCCGGCCCGTCATTACGGGAATTATCACCCCGCTACCTTGCATTTACATATTTTATACTTTTATACCAGTATTAGAGTATATCGGGTGAGTTAGAAGTGATTTGGGTTGAAAATGAAGCAAATAGCATGTTTGAAGGAAGCTTGAATATGGAAAGTCAACATAGAGTTGACTATTGAGTTAGAGTGATCGGAATCGGATTCTAATGATTCGACTAGTTTCGGGGGATCATTTATGACTTAGGAGAGCAATCGGAATTGAATTCGGAGGTCCGGTGTAGAATTAAGCTTGAATTGGCAAAGTTAGTATTTTGGCGAATTCCGGTTGATAGGTGAAATTTTGATCCGATGGTCGGAATGAAATTCCGAAAATTTTTGTAGGTCTGTTATGTCATTTTGGACTTGTGTGCAAAATTTGAAGTCAATCGGACTTGATTTGATAGGTTTCGGCATCGAAAATAGAAGTTGGAAGTTCTAAAGTTTATAAAGCTTGGATTGGAGGTTGATTCATGATTTTAGCGTTGTTTGTTGTAATTTGAGACCTCGAGCAAGTCCGTAATATATTATGAGACTTGTTAGTATACTTTGTTGGGATCCCATGAGGCTCGGATAAATTTTGGAACGGTTTTTGGAAGATTTTTGCCGTTTTGAGCATAAATGTAATGATCCAAAGGTCTATTTTAGTTCTAGAGATTCAAATTTGATTTTGAGACTTCGAGAATTTAGATAATGAATTATAGGACTGATCAGGAAAGTTTGGTCTAATTTCATCAAGTCGCGATTGGGTTTTTGACGCGAAATGTGAATTAATTGTTTAACGAGCAAAATTGATGTTGCAATAAGTAAATTAGATCCAAATTCAGTTTTGTGTTAACCACTGGATCCGTATCGAAATTACGGAGTCATAGGAAAAAGAATCGTCGAATTCCGAGTTCGTATGATGGAGTTAGAGCCATTTTAGTGAAAATGGCTGTGTGCTGCAATTTCTGTATTGCTGCTGCATTTTTCTGCAGCGTATGAATAGTAATTCCCGTGCATGAACAGTAACCGCGCGGGTGAATAGTAAATCCCGCCGTGAACAGTGATTTCCGAAAAAAATTCAGTGAGTTGATAAAATCGATTTTAGGTCATTTTTTTACCATTTTTGATCATTTTGAGAGCTTTTGGATGGGGATTGAAGGGAGTTTCAGCTGGAAATCGTTGGAGGTAAGTTTCTTGACTCAAAAACATAATTTTATGGTAGAATTCACATCAATCTTCATGAACTTGGGTAGAAATTGTGAAGGATTGTGGCCTAGATATTGAAAACGTAAATTTGGGTTTTGAAAGGCCAATCGAACTCTGATTTTGGTAAATTTTATATTTACGGACTCGTGGCGAGACGGGAATTCTGAAAATATGAATTTCGAAATTTTTTGAGATGTGGGCCCGCGGCTCGAGTTTTGCCAATTTCGTGATTTTTGATATTTTTCGAGTTCTTTCGATTGGGTTATGTTCCATTAGCCTATTTTGATATATTTGTACTGATTTTGGCTAGTTTTGACGTGCGTGGATGCCGGTTCGAGGAGCTAAGGCGTCGCGGGCATGAGTTTTCGCCGGTTCGAGGTGAGTAATACTTGTAAATGATGTCCTGAGGGTTAGTAAACCCCGGACTTGCACATCTTAGTGCTGTGTTGGGGTGACTTGCACGCCGGATAACGGGCGTGGGGTAGAGCACCATTGGGGATTGTGACTTGGTCCGTCCCGCGTAATAAATAATAACACCTAATTGTTGAAATGAATTGGACTAAATAAAGATATTAATTATCATGTTTGGGCTTCGTGCCGATTATTTGAATCCTTCAGGGATTGGTATCATTGTCTTGATAATATTGTGCATATGTTTATCTAAATTTAAGGTTTTAAATTGTATTTTGCTATTCAGCATTTTTATAAGGTTATGAAAAACTTGCACAAGGTCTTAATGACATTTTTAGCTGTGAGCTAATATGATACTATTGCCCGAGGGGCTTTCTTGATTATTTGTTAGACTGATTGTGGCCGAGGGCCATATGTTAGGTCATGACGATTTATGTCAGCATATGCATACATATGCATGGATCAGACTGCACGCCGCAGTGTTATATGGATTGGGCTGCGCGCCGCAGCAGGTGTGATATTGATATTGCGTTTGGGCTGTAGGAGACCCTCCGGAGTCTGAACCCCACAGTGAGCGCTGGCGCTTTTGCATGGATCGGGTTGTACGCCATAGCGTCATATGCATTGCATGGCATACATACATTGGTTTATGTGTACTACGTGGTATAACATTTAGCACACATACATTACTGGCACACATGCATTATTTGCCTTATTGACCAGATCTCCTAGTGTAAATTGATAAGGAGTGCTGAGCCCGAGGGGCTGATTTGAGTGCGGACTTGCAGTGCTTGAGGTTGCATCCAGGTATTGGTATATTATTATGAAAGAAAGTAGCTAAAAATTGAGATTTTTAATAATCTACTCACATATGCTGGAAAGGAATAAAAAGATAGTTCCGTATTGTGTAGCATGAGATAGTGCCTATCGTGGTTTTCTTCCCTTCAGTATTATTTACTTTTATTACTGTTGAGTAGGAAGTACTCACACCCGACTCCCTGCACCTTGTGTGCAGATCCAGGTATATCACAGTAGAGCTGATTCTATTGCGGCTCGGGAGTGTTTTTGGACAGTCGAGGTAGCTGCCAGCGTTCGCAGGACCTGATTCTCCAGTTTGTCTATATTTTTGTTCTGACCATCCCACACTTGTGCACAGTTATATTCATTATTTACACTTTGTATACTCTGTAGAGGCTCATGACTCGTGACCCCTGGTCCATGGGGATTTGTTATTGTTTTTGGGATGTGATCCCTGTACTTGGTTATTCCATTATTGTTGTTCTATTTTTGTTTATGCCCAAAATGGTTTAAGTGAGCTAATAGCTCTGTGTTTCTGTTGATTGGTCGGGCTGGTCTAGCAGTGTGCTGGGCGCCATCACGACCGGGTTTGGGATCGTGACAAGTTGGTATCAGAGCCTAGGTTACTAGGCCTCATGAGTCTTGAGCCGATTGGTAGAGTCTTGTGGATCGGTACGGGGACGCCTGTACTTATCCTCGGGAGGCTGCAAACCTTTAGGAAATACTTCACATTTCTTGGAATTCTTATCGTGCGTACTTGATTCAGTTTTAGATATAATTTTTAAGATTCCTTTCACATGTCTGTATGCGCACTCGAGCGCACAGTAACATGATTGCCTTGATGGCTTGTGATTCCCCGATCGAGGGGCGAGATATAATCTTTGTAAGTTTATGCTGGGCTAGTCGGAAGGACTTGAGTCCAGATCTTTGTCTATGACATGAGCACAAAGTGCTGATTTTACAAACTGCTATTATGAAGTTTCGTGTGATCGGTATTGCTCCTAACTATGGAAATGGCAGCTTAATAATGTACGAGCTGTCAGGTGTTAGATCCTTATTGTAATCTGTTGTGTAGCCCCGAGCTTTGGGCGTGGTGAATATTTATCATATCTCTTAGTTGGAAGGTAAAGTGCCTTACGTGTAGTAAAACTAGTTTAGACTCAGGAAGACTAAAGTAATTATGCTATGTGTATCTTGGTGGAAGGTGTTGTACTGAAATACTAGGTTGAGGCAAGTAGGTGGGTTGATTCTGATGTGTAATTGAAGGGTATTTGATATATGTTATGATTCGAGCAGGTGCAGCGCATGCCCATGTATCAATTTTGATAGTATAACTTGTATAGTGTTGAGATTAATGTTGTTGATATACATTGCGATGTCTTGTTGAGTTATGGATGTATTGTTATAATGGTTTGGTGATTCTCTGGCAGGTGGATAGGCCAAATTACAAAGGAAACTCTGCCGAAAGTTTTGGAAAATTTGGGACTTAGAAAGATTTCTGTCACCTAAAGAGAGTGGGCTTATTGGTAGTGTGTGTATAAATGCAAGAATTGCAGAAGGGTTAAGGTCTCTGATGATTCGAGTCTCTGTCAAGGCTTGTAAATGACTTGAGTTTAATCTCATTGTAGAATTTCGGCATCACTTGAATAATAATGATATGAGTGGTTAAAAGTGCTTTGATGAATGGCTTCGCGTCAAGTTGGGGAGGTTGCTATTAAATAACTAATTGCACGGTTGTGTGCTATGTGGGCACTGTCTTTAAGCATCTTGGGAAAATTCTGGCAAGGTTATGGTGCTTCGTAAATGTGAAGAAATACTAGGATGTTTTGAACTACTGTTGGTAAGGAATGTTCGGTGTATAGAAAAGAAAGATAGCGAATTGTACCTATAAGTAATCATGTTCTGCGATGTTAGAGTTCTAACAAAACACGAGTGGTTCTACTCAATAGGACAGTTGGAATTACAGCTGAATAAGGGTGAATGATGCCCGAGAATGATTTTGCAGTGTTCAAGATTTTGCTTGTAACAGTTGTGAGCACATGATTTTTGTACCGGGCAAATAATTCTAAAATTAAAATAAATATATTTTTGAGTGCAATTGTGTGCCTTGTTTGAAATTAGCTACACTTTGTGTGTTTGAACAATTGGAAATTAGAAAAATAAAAAAAATAAAAATAGGTTAAGTAATTAATTTGTTTAAATTGATTAGTTTAAGAAGAACATTAGCAAAAAATAGTTTTAAGTAGTGAAACATTAGGAAAAAATAGTAGAAAATTGCCAAAAAATATTAGATAATTAGAATAAGTAGGAGATTAAGTTTTTATAATATTTCATAAAAGAAAAGAAAAAAAAGAGGGGTGTTTAAATAAGTAGTCATTAGAAAATACAAAAATATATATGGCTATAATAGCATTGGGCCAAACATGACCCAATTGAACGGCCCAAGTGCATCAGCCCAAGGGATCCGGTCCAACTGCTGAAACTGAGATGATCTCAGCCGTTCATTTGCATCATCCGACGGTGGAGATATTAGTGAATTTCTATTTTTGTTAATTAATATGGGATCGAATCTGAGCCGTCCGTTTAAGCTGATCTAACGGATGAAAGCTGTGGTCTGATTACAAACGATACGACGTCGTTTTAGTAACGCTAATGATAGTCGTTGATCACCATCAATCCAATGGTCCAGATCACATTAGTCGCCCCGAGTATTTAAAGCTTCTGTCTGAAGAAGCCATTCATTTGACATATTTCCTAACCCTAGCCGCCTTAAGTCTTTCTCCACCTCTCCTACTTCTTCTTCTGCATTTCCGCTTCCAACTTCACCGGCCATGGAGGCCACCACCTTCCACGGTGGTCTCCGGCCACACCTCATGCCCCCTCTCCTCTCTTCTTCGATATCATCTTCAAACAGTCTGCAACCCTAGCCGGCCATGGAGGCCGCCACCTTCCACGGTGGTCTCCGGCCATCCCAACCCCTCTTCTCTCCTTTTTCCTTCTTCTTCATCTTCTCCCATCATCAAATACCAAAAAGCCCCAGAAAACAGACCCCTCTCTTAAAACTCTGGTCATCGGAACCTACCACCAGTGACCATCGAACAATGAACCACCGTCTCAAACCAACGCCAATCGGACCGCCTTGGTCCGATCTACCTAACCCCACCACTCACCTCCCTCGAATCTCCCCGTAGCTCCTCGAATATCCCAAAAAGGGTCGCCGGAAACCTAACTCCGGCGACTCAGAACTTCAAACCCCATCAAGATCCGCCCTTTTGCCTTCCCAAACACCCCAAGCCAAACATAAATCCAAAAACACTTCACCTTGAAGTCTGAAAGAAAAAAAAAACAGAAGGAAATAAAGGAAAAGAGCCTGAAAGAGACTGGAAAAGAAAAGAAAAAAAAAGAGAAAAGAAGGAAAATAGGAAGCTCAGGGGACCGGCCTTGCAAGCTAAGTCTCCCCTTCCCTTCTTGCTTGTTTTTTCTTCAATTTTTGTTATCTCTATTTTATTCTTTGTGTTTAGTATGTTTCTTTTTAGTATGTTAGCCGTATAAACAAACTACATGATAGATTAGGGTTTTAATTTCTGAAAAAGTCTCTGTTATTTTGTTTCCCTGTTTAAGATATGTTTTTCTTTAATCCATCTTCATGTCTTTCATTTAGATGTTCTGCATGTTTAGATTAGTTCGTACCTTCTAGAAATCTCTGTTTGTTCTGTTTCTTTGCTTAAGATTTGCCTTTCTTTGATTAGCTCTTCTTCATGTCTATTGTCTATCTTTGATCTTTGCATGTTTAGATCATGTTACTATCTTTTTTATTCTGTTTGAGCCATGCTTTCTCCTGAAACTTCTTTATGAGTTTTACCTGTATGTGCTTAGTCAAGAACATGTTAAGCATAATTAGGATTTTCAGTAATCCTCTAAGTATAAGGTAGTTCTGACTATACCTGCTTCATGATTAATTGACACACTGTGTTGTGAAATCTGAGTAATAAGTCTTTGATTGAAATTCAAAAATATTCAATCCCTTTCTCTGAATTTTGATTAATTGATAAGTGATTCTGATTTCATGGCTATGTGTGCAATTTTGTGAAAATGGCTATGTTTGCAATAGCCTTGTGTTAAGCTAATTAGTGTTAATACTTATCATGCCTGGGTGGAATTGGTTATAGCTGCAATAGTGTTAAACTTGTAAGTGGTTAAAATTGAAAACATGTTGCTGAGTAGTCTAAAATAGGTTAAAATTGAAAACCATAAAAAAGGGGTTATAAGTGATTTGAATAACAAAGAGTGGTCAGTTTTGCAACTGACCTACTCTGATAGTCTTGACACACTCCTAAGAGTTAAAAAGGCCCGGTGTGTAATAAAATTGGTTTAAGTCTAATAGGTTAGACTTACCAAGCCCCAAATTGACCTATGTTCACTAGCGACTAGACTTGCAAAGTCTTAGCCATGCTTGTGTTCATTAATGGGCCCCAATTGCAAGACTAAGTCCAATCTTTGGACTGGTTGAGTCTTAAATAGGTTAATTCTGAATAATTAAGTAGGCTAGTCCTGCAAATTAGTTTAATTAACTAAAAATGAACAAAAATAGGTTATTAGGCAATAATTGACCTAAGAGTGGTCAACTTTGCAAAGGTTGACCAACTCTATAAGGTCCAAACACACCAGCCCACCTTAAAAGGGGCTGGTTTTGCAAAAACTGGTTAAGCTTGCAAATGCAAGCTCACCAAAGCTCATTTGAGCCCTGAATCTTAGGTGGCTAGGTCTGGAAAGACCTTAGCCCAGCCTATGATAAGTCAAAAAGGTTAGTTTTCCCAAAATTGGCTAATTCTGCAAATGCAGACTTGCCCAGGCTCTGTTTGAGCCCTGAACCTTAGGTGGCTAGGTCTGCAAAAACCTTAGCCCAGCCTATGTTCAGTAATTGGGCTTTAATTACCCAAGCTAAGTCTCCACTTGAGACTGGCTAAGTTTTAAATAGTTAAATATAGTAATAAGGCAGGCTAGTCCTACAACTAGTTTAAAAATGAAATAAGAAGGTCTTAATCAACTAAAATGAACTAAAAGAGGCTAGGTTTGAAATAGTAGAACTGGCCAGTCCTTAAATACCAATGTAAAGACTGGCCACTAGTTAAATAAGTCTCAAAATGCTGGAAACCTGACCTAGGTAGGTCAGGTAATTCAGCAGTGTCCTTAGGGGCATAATTGGAAACCAAATAGGTAAAAAGTGAATTGTTTAGAACATAAGGGGGTAATGGAGTCATTTGTACCCCTGATTTCTGCAATTTTGCAGAGATTAAAGGGTATAATGGTCTCCCTAAAAAGGGAAATCAGTAAAAATCTTTAACCCTTAGGGATACTTTGGTAAAAGCCTTAAAAGGGAATCTAATAGAACCTTCCAGCACATGCTGGAAGGGATTTGATAACTGAAAATGGGGTCTAAGTGTAAGTTTAGTAATTTTAAAGAGGGAGAAGTGGGATTTAATCCCATTCTTTCTCCCCAAGAAATCAGCCACTCTTACACCTATATATTCCCCCAAAAAGAGTGAAATAGGGGCTGGCTTTTGAAGAAAAGTTCAGAGAAAAGAGAATACTAATATAGCAATAGGCTTCTTCTGCAATTTTTGAGTGAAATTTGGGGGATATTCATCTAATCTTTTGGGTTTTGCTCGAGTATTTGCCTGGGTTTCTTCTTGTTTTGTTGTTGTTGTGGTTTTCCTTATTCGTTGACATCCAATATATCGCTGTTGCATTGCTGTTTGAGTCTTCTGCTGTGCCTACTTGCTTAACCTCTAGACTCATTGATTTCTTTGTTGATTCAGGTACTCTTCTATTCGTTAGAAGCTGTAATGGCGAGTTGATTGAATGAAAAATGAAGATTCAGCTTTAATTTTGTGTTATTATGTAATCTGTAGTTTGATGTTGTTAACAGTTGTAGTATTAGTTTAAGCTTGTAGTTTACTTGTATTGTAGTAGGTAGTAGTACAGAAACAAACATAAAAATATTGTAATAGTTAGTGATATAGTAGTAGTATAGTCGTAGTAGCATATCACACTTAGTTTAAATAGGTGAAACCTAAAATATAAGTAAACGAATCACGGTTTCAAATCGTTAATAATTATTGCTTCACAGAGAATTTCGTAAACCATTATCACTTAGCTAATGCCCTAACATGGAATAAAAATGTTAGATCGGGTAGTGATTCATGAATAATTGAGTTAATAATCTGCTAATGAGCTAAGCTGAAGCAAAATCAGTAGTTTAATCATGATAAGTCTTTGAGCCGCTAGATGAAAGTATTTAAGTTCCATTAATGAATGTTTAAACTGTTTGATCCATGTTCGTGTGATTAGTCTACTTGTAAACTAAGGCTTAGATGTGATTAAGTTTTAACAAAGAGAAATAAATAGATAGTGAAACGGCTTAAGCAGGACAGATCTGTGATGATATGAGGTTTAGCTCATAATGAAACCAATGATATAGTTAAGCATCTGTGAATAACTTGTTTAACTTCTTTTAGATACTGTAAGTAGTTAGTCAAATCATTTTTATTTGATCAAAGTTCATAGATAATTAAGTTGTGCTCTTAGATTTTTTCAATTAGTAGGCCAGTAGGCGTTAGTTTAAACTCTTGGTTACAATTAATAGTAGAGACAGTCTGTTAAGTCCTTATGTACCATAAATAATTGATTTGAAGTTACTGATTCGTGTATTGATTCTCTTTAATAATAAATAAAAGTGCAAGTTGATTTCTGTGTTAATTCCAAATGAGTATGTTCGTTTTCATTTATTTATTTGCACCCTTATCTGGTCTGGGCCTGACTAGTAGCCTGGAGGTTTAGACCACGTTCATACGACCACTGGGCTTACAACTGAAAGCCCAGGTCAGGTCTGTTTCTCTAAAAGACCTGGGCCTACTTATGATGTAACGAAGATCTAGGCCAAATAACACAAATTGACGGGCCTGGAAAAGTCTGGTAACATAAAGATTAAGGAAAAAACAGTATAGAAAATATAGTATACATTAAGATTGAACCTTTAAAATTAAATTGGGACGAGCCTCACACGACACCTAATAGTGGGGCCCCCTTTAGTAACAAAAGTTGAAAAATATAAATAGACTCGGGAAAGCTATTAGCAAATTTCATAGCTTCTCCCAAAAGATTGAAAGCCGATAGACACTATTAGGCACGATTTAATATACCTTCCTTAAATACGAGTGTGCACTTGGTGCAACTCAAATCCCAAATCCCGGCAAAGCCGAAATGTACTAAAAGTCTCAAGCGTACTGGTTTCGGTGTGACTCGAGGTGCGTTTTCGCAATGCCGCAATTCTTTAAAATATTAAAAGCAAAAGCACATACATATTGTTAAAATCTATAATGGGTGAAACAAGAGTCAAGAACGACAATTGAGCGACCGTGCTAAAACCACGAAACCCGGGAATACCTAACACCTTCTCCCGGGTTAACAGTCCTTATCCAGATCTTTGTTTCGCAGACATTACAAAAAGAGTCAATTTCCTCGGATTCGGGATTAACCGGTGACTTGGGACACCATTATCTTCCCAAGTGGCGACTCTGATAATTAAAATAAGAAATCCCGAACCGATTGTCCTTTAAGTGGAAAAACTCCTTCCTCTATGTTATTATATCCGTCTCGGGTATTTAAGCATCGAGGTATGCCCTATAAGCGTATTTATATGCTTTTTCACGGCAGGGTAGTAAATTGGGAGGTGTGACAGCTCTGGCGACTCTGCTGGGGATCCAAACCTCGAACTTCGGTTTCAGGGTTTAAGAACTCGAGCTCCTTAGAATTACCGTTCGTGATATTGTTTGACTTCACTATATGATTTGAATAACATGTTATGTGCTTTATCGCTTTGATACTATGTGGATTGTATATAAAAATTATGCCGAAAACCCTTCTCTTCTTCACCCCCGGGATGTGCTTACTGGTTGAGACTCCCTTTTCTGTTAAGTCACCAAAAAATTAAGAAAACAGAGGCCGGATAAGTTACAAAGCCGATTGACTCCGCGAGTCACCGGTACGTAGCCCCCTCCTCGATTCGAGTTGTCCGCTCGGGTACACGGTCTAGCATTGTATGAAACTGTAAGATGTTGAACATAGGTCTAGGATGATTATTTGCATCATATCTGACTTAGGGGACTCAACACAGGGGTTGGGTCCGTCTAGAACAGGTGACCCGGTATTTGAAAAAAGACCGAGCATATTATGTGTTGCATTTTATTGTCCTCGATCGTTATGCGGACCGACTAAATTTTCGAAGTTAGAAAATTGTTGAAAAGAAAAAAAAGAGAGAGAAATAAGAGTTGGTGAAAATAGGTATTCGGAAAATCCGAAAATTGAAAAAAAAATGGTTTTGTTGTTGAAATAATTGGTCAACTAATCTGACCGAACTACGCAAGTTTGATTCTCGCCATTAGGTGGGATACGTAGGCAACCCTTAAACGGGTCCAACCACACCTTTAGAATAAGACCAAAAAGATTTTTTCTTTTCAAATAATCGAAGTGATTGCTATTTTTGGAAACGGCCGAATGTCCCGAAAGGACGCCGGAAGGCTGTTTTGGCAAAAATGGCCACTTCGAGAGCCATGTTTCTTTCAAAAATGAAAACTTGCATTGAAAAAAAAAAGATTTTTCTCTTTTCTAAATAAAATCTCCTTAATAAATGTGCAGGATGAGCACAATGTTGAATGAACATTTCTCCTTAATGAATAAAATCCCTTTGGAGCTGAAACTATGGTGGCACGACATGGAAACAGAAAGTCAGGACTGGGTCAAAGGTTACTTGAAAGATCTTACCGGGTTATTGGACATAATTCCCCGAGGCGACGTAATTAGAGCATTGGTCACATATTGGGATCCTGCACACAATGTACTACATCTTCCGGATTTTGAACTCACTCCTAATCTGGAGGAGATTGCTTTCTACATAGGGAAGAATGAGGTCCCCTTAAAAGGAAAATACCCAGTATCTCCAAGAACAGTAACGGTGCATCGCTTTCTGGATTCTTTAAAAATTGCTAGGAATGTCCACAACGAGGATTTAGCCAACGGATTTTGCTCCCTAAACTTCATCTATAGTAGGTATGGACATATCGGGGGTTTCAACGACTCCACGAACAAGCTATGTAGCAAGTCCAACCGAGCAAAATGGGAGGAGCATCAAAGGTTTGCTTTCTTAGTGGCATTTCTCGGAATTGTCATATTTCCAAGAAAGGATGGGCACATCAGTATAAAGGTTGCCGGGGTAGCAAACACATTGATAGTACAAGACAATTGTACTCTAGCTCCAATGATTTTAGCTGACATCTACCGTGCCTTGACTGCATACAAAGCTGGAGCTAACTTCTTTGAAGGGTGCAATTTGATTTTGCAGATTTGGTTGATTGAACATCTATGCAATTATCCTTCGTTCTCAAGTTATGGTCCGACTGGACGAACATGTCTGGAAGAATTCTGTACGAGAACAAAATAAGTCAAATTACCAGAGGGAGTAAAGGATTGGATTTCGCATCTTCGATCATTGACTGATGGCCAGATCGATTGGACATATGATTGGCTACCTCTTGACAAGGTAATATATATGCCGACAGAAGGGTCACCTTTCTTAATCATGGGTTTAAAAAGCATCCAACCTTACGCCCCGTACAGGGCCCTGCGACAGATGGGTAGATGTCAAGTTATACCGAGATACGGGGACCTCAGTTCGCAAGCTATAGAAATTGGTCCGGATGGGCAATTCCCGGAAGCAAAGATCCGTCAAATTTAGAATGAGTGCCAAAACCTGAAAGTGGATACTTGTATGCAAAATAGAGCTCGAGGAGAAGTATCGTCTGGATATTTCACATGGTATCGACGGGGTGTTGAGCACGAGCGGCTTTCGAAAAAACCTCACTTATAAAATTTGGTGGAGCAGTCTAAGGAAAATCAGAATTGGGCGGCCAAAGAAACAGAATACAAGGCCAAGATCAGTTTGTTGGAAGAACAATTGAGAAATCTCCAGTTTGAAAGTGGTTTACAGGCAGCATCTGATGAAGGAGAGAAAAAGCAGCTGGAGAAAGAAAACGAAATGTTAAAGGCTCAGGTTGCTCAAATGAAAATTGCATTCGAGACCCCCATTCGCTTAGCCCGGGATGAGAAATTGATTGAGACTCTCCAGCGCAAAGTGATTGACTACAGCTTTGACTTGGACAAGGCCGAAAAAGAATTAGCCAGGGCTCGGAAGCAAATAACCAGAGATGCTGAGGAAAGAGCCAAGTTGGTTCGGCAGCTACAAGATAGGCATGAATTTGAGGTAGCTCGGCTAAGAAAGAAAATGGTTTCAGCCACGGTTAAAAGTAACAAGATTATCAAGGATCTCGAAGAAGAGAGAGAGCATTGTTACACAACTATGGCTCGACTAGAGTTGGAGCTGCAGCAAATACACAAAGATAACCAACATACCTTGGATGCTCGCACTGAACAGATAAGCCGATTGCTTCAAGAAAAAGGGGTTATTCGAGAGAAGATTGTTCGCATTGCTCAATACATCACCCGAAAGAGTCAGGTGTGTGAAGATATGTCCCGAGGAACCTTTGTATCAGTGGTGAAGTTCTTTGTGCAACAAGTCATGTCTGACCTGGATAGGCTCCAAAAGGGATTAGCATATAGGCCCGCGGCAAGACCGAACGATGTCTCGCGGGCACTAGGAGCATTAATGTATTCATAGGGCATGCATCTTATTTTTTTTATATTTCTTTGCATTAGCATTACAACATCATCTTGTAAACCAATGTTTTTGAACTATCAATGAAAATCAAGTGTTGTTGTCAATCCTTTTGCTCTATGTTATTTCTTTTAATTACGATAGGCAAATAAATAGGAACGCAATTGTGAAATGAAAAGAGAAAAAGAGAGAGAGAGAAAAGAAAAAAAGAAGAAAAAGAGTTGATTCAAATAAGTAAAGGCCGGGATGATGCATGATGACTCGAGGAAAATGTGTTTATTTTAAAGTCATTGCATCTTATCTCTTCATGAGTTAACAACTAATGGGTGTTGATGTTTGTGAGCTTTAGATTTTGTGGCAACTGGCATTCTGGCTACTCACCCTTACAACATGAGATATAAGAAAATGGCAAAAGCTGTGTCGCAAGAGATTGAGGCAACTGTCATGGATCCCGCCCAAGAGGAAGAAATTGTGGACGTAGCGGGGATGAAGGAAGAGATGTACAAATTAAAACAAGCAGATGGCCGAAATGTATCAGGCTTGGTCAAGGGGTCAATCCTTGCCAACTTACCCTGCCAATCCCACATACATCCCTCCAACTAACCCCAATACTGAACCACCCACGTTGAATGCACCCTCTACATACCCTGATTACCATCACTATTATGCCTCCACTTCCCAAGTACCACCACCTCCAATAAAACAAGCACCATCCCATCTACCCCAAGTTGCCCCAGTATATGTGGCGCCTCCACCTGCCGCCCTACACAAATCATCTAGTGAACCAATGTTCCAAATTCAAGATCCTCATTACTACCCACCGGAGCCAACCTTTCGACAGCACGAATCTCATACTCCGCTGATGGAGACAAGCGAAAAGAAACCCGCTAAAAATGCAGGGCAAGAAGAGATGACTAGGAAGGTGAAAAGTTTGGAAAATGCCTTTCGCAATATGCAAGGATTGGGAGGGCAAGTAAGCGTGGCATACAAGGATTTGTGTATGTTTATGAAGTGCAGCTTCCTGTTGGATTTAAGTTGCCGAAGTTTGATATGTATAGCGGACATGGAGACCCGGTGGCCCACCTAAGGGGATATTGCAGTAAAATGTGAGGTGCAGGAGGCAGGGATGAGCCGTTGATGGCGTATTTTAGCCAAAGTTTAAGCGGTTCTGCTTTGGAGTGGTATACTCGCCAGGATCACACCAGGTGGTTCATCTGGGACGATCTCGCGCAGGCCTTCGCGAACCATTTTCAATACAATCTTGAAATCATACCAGATAGACTATCACTCACAAAGATGGAGAAAAAGCTGGGAGAAAGCTTCAGGGAGTTTGGTTTCAAGTGGAGAGAACAAGCGGAGAAATGGTAGATTGTTTCTTACAAGCTTTGGAGCCTACTTATTATGGGCATTTAGTGTCAGCAATTGGAAAGAGTTTTAATGAGGTTATGAATATGGGGAGTTTTGTTGAGGAAGGTTTGAAAACCAACAAGATCATGAGTTTTTCGGCAATTAAGGCCACGAATCAGGCAATACAGACTGGGAATGGAGGAGCAATTGGGAAAAAGAAAAAAAAAGAAATAGCAGTTGTGGAAATCAGGCCTTGGAACCGTAACCAACATCACCACTCACCAAGACCATACCGTCCATACCCACCAAACCCGTCAATACCATACAACCCGCCAACCACATATAACCCACCAACCCCATACAATACACCAACCACATATAACCCACCGCCACCATATTACCCACCAACTGCCCCGCACTACCACCACCCACAAGCCCAAACCTACTCACCACCACCGCCACATGTATGGAGAGCCCAAGCCCCACATAATGTCTACCACACATAAAACACATACCCTGCTTCTAGAACCTACAGAAACCCAAACAGACCCAAGCCTGACCCAGAAAAGGAGGAACAGGGCAAAGAAAACATTCACCCCATTGGGGGAGTCATATACCAGCCTCTATCACAGATTAAAAGAATTGGGGATGTTGAGCCCGATTGAGTCCAAACTTCCAAACCCACCTCCGAAAAACATTGATCAATCTGTCAGGTGTGAGTATTGTTCAGGAGCACCAGGACATGATACTGAAAATTGTTGGCATCTGAAGAATGCTATCCAGGATCTTATTGATAGTCGGAGAATTGAAGTGCAAGCTCCGGAGTCTCCAAACATCACGCAAAACCCACTGCCAACTCACCATGAAACGCATATGATAGAATTGGCGCAGGATGAGAGCAGTCGGAAACCGTCTCAGTCTGTTATGATGATCAAAGCCAGTAGCAGAATGGAAAAGGAAGCCGAGAAAGGAAAAATGATTGTTGAGGAACCAGTAAAAAGGCCAGTAGTGGTGGAGAATTTGAAGGTTGTAGTACCAGGCGTGAAGCTGATATTAATAGTGAAAGGCGCGAGTGTGGAACCAGTGATCATAAGATCGGTGGTGCAGATGCCGGTAGTAAACACGAAGACTGTACCTTGGAATTACAACAAGGTAGCAGTGATCTATAAAGGAAAAGAGGTATCTGGAGAAATCAATAAAACTCACGGTCTGACTCGGTCTGGGAGGTGTTTTACCCTAGAAGAGTTAAGAAGAATGAAAATAGTGAAAGCGAATCAGTTAAAGAAGCCGGTGTCAGAAGAAGAGGCGGAGGAATTCCTTAAAAAGATAAAGTCGCAGGATTACTCTGTAGTCGAGCAGCTGAGGAAAACCCCCGTGCAGATCTCTTTGCTCTCGTTGTTAATACATTCGGAAGAACATAGAAAAGCTCTGATGAAGATATTGAATGAGGCTCATGTCCCAGAGAAGATCTCGGCCTGTCACCTTGAAAAGATTACCAATAAGATCTTTGAGTCTAATAAGATTACGTTCTCAGATAACGAATTGCCTGTCGAGGGAACCGAGCATAATAGGGCACTTATTTTACGGTGAAAAGCGAGGAGTCGGTGGTTACCAGAGTGTTGATAGATAATGGTTCAAGTGCGAACATTTGCCCACTGTCAACTCTTGGAAAGCTGAATATCAGTCCGGATAGAATTCGGAGGAACAATATAAATGTGAGAGGATTTGATGGTGGAAGTAAGAACACGTTGGGAGACATTGTCTTGGAGGTGACCATTGGGCCTGTGGATTTTACCATGGAATTTCAGGTGTTGGACATTGCTGTGTCCTATAATTTATTGTTGGGTCGACCATGGATCCACGCGGCCAAAGCAATGCCGTCATCCTTACACCAGATGGTTAAATTCGAATGGGAGCAACAAGAAATTGTGGTGCATGGAGAAGAAAATACCTGCAGTGTTGTGATGCCATTTGATGATACTGATGGAGATAGGGGTCCTTGGGTCTACCAGGTGACAGATACCATAGTAGTGAACAAAATTGCTAAAGGAGAAAAACTGCCGATCCCTATGGTAGCACCTACTGTTGTGATTGTGGCCCGGGAGATGCTTAAAAACGGGTTTGTGCCAGGAAAAGGGTTGGGCAAAGCTTTGCAAGGAGTCACCCAACCGGTTCAACTGCCAAAGAACAAAGGTACTTTCGGCTTAGGGTTCAAACCCACCTATGCCGATATCCAAAGAGCCTCCAAGACCAAAAAGAACTGGACCATGCCTAAGCATATACCCAAACTATCCGATACCTTCACTAAGCCTGGTACTAGAAATTGGACATCTGCTGCGTCAAGGTACATTGAGACCCGACCCGATGAAGAGCTTTTGATGAGGTTTGAGAAGATATTTGGGGATGTGAACATGGTTGAGATAAGGGAAGGCACTAGCAAGATGGATGTGCAATTTGTGGGATCCGACGTTATGCTAAACAATTGGGAAGCCACTCCTTTCCCTATCAGGAAAGAGTCTTGGTAGTTAGCTCTAAAATTTCATTATTATTTTCCCGTAAGAAATAATTGTTACTTTCTGTAGTCCTCCCACCCTCCATGGAAAAGAAAAAATCAAAATGTATCCCGAACTTTGTTCATCTTTTTATCAATGAAATGCAGTTTTCTTCTTTCTTCATTTTTGAATTATTTTTTATTTTTTCTTCTGTACAGTTCTGTATGTGCTGATCCTGATTCCATGTCATGCGTGAAGGATTCTCGACCCAGTTCTGCCAGTCGCATTACCATACAAGAAATTGAGGAGGATAGTGAGATAGAATGTGAGGATGAGGAAGCCCTGGAGGAAATAAGTAAGGACATGAACCAATACGAGGAAAAGCCCAAACCAGATTTGAGTGATACAGAATCCATCAATTTGGGGAGTAAAGATAATGTCCGGGAAACAAAGATTAGTGTTCATTTGGAGGCACCCCTCAGGGAGGAATTGATAAGGTTGTTGCATGAGTTTAAGGACATTTTTGCCTGGTCCTATGATGACATGCCCGGACTTAGCACTGATTTGGTGGTACACAAGTTGCCTATCTACCCCGAATGCCGGCCAGTGAAGCAAAAATTGCAGAAATTCAAAACGGACATTAATGTAAAGATAAAAGAAGAGGTGAATAAGCAGTTTGAGGTGAAGGTCATACGAGTCACCAAATACCCCACCTGGTTGGCAAACGTTGTGTCAGTCCTAAAGAAAGATGGAAAAACCAGAGTGTGTGTGGACTATAGAGACCTCAACAAAGCTAGTCCAAAAGATGACTTCCCATTGCCAAACATCCATATATTGATCGACAATTGCGCCAAGCATGAGATCGGTTCATTTGTAGATTGTTATGCAGGTTATCACCAGATCTTGATGGACGAGGAAGACGCGGAGAAAACTGCTTTCATTATACCTTGGGGAACGTATTATTATAGTGTAATGCCGTTTGGATTGAAGAATGCCGGGGCAACTTATATGAGGGCAATGAACACGATGTTTCATGACATGATGCACCAAGAAATTGAAGTGTATGTGGACGATATCATCATAAAGTCCAAAAAGCAACCTGATCACGTGAGGGATCTGAGAAAGTTTTTCCAAAGACTCTGGAGGTACAATCTAAAGCTCAATCCTGCGAAATGCGCCTTCGGAGTACCTTCAAGGAAGCTCTTGGGGTTTATAGTGAGTCGGCGAGGTATTGAACTAGATCCATCAAAGATCAAGGCCATCCAAAGTCTACCTCCGCCGAAGAACAAGAAGGAGGTAATGAGCTTATTAGGGAGGTTGAATTACATTAGACGGTTCATCGCTCAGTTGACATCAACATGTGAGCCGATCTTCAAGTTGTTAAAGAAAGATGCAGCAGTGAAATGGACCGACGAATGTCAGGAAGCCTTTGACAAGATCAAGGAATATTTCGCCAATCCTCCAGTGTTAGTTCCTCCAGAGACGGGGCGACCTCTGATTTTGTACTTGACAGTGCTTGACAACTCTTTTGGTTGTGTGCTAGGCCAACACGACGAGGCGGGCAAGAAAGAGCAAGCTATATATTACCTCAGTAAGAAGTTCACATCTTACGAGGTGAAATATACTCGGCTGGAAAGAACTTGTTGCGCGTTGATCTGGGTGGCTCAGAAATTGAAGCATTATTTGTCAGCATACACCACATACTTGATATCATGACTGGATCCTCTGAAGGACATATTTCAGAAGCCTATGCCTACATGGAGATTTGCTAAATGGCAGATTCTACTCACAGAATTTGACATTATCTATGTGACTCGTACGGCAATGAAGGCGCAAGCAATTGCGGACCACTTAGCAGAGAATCTAGTGGATGATGAATATGAGCCTTTAAAGACATACTTTCCGGATGGGGAGGCTATGAATGTCGAGGAAATAGAACAAGATGAGAAGCCAGGATAGAAAATGTACTTCGACGATGTCGTCAACAGCAAAGGCGTTGGTATCGGAGCAGTACTCATTTCAGGTACGGGTCAACACTACCCTGTCACAGCTCAGCTTCGATTTTTCTGTACCAACAATATGGCCGAATATGAGGTGTGTATCTTGGGATTAAGGATGGCAATAGACATGGGTATTCAAGAGATTTTGGTCATGTGTGACTCGGATCTCTTGGTACACCAAATCCAGGGAGAATGGGAGACAAGAGATTTGAAATTGATACCTTACCGGTGTGTTTGCATGAGTTGTCCCAAAGATTCCAGTTCATAGAATTCAAACACATCCCGAGAATGCACAATGAGATTGCAGATGCTTTGGCCACACCGTCCTCTATGCTACATCATCCGGACAAGACCTATATAGATCCACTCCAGATCCAAGTCCGTGATCAAAATGCTTACTGCTTTGCTGTAGAAGAAGAATTGGATGGAGAACCGTGGTATCATGACATCAGGGAATACTTGAAAGCTGGCAAATACCCGGAGCAGGCCACTGGAGATCAGAAAAGAACTATCAGGTGCTTGGCTAATGGATTTTTTCTTAGTGGAGGAGTTATATACAAGAGAACACCAGATCTAGGGTTATTGAGGTGTGTGGATGCACAACAAGCTGATGAGATTATGAATGAAGTACATGCTGGAGCATGTGGACCCCACGTGAGTGGATATGTCCTAGCGAAGAAGATTTTGAGAGCTGGGTATTATTGGCTCACTATGGAACGTGATTGTATCAGGTATGTGAGGAAATGTCACCAGTGCCAGGTACATGGAGATCTGATCCACTCCCCGGCTTATGAATTGCATACAATGTCTGCACCGTGGCCCTTTGTCGCCTGGGGCATGGATGTTATCGGTCTGATAGATCCAGCAGCTTCCAATGAGCATAGATTCATTTTGGTTGCGATCGATTATTTCACCAAATGGGTTGAGGCGAAGACTTTCAAGGCAGTGACAAAGAAAGCGGTGGTTGACTTTGTGCATGAGAATATTATATGCCGGTTTGGAATTCCCAAGGTGATCATCACAGATAATAGAGCCAATATAAATAGTCACCTCATGGCGGAAGTTTGCGAGAGATTTAAGATCACACACCGCAATTCCACACCTTATAGGCCAAAGGCGAATGGGGCAGTAGAAGCGGCAAATAAGAATATCAAGAAGATCCTCAGGAAAATGGTGGAGGGATCCAGGCAATGGCATGAAAAGTTACCCTTTGCTCTTATGGGTTACCGCACGACAGTGCGTACTTCTATTGGAACCACACCTTATTCACTGGTGTATGGGACGGAGGCTATTATACCCGCAGAAATAGAAATACCGTCATTACGGATCATAGCTGAAGCTGGAATAGATGACGAATAATGGGTAAAAGCCCGGCTAGAATAAATGAGTCTGATTGATGAAAAGCGATTGGCCGCAGTTTGCCATGGGCAGTTGTATCAACGAAGAATGGCCAGAGCATACAATAAGAAGGTACAACCTCGGAAGTTTGAAGTCGGACAACTCGTATTGAGGCGTATCTTACCGCATTGGGCTGAGGCAAAGGGCAAGTTTGCGCCAAATTGGCAGGGACCATTTGTAGTATTTAGATGATTAGAATAAGTAGGAGATTAAGTTTTTATAATATTTCATAAAAGAAAAGAAAAAAAAGAGGGGTGTTTAAATAATTAGTCATTAGAAAATACAAAATTATATATGGGTATAATAGCATTGGGCCAAACATGACCCAATTGAACGGCCCAAGTGCATCAGCCCAAGGGATCCGGTCCAATTGCTGAAACTGAGATGATCTCAGCCGTTCATTTGCATCATCCGACGGTGGAGATATTAGTGAATTTCTATTTTTTGTTAATTAATATGGGATCGAATCTGAGCCGTCCGTTTAAGCTGATCTAACAGATGAAAGATGTGGTCTGATTACAAACGATATGGCGTCATTTTAGTAACGCTAATGATAGCCGTTGATCACCATCAATCCAATGGTCCAGATCACATTAGTCGCCCCGAGTATTTAAAGCTTCTGTCTGAAGACGCCATTCATTTGACATATTTCCTAACCCTAGCCGCCTTAAGTCTTTCTCTGCCTCTCCTTCTTCTTCTTCTGCATTTTCGCTTCTAACTTCAAAGGCCATGGAGGCCACCACCTTCCACGGTGGTCTCCGGCCATACCCCAAGCCCCCTCTCCTCTCTTCTTCGTTATCATCTTCAAACAGTCTGCAACCCTAGCCGGCCATGGAGGCCGCCACCTTCCACGGTGGTCTCCGGCCATCCCAACCCCTCTTCTCTCCTTTTTCATTCTTCTTCATCTTCTCCCATCATCAAATACCAAAAAGCCCCAGAAAATAGACCCCTCTCTTAAAACTCTAGTCACCGGAACCTACCACCGGTGACCATCAAACAATGAACCACCGTCTCAAACCAACGCCAATCGGACCGCCTTGGTCCGATCTACCTAACCCCACCACTCACCTCCCTCGAATCTCCCCGTAGCTCCTCGAATATCCCAAAAAGGGTCACCATAAACCTAACTCCGGCGACTCAGAACTTCAAACCCCATCAAGATCCGCCCTTTTGCCTTCCCAAACACCCCAAGCCAAACATAAATCCAAAAAGACTTCATCTTGAAGTCTGAAAGAAAAAAAAACCAGAAGGAAATAAAGGAAAAGAGTCTCAAAGAGACTGGAAAAGAAAAGAAAAAAAAAGAGAAAAGAAGGAAAATAGGAAGCTCAGGGGACCGGCCCTGCAAGCTAAGTCTCCCCTTCCCTTCTTGCTTGTTTTTTCTTCAATTTTTGTTATCTCTATTTTATTCTTTGTGTTTAGTATGTTTCTTTTTTGTATATTAGCCGTATAAACAAACTACATGATAGATTAGGGTTTTAATTTCTGAAAAAGTCTCTGTTGATTTTGTTTCCCTGTTTAAGATATGTTTTTTCTTTAATCCATCTTCATGTCTTTCATTTAGATGTTCTGCATGTTTAGATTAGTTCGTACCTTCTAGAAAGCTCTGTTTGTTCTATTTCTTTGCTTAAGATTTGCCTTTCTTTGATTAGCTCTTCTTCATGTCTATTGTCTATCTTTGATCTTTGCATGTTTAGATCATGTTACTATCTTTTTCATTCTATTTGAGCCATGCTTTCTCCTGAAACTTCTTTATGAGTTTTACCTGTATGTTCTTAGTCAAGAACATGTTAAGCATAATTAGGATTTTCAGTAATCCTCTAAGTATAAGGTAGTTCTGACTATACCTGCTTCATGATTAATTGACACACTGTGTTGTGAAATCTGAGTAATAAGTCTTTGATTGAAATTCAACAATATTCAATCCCTTTTTCTGAATTTTGATTAATTGATAAGTGATTCTGATTTCATGGCTATGTGTGTAATTTTGTGAAAATGGCTATGTTTGCAACAACCTTGTGTTAAGCTGATTACTGTTAATACTTATCATGCCTAGGTGGAATTGGTTATAGCTGCAATAGTGTTAAACTTGTAAGTGGTTAAAATTGAAAACGTGTTGCTGAGTAGTATAAAATAGGTTAAAATTGAAAACCATAAGAAAAAGGGGTTATAAGTGATTTGAATAACAAAGAGTGGTCAGTTTTGCAACTGACCTACTCTGATAGTCTTGACACACTCGCTAAGAGTTAAAAAGGCCCGGTGTGTAATAAAATTGGTTTAAGTCTAATAGGTTAGACTTACCAAGCCCCAAATTGACCCATGTTCACTAGCGACTAGACTTGCAAAGTCTTAGCCATGCTTGTGTTCATTAATGTGCCCCAATTGCAAGACTAAGTCCAATCTTTGGACTGGCTGAGTCTTAAATAGGTTAATTCTGAATAATTAAGAAGGCTAGTCCTGCAAATTAGTTTAATTAACTAAAAATGAACAAAAATAGGTTATTAGGCAATAATTGACCCAAGAGTGGTCAACTTTCCAAAGGTTGACCAACTCTATAAGGTCCAAACACACCAGCCCACCTCAAAAGGGGCTGGTTGTGCAAAAACTGGTTAAGCTTGCAAATGCAAGCTCACCAAGGCTCATTTGAGCCCTGAATCTTAGGTGGCTAGGTCTGCAAAGACCTTAGCCCAGCCTATGATCAGTCAAAAAGGCTAGTTGTTCCAAAATTGGCTAATTCTGCAAATGCAGACTTGCCCAGGCTCTGTTTGAGCCCTGAACCTTAGGTGGCTAGGTCTGCAAAAACCTTAGCCCAGCTTATGTTAAGTAATTGGGCTTTAATTACCCAAGCTAAGTCTCCACTTGAGACTGGCTAAGTTTTAAATAGTTAAATATAGTAATAAGGCAGGCTAGTCCTACAATTAGTTTAAAAATGAAATAAGAAGGTCTTAATCAACTAAAATGAACTAAAAGAGGCTAGGTTTGAAATAGTAGAACTGGCCAGTCCTTAAATACCAATGCAAAGACTGGCCACTAGTTAAATAAATCTCAAAATGCTGGAAACCTGACCTAGGTAGGTCAGATAATTCAGTAGTGTCCTTAGGGGCATAATTGGAAACCAAATAGGGTCTAAGTGTATGTTTAGACCCTATTTGGTTTTGATAACTGAAAATGGGGTCTAAGTGTAAGTTTAGCAATTTTAAAGGGGGAGAAGTGTGATTTAATCCCATTCTTTCTCCCCAAGAAATCAGCCACTCTCACACCTATATAAACCCCCAAAAAGAGTGAAATAGGGGTTGGCTTTTGAAGAAAAGTTCAGAGAAAAGAGAATACTAATATAGCAATAGGCTTCTTCTGCAATTTTCGAGTGAAATTTGGGGGATATTCATCTAATCTTTTGGGTTTTGCTCGAGTATTTGCCTGGGTTTCTTCTTGTTTTGTTGTTGCTGTGGTTTTCCTTATTCGTTGACATCCAATCCATCGCTGTTGCCTTACTGTTTGAGTCTTCAGCTGTGCCTACTTGCTTAACCTCTAGACTCATTGATTTCTTTGTTGATTCAGGTACTCTTCTATTCGTTAGAAGCTGTAATGGCGAGTTGATTGAATGAAAAATGAAGATTCAGCTTTAATTTTGTGTTATTATGTAATCTGTAGTTTGATGTTGTTAATAGTTGTAGTATTAGTTTAAGCTAGTTTACTTGTATTGTAGTACGTAGTAGTACAGAAACAAACATAAAAATATTGTAATAGTTAGTGATATAGTAGTAGTATAGTCGTAGTAGCATATCACACTTAGTTTAAATAGGTAAAACCTAAAATATAAGTAAACGAATCACGGTTTCAAATCGTTAATAATTATTGCTTCACAGAGAATTTCGTAAACCATTATCACTTAGCTAATGCCTAAACATGGAATAAAAATGTTAGATCGGGTAGTGATTCATGAATAATTGAGTTAATAATCTGCTAATGAGCTAAGCTGAAGCAAAATTAGTAGTTTAATCATGATAAGTCTTTGAGCCGCTAGATGAAAGTATTTAAGTTCCATTAATGAATGTTTAAATTGTTTGAACCATGTTTGAGTGATTAGTCTACTTGTAAACTAAGGCTCAGATGTGATTAAGTTTTAACAAAGAGAAATAAATAGATAGTGAAACGGCTTAAGCAGGACAGATCTGTGATGATATGAGGTTTAGCTCATAATGAAACCAATGATATAGTTAAGCATCTGTGAATAACTTGTTTAGCTTCTTTTAGATACTGTAAGTAGTTAGTCAAATCATTTTTATTTGATCAAAGTTCATAGATAATTAAGTTGTGCTCTTAGATTTTTTTAATTAGTAGGCCAGTAGGCGTTAGTGTAAACTCTTGGTTACAGTTGATAGTAGAGACAGTCTGTTAAGTCCTCATGTACCATAAATAATTGATTTGAAGTTACTGATTCATGTATTGATTCTCTTTAATAATAAATAAAAGTGCAAGTTGATTTCTGTGTTAATTCCAAATGAGTATGTTCGTTTTCATTTATTTATTTGCACCCTTATCTGGTCTGGGCCTGACTAGTAGCCTGGAGGTTTGGACCACGTCCATACGACCACTGGGCTTACAATTGAAAGCCTAGGTCAGGTCCGTTTCTCTAAAAGACCTAGGCCTACTTATGATGTAATGAAAATCTAGGCCAAATAACACAAATTGACGGGCCTGGAAAAGTCTGGTAACAGAATAAATTAAGGGAAAAACAGTATAGAAAATATAGTATACATTAAGATTGAACCTTTAAAATTAAATTGGGACGAGCCTCACACGACACCTAATAGTGGGGCCCCCTTTAGTAACAAAAGTTAAAAAATATAAATAGACTCGGGAAAGCTATTAGCAAATTTCATAGCTTCTCCCAAAAGATTGAAAGTCGATAGACACTATTATGCACGATTTAATATACCTTCCTTAAATACGAGTGTGCACTTGGTGCAACTCAAATGCCAAATCCCGGCAAAGCCGAAATGTACTAAAAGTCACAGGCGTACTGGTTGCAGTGTGACTCGAGGTGCGTTTTCGCAATGCCGCAATTCTTTAAAATATTAAAAGCAAAAGCAGATACATATTGTTAAAATCTATAATGGGTCAAACAAGAGTCAAGAACGACAATTGAGCGACCGTGCTAAAACCACGGAACCCGAGAATGCCTAACACCTTCTCCCGGGTTAACAGAGTTCCTTATCCAGATCTTTGTTTCGCAGACATTACAAAAGAGTCAATTTCCTCGGATTCGGGATTAACCGGTGACTTGGGACACCATTATCTTCCCAAGTGGCGACTCTGATAATTAAAACAAGAAATCCCGAACCGATTGTCCTTTAAGTGGAAAAACTCCTTCCTCTATATTATTATATCCGTCTCGGGTATTTGAGCATCGAGGTATACCCTATAAGCGTATTTATATGCTTTTTCACGGCAGGGTAGTAAATAGGGAGGTGTAACAACAGTCAGGTGCCTTAAGATTGTGTATGTGGCTAAAGATGGCGGTTTCATCATAAAAGATCAAGGCTTGTGTTATATCATGTGAATGATGGGATTCTATGTATCCATATTGGAAAGTAATGATAACAAATTCAAAAAAAATCGCTGGAAGTTCTTCAAAATAAAGTATTGTAGAAGGTGGTACTCGGGGAAACATTTGAGAGAGTATTCAGCGGCTCGTGAGCCTTAGACCGTGTGGTCTTGTGTACGAGTCTTGTGTGGTAAAAAGGGTTGAGGCATTGTCGTGCTACAGTAAAGACTGATATGAAATTAAAGATGAACGAGAAAGGAAACTAGGTAAATGGAACAACTTGTTAATAAACCAGAATGGTATGAAAAGGAATACGATTAATTCCTGGTATGTGGTTGAAGTAATGAGTCTTGCAGATATTGTGCAGCAAAGCTCTTGAGTGCTGGCAGTTGTGTAACTTGATATGGGTATAAGGACTCAGTCATGGCAGTTTAACTTATGCAATGTAATTGGGAGAAATAGTTTATGATGTGTTTTACCGTGGTTTGAAAATAAGTGCATTTTTCCTGTTGATATGCAAGGCTTGGAATGGGTAATGAGTTTTCTCTATATGGGATCATGAAAGTCCTTGACTAGTTGAGTGCGCTGATATTTGCGGCGTAGGAAAGGGATATGAATTTCCATGTTGTCTTAGTGTGATATGGTATACGCGATGTGTTATGGAAAGTTGATAATGGCATATTCAAGGTTTTGAGATCGGTTCATAATATATGGGAAGTCAATAAAATTATTGAGCAGCGCGGACGGCTGCAGGTGATTCAAGAATCGATCTTTCTGATGATTTAAGAAAATAGTATTGCTATTCTAGTAATTTGGCAGGGTATATGGTGCAAAAGGACAAGGTAATGTAAATTGATAATATCTAGTGGTATGGTGGTATTTTCTTGTTGGATCGACTGTAATTGAGTCATTGATGGCATAGTGAAATTCCTGAATGGCTTTCGTGGTATGAATGATTGCTTGATGTGCGTTATGTATTCGTACGGTGGAATACGGAATCAGGCATAGTGATTCATGTGTTATATATGTGTTGGAGACTTGAAGTTCTCGTTAGTCCGCCTATGCGGTGGTTGACTATCTTGTGTATCATCGCCATTTAGCAATCATCGGAAATTAGAAGCCCTAATGGCTCTCTCTTAGCTTGATATGATGAATTTGGGTTATGATACCTTATTTCAGACTGGTTGACATAAGTCAGGTCGTGTCGACTAATGTGATATGGACTATGTCGGAAAATGGCACAAATTGCATAGTAGAGAGCATCAGAGTATGCTCCAACATGGTAGTTGTACCCAAGACCATCGGACGGCTGGTAGGTATTGCTTTGTCAGTTGGGCCTTTGTGGCGGATGTCAGTGTAGAGGTATCTACCATTGATTCAGTTCCAGTATTGAGGAACGTTGTCAGATGCGTTTCATGTGGCCGAGCTTGAGGCTATATTTATGTTTGCTGTAATGAGAAAATTCGACTCGATATGCATTTCCGTTTTGCGAGATTTATGCGTGGATTGGGTGGCACACCGCCACGGGTTATTTGGATCGGATGGCACGCCGCCACAGGTATGGTATCTGGATCGGGTGGCACGTTGCCACAGGTATGTCATTGGAGCGGGTTGCACGCCGCAACAGTGTAATGTGAAAATAAAGTTAGTTATATGTTACCTAGTATACGATACCTCCTGGCTTCTGAGGAAAAGTCCGTATTGAGCATCTTTCGGCGAATGGCACATCGGTTGTGTCCTTTCAGGATTCGATAGTGTATATCATTGTATCACCGTGGGTGAGGTTGATTGCTGGGTTCAGACCTAGATCTGTGTGTGGCTGACCGGTTTGAGCTTGGTAACGGGAGGTGCTTCAGGAGTAATAATGTTGGGATAGAATCACGAATCGTGGCAAGACCACGTGATGTTATGACCTCTCGAGGAGGATTCAGGTACTCTATTTTTTTAATGCAAGACGCGATCTCAGTTCTATATTATGATGGCACAGAGGAATTGAATTGCAGCTCTTTTGCTGGAGACAGTTGTCATGATTTGAGCTGTCATGATTCGAGTGTGTTCAGACGTTTCTATTGGAGCCCATGTTGTGCTCATCGTGGCTTAGGCCGGTGTTGAGGTGTCATATCACCAGTGCGATGTGTTATAATCGAAATGATCATTGAAGCCAATAATGAGTGTGAGTATATGTGATTTCAGCTGGTTAGAAAGGTATTATCGAGGTTCGGCTTCGAAATCTGTTGTGGTATTAGTTAAAAGTGAAATGGATTCATGAATGGTTGACCTGAGAGATGGGTTCGATATATCGCGTGTTCGGTTGTCGTGGGCATGATATGAAAATGTTGGAACAAGACTCTATCTAATGAAAAAGATTTTTCGGTTGGTATTTGGTTATCGTGGAAAATTGTTGTGATTAGAGACTATTGTCTCGAGTGATTGGGTTGTGTGATACATCATATGATCTCACCCGGTGTGGCGAGTATGGACTATTATAGCTGGTTCGGGTGTATTCTGAGTATAGACGGGGGAATTTCACCTATTGGTATATGATTTCAGAAAGTGCAATGTGGTTTATGGTTCAGTTGGAGCGAGAAATTTCAGCTATATGGCGTTGTCGGACTTATGTGAGATAGAGTGATGTATGATCGCCCGAATATATGCTTGGTAAGGTCATTCAGCTATTGGGTTGCTTCTAGTACAACTCTGGGTTCGCTCGAGGACGAGCGTTTATTTAAGTTGGGGAGAATGTAACGACCCGGCCCGTCGTTACGGGAATTACCACCCCGCTACCTTGCATTTACATATTTTATGCTTTTATACGAGTATTAGAGTATATCGGGTGAGTTAGGAGTGATTTGGGTTGAAAATGAAGCAAATAGCATGTTTGAAGGAAGCTTGAATACGGGAAGTCAACCTAGAGTTGACTATTAAGTTAAAGTGCTCGGAATCGGATTCTGATGATTCGACTAGTTTCCGGGGATCATTTATGACTTAGGAGAGCAATCGGAATTGAATTCGGAGGTCCGGTGTGGAATTAAGCTTGAATTGGCAAAGTTAGTATCTTGGCGAATTCCGGTTGATAGGTGAAATTTTGATCCGACGGTCGGAATGAAATTCCGAAAATTTCTGTAGCTTTATTATGCCATTTTGGACTTGTGTGCAAAATTTGAAGTTAATCGGACTTGATTTGATAGGTTTCGGCATCGAAAAAAGAAGTTGGAAGTTTTAAAGTTTATAAAGCTTGGATTGGAGGTTGATTCATGATTTTAGCGTTGTTTGTTATGATTTGAGGCCTCGAGCAAGTCCGTAATATATTATGAGACTTGTTAGTATACTTTGTTGGGATCCCATGAGGCTCGGATAAATTTTGGAACAGTTTTTGGAAGATTTTTGCTGTTTTGAGCATAAATGTAATGATCCAAAGGTCTATTTTAGTTCTAGAGATTCAAATTTGATTTCGAGACTTCGCAAATTTAGATAATGAATTATAGGACTGATCTGGAAAGTTGGTCTAATTTCATCAAGTCGCGATTGGGTTTTTGACGCGAAATGTGAATTAACTGTTTAACGAGAAAAAAGTGATGTTGCACTGAGTAAATGAGATCCAAATTCAGTTTTGTTTGAACCACTGGATCCTTATCGAAATTACGGAGTCATAGGAAAAAGAATCGTCGAATTTAGAGTTAGTATGATGGAGTTAGAGCCATTTTAGTGAAAATGGCTGTGTGCTGCAATTTCTGTATTGCTGCTGCATTTTTCTGCAGCGTATGAATAGTAATTCCCGCGCGTGAACAGTAACCGTGCGGGTGAACAGTGTCGACGTGCATGAACAGTACCACGTGAACAGTGATTTCCAAAAAATGAGTGAGTTGATAAAATCGATTTTGGGTCATTTTTTCACCATTTTTTATCATTTAGAGAGCTTTTGGATGGGGATTGAAGGCAGTTTCAGCTGAGAATCGTTGGAGGTAAGTTTCTTGACTCAAAAACATAATTTTATGGTAGAATTAACATCAATCTTCATGAATTTGGGTAGAAATTGTGAAGGATTGTGGCCTAGATATTGAAAACGTAAATTTGGGTTTTGAAAGGCCAATCGAACTCCGATTTTGGTAAATTTTATATGTACGGACTCGTGGCAAGACGAGGATTCTGGAAATATGAATTTTGAAATTTTTCGAGATGTGGGCCCGGGGCTCGAGTTTTGCCAATTTCGTGATTTTTGATATTTTTTGAGTTCTTTCGATTGGGTTATGTTCCATTAGACTATTTTGATATATTTGTACTGATTTTGGCTAGTTTTGACGTGTGTGGATGCCGGTTCGAGGAGCTAAGGCGTCGCGGGCATGAGTTTTCGCCGGTTCGAGGTGGGTAATACTTGTAAATGATGTCATGAGGGTTAGTAAACTCCGGACTTGCACATCTTAGTGCTGTGTTGAGGTGACTTGCACGCCGGATAACGGGCGTGGGGTAGAGCACCATTGGGGATTGTGACTTGGTCCGTCCCGCGTAATAAATAACACCTAATTGTTTGAAATGAAATTGACGCCTCAATAAAGATATTAATTATCATGTTTGGGCTTCGTGCCGATTATTTGAATCCTTCAGGGATTGATATCATTGTCTTGATAATACTGTGCATATTTTTATCTAAATTTAAGGTTTTAAATGTTATTTTGCTATTCAGCAGTTTTATAAGGTTATGAAAAACTTGCACAAGTTCTTAATGACATTTTTAGCTGTGAGCTAATATGATACTATTGCCCGATGGGCTTTCTTGATTATTTGTTAGACTGATTGGGGCCGAGGGCCATATGTTAGGTCATGGCGATTTATGTCAGCATATGCATACATATGCATGGATCGGACTGCACGCTGCAGTAGTATATGGATCTGGTTGCGCACCGCAGCAGGTGTGATATTGATATTGCGCTTGGGTTGTAGGAGCCCCTCCGGAGTCTAAACCCCCACAGTGAGCACGGGCGCCTTTGCATGGATCGGGTTGTACGCCACAGCATCATATGCATTGCATGGCATACATACATTGGTTTATGTGTACTATGTGGCATAACATTTAGCACTCATACATTACTGGCACACATGCATTATTTGCCTTATTGACCAGATCTCCTGGTGGAAATTGTTAAGGAGTGCTGAGCCCGAGGGGCTGATTTGAGTGCGGACTTGCACTGCTTGAGATTGTACCAGGTATTGGTATGTTATCATGAAAGAAAGAAGCTAAAAATTGAGATTTCTGAATAATCTACTCACATATGATGGAAAGGAATAAAAAGATAGTTTTGTATTGTGTAGCATGTGATAGTGTCTTGCGTGGTTTTCTTCCCTTCAGCATTATTTTCTTTTATTACTGCTGAGTTGGAAGTACTCACACCCGACTCCCTGCACCTTATATGCAGATCCAGGTATATCACAACAGAGATGATTCTATTGCGGCTCGGGAGTGCTTTTGGACAGTCGAGGTAGCTGCCAGCGTTCGCAGGACCTGATTCTCCAGTTTGTCTATATTTTTGTTCTGACCATCCCACACTTGTGCACAGTTATATTCACTATTTACACTTTGTGTACTCTGTAGAGGCTCATGACTCGTGACCCCTGGTCCTTGGGGAGTTGTTATTGTTTTTGGGATGTGATCCCTGTACTTGTTTATTCCATTACTGTTGTTCTATTTTTGTTTATGCCTAAAATGGTTTAAGTGAGCTAATAGCTCTGTGTTTCTGTTGATTGGTCGGGCTGGCCTAGCATTGTGCTGGGCGCCATCACAACCGGGTTTGGGGTCGTGACAATTGGGGAGAGAAAAATAAGAACAGGAAGAATGTATGTAGTGCACTGGTAAGGAAAGGGCCAATACTGAAATAGGAAGAGAGGGAATGGCTAACACAAGAGTTCGAAATAGAGGATATAAAAACAGCTATATGGTCAATTGCAAGAGAAAAAGCCCCAGGACCTGATGGTTATACCAACCAATTCTTTAAAGATTGCTGGGAGATATAAGCAAAGATGTGGAAGCAAGGGTGATGGAATTCTTTCAGAAAGGAACCATGCAGAAAAATTTGAATGAAACGAGAATCACATTTGTGCCTAAAAGCAGCATGCTTAACTAGTGGGAGATTATAGGCCTATAGCTTGTTGCAATACTCTGATCAAAGTCATCTCAAAACTATTGTACATGAGGCTGAAAGGAGTATTACCATGACTCATTTCAGAAAATCAAAGTGCTTTTGTTACAGGAAGGAGTATAGTATAAAATGTCCTTATTTGCCAAGATCTGGTAAGACTTTACAAAAGGAAAGCATATGTGAAAAGCTGCCTTATCAAGATAGATTTGAGAAAGGTATATGATACAGTAGAATGGGACATTGTTCATGAGATGCCCATGCATTAAACTTCCAACACAGATTCATCCAAAGGATAATGCAGTGCATCACAACAACCAGGTACTCAATAGCTCTAAATGGAGTGGTGTGCGGGATTATTGAAGAAAGGGGGTTGAGACAAGGTTACGCAATATTACCTTTAATATTTGTAATCTGTATGGAGTACTTCTTAAGAATAATGCAACAAGTATCTACAATGCAGGGGTTTCAATTTCATACGAAATGTAAAGGTCTTCAACTAAACCACTTTTGTTTTGCTGATGATGCTCTGATATTCTACAACGGAGAACTACCATCAATAATACTGATGATGAGGGGCTTAGCTACATTTTTCGGAAGCTTCAGGGTTAAAAACCAATGAAGTTAAATCTAACATCTATAGTGTAAACATGAATGAAAATAATTTGTCTGATTTATGTAAAATAACTGGATATAAAAGAGGTACTATGCCTTTCAGATATCTGGGAGTTCCAATTTCAGCAAAGAAATCTCAAGCATGGATTGTGAAATGCTAGTAGATAAAATGAGTGCTAGAATTAAGAGTTAGGGCTCAAAGAATTTATCATATACTGGAAGAGTGATGCTAATAAACTCAGTACTGCTTCATATTCATACTTACTGGCCCTCTATCTTTATTCTTCCAAAGAAGGTGACAAAGAACATCACAGTTATATGCAGGAACTTCCTACAGGATGGGAAAACAAACACAAATAGAGAGCCTCTGGTTGCTTGGGAGCTTATATGCATACCAAAAATAGAGGGTGGATTGGGATTATTGACCGTGAAACCTGGAACCAAGCTGCTATAACCAAATATGTATGGAATATAGCAAAAACAACTGATAGATTGTGGGTGCAATAGGTTGATCATATATACTTGAAGAAAATGGATAGGTAGCAATACAAACCTCCACAGGACTGCAGCTGGTACGGGAGGAAAATCTGCTCTATCAAAGATCAATTTGCTGCAGGATTTGATCAGCAGAATTGGTTGGCAAACAAAGAAAAATACATAGGGCAAATTGGTTATACATGGAAGCAAGGGACAAGAGAAAGATGGGCAAGGAGCAGATAGGTGTGGAATAGCAACAACATCCCAAAGCATAGCTTCATTTGCTGGTTAGCTATGCATAGGAGACTTTAGACACGAGAAAGACTGGCCAGGCTGGGGATATGCAAGGAATCACAATATGCCATATGTGGAGATAGAGCAGAAATAGTTGAGCACATCTTCTTTGAATGTGACTATTCAAAGACTTGCCTGAGTGAGATACTGAAATGGCTACAAATTGGAGTACAGCAGTACAAGTTAGAAGGACTATGGAAAAGGATGACAAGAAATTCAAGAGGAAAAGCATGCAGAACCATCTAGTTCTGTCTTAGCAGCTACAATGTACCATATATGGAAAGTAAGGAATAATGCACTATGGAATCTCAAAGTTCAAAGACCCCAGAAGCTGATAAAGACTGTGTAGGAGGAATGCAGAGTGGTCATGCAAAAAATCCTCGGAAAGAAGTCAATAACACAGAGACAAAACGCATGGATACAAAAGCTAATGTAAATAGAATAGCAATAGTTGGATAGCAATAATGTAACAGAATAGATAAAAAAAATGAGTAGAAATCATACGGAGAACAAAATATACATTTAATATTGGTTTGGTGATTAATATAAGAATATCTCTCTTTCACCAAAAAATAAAGAAAAGTGAGATAACATAATAACGATCCAAAAGTGATATATCTCCTATTTGATAACATTAAAAAGGAAAGTTAATTTTGAAACATAATAACTAGGAAAGAAGATGAGGAGAAAATCTAAAATTAGTATTAAAAAAAAATTAGAAAAGTGTAGAGCCGATTCACTGATTAGGTGTAAGCTATAAATTACTGTCGGTCTTGAATAGTAATTAACAAAGATTGGTGCGGAACTAACATCTGTAATTTGCTAATCTATCCATTCATTTTTACTTGACATGTATACTAAAATTAAATTTTTATTTTTACTTGTTACATCACACATATTAAAAGGACACAAATATTTTCCTATTATACCCACAATACTTATTACTCATTTTCAATCATTTTCTCAAGTCCACCAAGATATGCACCAACTAATATGAATTCATGGTAAATTATACACTTCATTTATTATTTCTTAAGGGGCTTAAAAAGTCAAAACGCCAAGTAAAAGTGAATGAGTGAGTACTATATATCAAATGACAGAGAAAACAAAAGACAATGATAGTAAACCAAAAAAAAAAACCCGAAAAGAATTAACTTAAATATCTGTCTATCCAAGTGCTTAAATTAAAACTGGTAATAGACATATAATATATATAAAAATGTATATAATCAATGTATACTGATATAAAAATAAACGATAAATTTGGCCTAACTATTTATATAAACGATCCCAAAAAAGTACTCACCAACTATATGGGTAAAGATCCCTACGAAAAAAGTACCCAAACCTTATGAAACATGATGGGAAATTGATAAATATAATATGAGGTTGCTATTCCCAAAGAAATGATGTACTCCTATCTTCTTGAACCAATAAATTTGAGTTTTCACTGGAACTCCACTTTGTATAAACCAATAATAAAATGTCAAATATGCACCCAAAAAAATAAAAATAAAAAAGTTGGACGCGTCGAACCCATTAAGACGTGCTTATAATGCCATTGACTCTGCAATTAATTCCCATGTGCTTAAATTACTTATAGGATTTTCAAGCCTTTTGCTCTAGCAATAATCTTGGAGAGCCATGTGAGCGGCAGGCTTGAACATTCATAATTATCAAGTTACTTGAAGTATTTATGTTAAATTATTAAACACGGCTTAACACTATTCAGTAATATAGGAAATATAAGCATTTTATTGCCGGAACGCCATATGATTCCTTGAGTTTTCATTAGTTTACATCTTTTTTTATTGGTCACAAATATGATCATTTTATAACATGCACGGATCTACACTCATTTTTAATTAATCTGACACATACCATGGTGATCTTCTTTGGGGTCGTGTGGTAGGAGATATTTAAAAAAAATATAAGTATTAGCTCCATGCATTATTAATATCTTGTTTGGTATATTTTTTTTAATTTGTGTATAACTAATACTTGTATTAGTTATACATCATACTTGATATTATCCTTGTATAAGTAATCACTACAACAAATGTGATATTTAGCTACGAAATTAATAGCGACGTCAAAAAAATTGTCACTAATTGTTCACTTTTCCTGACAAAAAAAATTTTTCGTAGCTGAATACACGAGCCACATACTTTTAGTGACGAAACACAATTTTTTGTAGCAAAATTTTGTCCACTAAGGTTTCCCACCAAAAAATGAGTTGGCGCCATTTAATAAAAAACATTTAGTGACAAATATAACATTTTTGGTGACGAAATAATTTTCGTCATTGATTTTGTATACTATTTGTGACAAAATAGTTTTTGTCTTAATAAATACTTACATTTAAATACAAAAAAGTTTCGTCACAAAAAAGAGTTATTAAAATAGCTACAATTAAAAATTTTGTAGCTAAATAATGCGAACTTTAGCTACAAAATATTGTACTTATTTTTGTCACTAATAATATAAATATTGCATGACGAATTTTATTTTGTCCCTATATAATATTCAATTTAGCTTTGATGAGGTTTTGTCTCAAATAATGTAGTGTCTAGCTTCAACTAAAAAATCTCACAAATCACTCATTTTTGTGATAAATTTTAAATTTCATTTCATATTTGGATGTAATAATTTATGAATGATATTCAAATCTTATAGCAAAGTTTTTCTAATAAAATTTCTCACAACAAAATATTGGACCATTTAGGGATACTAATTAGCTACAAAAACTCTATTCAAATACTAATTGATTTTGCATTTTACTGTAGTAATGTCAATTCTGTTTAATTTTAGTAAAATTTCTAAATTTACGCCTATTTGATTCAGATGAAATATTCAATTGTTAAACTCGTGAACTTCCTTGAGAGAAGACTATCTAACCCTTTTGCTAAAAGTTGGGGAAAAACTTTGTCAATTGATCAAAATATCTAATTTTCTCAACAACTTGTTTGATTTATTAATTTTTAGCTTAGGCGGCAAATTTCCCTCTTTTTTGGCCTAACCCCTCCCAGTTTTGTTCCAAACCCTTCCCAAATTTCAACCAAAACTTCAGAGAACTCTGCCCTTCCTCAATCCAAGTTAGGGTCTGAAACGGTAAGGTTCTTCGTCTCTCTCTATCTGTCTAGTTACAGTTATTTCAAGCTTAGGGCTTTGATTTCTCACGTAACCATATTTTTCGTAATTCGAATGCTTCCTCTTTGGAGAGAAAAACTAAATGACTTAGAATGCTAGATCTGAGAAATTTCCAAAAGAAATCAAAGATTTAATCATAAGAATCAGTATTTCCGATTCATGTTTCGATTTAAAAAGGACTGACTTTTTCAAAGTATAATTATATGTTGTGGCACACTTTGGAGGGTATCGCAGAAACGGCAGAGCTTCGCGACGTAGATCCGTTTGGCGCCATTTCCACGATAGTCAGGCTTCTCTTTTCCTTCAAGTGAGTTTTCACAAGCACACTATTTCTTTCAATTTTCATCAATATTTCTAATATATTATTCCCTTGACTAGTTATCTTGTTCGAGAAAATTCTTTCAATGCTTTGGTTACAGGTTACAATTCCATCAAAGCAAAAATTAGGGCTTGAAACTCTAAGCTAGTTTTATTTAAGTATTAGTTATTCTCATACTACGTTACATTTGGAGAATAGCAAGCTCTGTCCTAATTCTTGTGTATGTCCTTTTCTCTATCTTTTCAAGTTGTTACTAGACAAGTAGTTGAATATGGATATAATCACTTTGTTTGCATAAGCAATACAAGTTTTGGTATATTAGAGTAATGTTTGGAGGTTGATGCCATGTTTCCATGTTGGTCTTTGCTCTTTGATTGTGTTTATCTATATTTGTACCCTCTAGCTTCTTGTCCAATGACACATTCTCAGGGAAGAGCTAGAACTTAGTGCACATCTTTCGGTACTCTGTTAGATAGAAGCTCTAAATATGAACTTAGAGATGAATTTATGTTCATATTCATATAGAAGTTGATCAAATTATTGTAGGAAAAGAAATATTGGCCTTCGATTTATTTGTTTGAAGTTTCTTTATTTCTTCGTTCAAAATGTATTAACTCTTATTATTTTTTGAAAGCTATTTAGTGGGACAGTCTTAGTTCTTTAGTTTAAGCAATGTGCTCTCCTAATTTCCTTTCTTTTTGATAGAGATAATATTAAGAGAATACTTGCATCTTGTGTTGTGTAGCATTATAAGTATACAAATACATGTGCAACATCTATGCTAATATAGAAAAACTAAGATTGTGCATTTCTTGGTAATTGAAAGCCATATTTTTCTTTCAACCGTCCCTTGTGTATGGTGATATGCATTTTTTAGTTAATCATTGGGTGATGTATTCATCTGGTGTAGAGTTTTTTTTCCTGCCTGATTCTTTGAATTTAGGCAACTTCTATTAAACTTGACAAGCTTTTGTTTTGGGACACAGAGAAGTAAATGAAGTTCTTATTACAGAGATGTAGACCTTTTGGATCCTTTGTTCACCTGTTGTAGCTAATTTCATTGTATTAACACTAAAGTCAATGGAGTCCAATTGAATTATCTGTTAAAAAATTTATATTTCACTCGGTAAAACACTTTTGTGTTGTTTATCTATTTTCTATCTCATTGTTTATGTGAAAGTTTCTTTATGTTTATGTGAATTCCAATATTATCTTATGATGCTTGTTTGTGGGACCAATTTAAGATTTTTGCCTTTTTCTGAAGTTAAAAATAAGTAATTTAATGAAAGTTTCTTCTGTGATAACCTATAGACAGATTGAGAATGAATATGAGCCTATGAAGTTGAAACTGGGTGCACCATTTAAAGCTTAATAGGCAGCTGAAGAGACTTTAGATCTTGGCATTGGTAAAAGCTACCTTACCATGGATATAATTAATATTTCATGCTTTTACTTGATCCGATTCAAAAATATTTACGCACTAGGTATGCTTTGTTGGAATAGAACTCTCTAGTTAATTACTGCTTGCAGAGATTTCTTTTTCTGTAAGAATATTTCTGAATAGTTTATCCTCGAGAGTCACCATAACGGTTGCATCAAAAATACTTAATGAATGAGATTAGTATGATGAAGTATTTATAAGTCAATTCTAAATTTATAAGACCCTTATATGCAAAAAAACTTTTGTGACTTTGTTATGGGAAAGTACTTTTGAACTGTATATATCAACAATTTACAGATTAGTTACCTATACAATGAAGAAAAATTAAAGCCACTATAAGATGCTTGGAAGAAAGGACAAGTAAGAAAATCATTATTAGCTCTATTTTGGTGCTCTTAAGTGAAATGTGTTGTTTTATTATCAATTTCCTACTGCTATTGAATTTCATTTTTCTAATTATTCTGTTTTTCTTATAGTATCAGCTTCCAACAAATGTGTTTTCTTGTTCAACACTTTGGAGGTCAACTGCCACCTAGTTCTCCCAACTCTTGAGTCAATCAGGTAGATTTGATATAACTTACTATTCTATAAATCAGCATATAATATCCATAGTTGAAGGATTGATTTGATTTTATCAATACAACATCATCCATTGACGAACATAACATTTCAATGGTGTCATATGTAAAAGAATCATGAAAGAAGACTTGAATTGTCACAAGTAGTTGCGCGCCAGTTTCTTGCTAAAAAGGGACTTTTGGTTCCTTAATCTGTGCTATTGCTTAATCACAGGTGTTTGTTATACTAGTGGGTGCCTTGTTTCTATAATGTTTTAAAGGATTGCTTGGATTTTGTTTTCTAAAACTTCTATCTTCTTTTTTTCTTGTTAATGAATTGAATGAATGAGGGTATGCACAACAACTCTATGTAATTGCTTTTTAAGTTCACAACAAATCTGATTGTAATGTGAACGTACATAGTTAGCTTACGTTTTGATAGTTAGTAATTACGAATATATGGATAGAGTTTATGCTGCCATGTCGAGTAGATTGTGATGTAAACTTTGTTGATGATATACTAGAAATTGGTAAAATTTCACTTATGTTTAAAGTTTGTAGTGATGAGTTTAGAAATTACTACTAATATATATGCTCCATATTTTTTTGCATTTTAAATAATATTTTGAATTGATCTTTTTAATAAATAAATGCAGATTCAATTGGAATCAAGGAAGATCTTAGAATAGCTAGAAGAAAGGCCTTGAGAAATAAAGAAGTCTTGGGGAGAAAAATATTATAGAGTCCGGTTGGTAAAGGCAATTCCATCAACAAACCTATCAAAAGAGCTGGGAAAAGTTTGCTTCCAAACAAGTGGAAGGACCTCACAAAGTTGAAAGATGCAACACTAATTGTATTACATTGTACTTTTCGAGACAATTATATTTTTAAAATAGGATATAAATGTGATAAGTAATAGTCTTTTCTACAGTTGCCTTATTAATAATATACTATATTCTTGGACGATGAATTATCTTTGTATTTTTTGACAATAGTAATTGTCACTAACCATGAATATTTATAATGACATGTTTGTTTCGTTGGTAAAATCAATATTTTCAGTGACGAGAGGATAGTTTTAGCTATAAAATTGTAAATCTTATTTATATAAGGAAAGTTGTCACTACTTTATACATTTGAAACAAAAATATATTTTTGTATATAAAAAGCATTCTTTAGTGACGAAATTGTGAATAGTCAACTAAAAAAAAAAAAAAATATATATATATATATATATATATATATATATATATATATATATATATATATATATATATATATATATATCTTTAGAGACAATTTATATGTCGTCACTAATTAAACTAAATAATTAGTGATAAAGTATTTTTGTCGGCATTAATAATTTTTTCAGTGACGAAATGCACTATCAACTACAATTTTTTAATACTTTTTCTGACGAATAACTTCGTCATAAATACAATCACTTTGGGGACGAAAAATGATATCGTAGTTAAAATAACACTATTTAGCGACGAAACACAAAGTTGTCAGTGTATACTATTAGTGACGGTGTTTTAGGGACGAAAGATTGACAAAAAATTTTTTGTCACAAAAAGTCATTTGTGACGAAATTTGAATTTTAGGTGACAAAATAATTCATCACTAATAATCGAATTTGTTGTAGTGAATGCATAGGAAATCATGGCATTAGTAATACCAAGGTTATTAATGCATGCATTAATATGAAGGGCATTTTTATAAACAACTATTTTTCTAAAAAATTATGCAATGCATTATAATTTTAGTCCACTACATTGAACAATAGATAAGAAATAATATATGTATTACTAACACATACATTATTAATACACCTTATTTCACCGTATTCTTATACACCCTACCAGACTTAAATATTGAAATCACGTTCCAAGAGAAACATTAAAAAAATGATGTCTTCACTATAAATTGGGGTTTCTAATGCGTAATATAGAAAAATAAGTAGTAAGAGAAAAGAGAAAAAAATAAAGCAGGAAAAAAAAAAGTAAAGAGAGAGTCTGAGTGAATAAGCATGACTAGCATAGCTGAAAATTAGGAGCAACTTAGTGGCAAGGGGAATTGGAAAGGGTTATTAAACCCTTTGGATATTAATCGTCAAAAATATATAATTCAATATGGAGAATTAGCTCAAGCTACTTAGGATAGCTTTATTTCAGAAAGAGAATCAAAATATACGGGAAGTAGCAGGTACACAATGGAAAACCTCTTTAAAAAGGTCAGGTTGGATCCAGAAATGTATCACATAACTAAATATTTTTACGCGACATCATCCTTTCCACTTCCCGAGGCGTTAGGTGATATGATCGTAGCATCGTTACTACTTCGCCGGGGTTAAGCTAGGCATTATCAGCACATGTGGTCGGTTGTGCTGATACTACACTTTGTGCTCTTTTGCACAGATCCAGGTACCGGACAACAGTAGTAGCTCAGGAGCCAGTCTTTAGTCGACTGAGATACCGAGGTAGACTTGTAGGTATCTGCAGGCCCGATATCTGTTATCTCTTATATTCGAGACAGACAGTGTTACTTTCTTCAAATGATTGTATGTAGTAAAACTTAGTAGTCCGTGGATAATGTGACACCGGTTCTTGATAGAGGCATATGTGGATTTTTCCTTATTATTTTGGTTTATATCGTTTAAGTCTTTTGCTAAATTACAAAGTTTGCCGTTATTTAATTATTTATTTCTTGTTAATTAAATTGGTAAAAAATGGATTTTAATTAAAAGCATTTACGGATTCTAAATGTGTAGCTTGCCTAGCTTCTACGAGTAGGCCCCATCACGACCCCCGAGGGTAGAATATCCAGGCCGTGACAAGAATGTTCTACATGATCCCGATTTTAAGTTTAATCTAAGGTTTGTGCCCAAGCTAACCAGAGATCTAAAATGTGCTGCCACATTTTTACCCACACTATGTATGTTTTAGGATGTTTAAATGGCAGGGTGAGGGCGATTGGTAAAGAAAAAGAAGGCTAAAAGGAAACGGAATCACACTTTTGGCAACTAATATGGATGTGAGAGGTTCAAGTGGTGAAATAGCATGCTTGTGACCTAAGAGATTTGGCCATGCTTATGTTCCTATTATGCAGCATATTTCTTTTTTGCATAATAAAGTAGATGATGATATGTTGAATAAAAGTCACTACTAGAAAATGGTGATTTTGCGACTGAAAAAACGGTCAGAAAGTGGTCAGAAAATGCAAATTTCCGACTACTTTCTGACCGAAAAGTTGTAGTCGCAAAACAGCTGGTCTGAAATAGTTTGCAACCGAATCCGTCACTAATTTGCGACTACAGCGGTCGCTAAGGCAAAATAGAAAATGACTAACAAATGCAGTAAGTTTCTGACGGACGTGGTCGCAAACAGGTTAAATTAAATTTTAATTTTATATTAACTTTCCCACTAGTTCGGTCGCAAAAACTATATATAAACATAATAATATTTAATTTTATTTGAGTTTTCCTACTACGATAGTCGCAAATATAATTTAAAATTATTTATTTATTTATTATTCTGACTACCGTGGTCGCAAATCTAATTTAAAACTAAATATTTATTCGTATTTCCGACTACAGTAGTCACAAATGTTCCTGAATCAGAAACATTTTGATGCATTTTGCGAGTACTATGGTCGGAAAACTATGAAATTTATTGGTCAAATTCCAGCTCTTTTAAAGCAATAGCACCTGCCAATTCAAATATACAACCACCAATTAATCTACCATGCTAACTAATCAATCCACCATTGCAACTAATGAAATCCATAAAATGCAAAACACAAATATTTATAACTAAAACATCCAAAAAGAGTTTAAAAAGTGTAAACATTACAAATTCTAAACATCCAACTACAACAAATAGTAATGTCTCAAACATCAATAACCATAACAAACTAAAACTCATTATCCCCGCCATCGCTGCCATTTGAAGGAGCAAATGAACGTCCACTCATAAATTTCTCCACTAGACTCTGCAATATGTTAATATTTTTTTCCACTAGACTCTGCAATTTGTTAAAATTTGCACGATCCTCGGAATCGGGTTGACTTTGACGCCATTCCTCAAAACGTTGTTGATAGGCTTCCTGAAATTAAAATGGAGCCAAAGCGATACTTGAAGAAATTAAAATGTACATTTCACAGTTTTCTCATGAAGAATGTATCTATAAAAATACAAACACACACATAAACAAGGAAATGGTGCAAGGTAAAAACTGGATAGAGACTCTAGAGAAACTGAGCAGAATATCCCAAACAAACGAAGAATAAAAAATTCTTGCGTTTAAAGGTTCGGGAAATCGCGCCACGCTTTTTAATGTAGTAGGCCAACCATTAAAATTTCCCGAAGCTCCACAAGTGAGTTCCATGGCTCAAAATCTTATAAGAGGGCTTCTCGTCAAGGAACCACAGAAGAGAATCGCGTATAAGAGGGGCGCCACTGAGATAAAACAACATCCATTTTTCCAGGGTCTGAATTGGGCTTTGGTGATAAGTGTTGTTGCTCCTTATGTACCTGAGCCTGTCGACTTTTCCCATTATACCAGTAAAGAATCGTCAGCTCATTCAGACAAGAAGTTTGCTGCTGAAATTGTTAGTCATGATAAAAACAAGAGTTGTTCTACTGATTCTTCATGCATTAATATTGAGAACTTTTAGGATATTTGGATTCTTAATAAGAATTAATATACATTGTAGCAACAATAATTAAGTTGTACAGAGAATGCAATGCATATTATAATTTGGTGACAAAAATTAGTGGGGTTTCGCAGATGTGCTATAAGGATTTAATGTTACTAGAGTATATAGGAAGAGTTCAATGCTCTCATTTGGAATGCTCCCATTTGGAATATAAGGTATAATCTTTTAGTAGAATATTGAGAGAGATGGGAAATTGCCAAGCCATTGATAATGCAACACTTCTTATCCAACACCCCACTGGTAGAGTTGACAAACTTTATTGGCCAATCCCTGCTACCGAAATCATGAAAATGAATCCAGGCCATTATGTTGCTCTTCTTCTTACCACCACCACCTTGTGTCCGTCCACTAACCCCAACTCCACCACCGCCACCGCGACAACCACCGCAAACAGAAATAACAGTGCAGGCAAAAGTACTAGTAACATGCCAGTTCGTATAACACGGATTAAGCTGCTGAAGCCAACATATACTCTTGTTCTCGGTCATGTTTACAGACTACTTACTACTAAAGGATGGTTCTTGACTTTTTGTTAATATACACATCAAATTCAACACTCTTGAAACCCCCACAGTATATATATGATTTTGTTAATATACACATCAAATTCACATCCAAAATGATGCTCAGTTGCAACTTTATTCAAGCTGTTAAGTGACAAACAAATTAAATATTTTACTACAAACTTAATAAATCCGCCACACATAATCCAAATGGATGAAATCCAATCCAATATAAGTTTTCATACAAGACAAGCAAATTGAGTTAATATACAAAAGGAGGAAATGCAATTACAACGGACATTTCAAGTACTACTAGATACATTTATCGGACAAACAAGAGAAAATGCACACAAAAAATAAATAAAAATACAAGAGAAGAAAAGAAATAACAACATAAATCAAAACAAAATATGCAAAGTAATTCTGAATATGTAAAAATTGGATCAATATTTGATGACTTAATCAGAAAATGTCTAGAATTTCCAATATAAAATTATTCCAAAGTGGGCAATTACCTCCTTCAACCCAAGTTCCCTTGAACATAACCTGCAGAATGAAGATAACCCACCGAAGATAACCTACAAAATGAAGAAAATTTTACAAATTTTCTGCACACTGAAGATAACCCAGATGCTCCTTTTCCTGTTATAAGTTGAATTATGAGTAGCAAGAGAAGGGGAAATTAGTAGGGTAAAAAGTAGTACCTAATTATGAGACTATTCCACTGCTTGCTTTCACTTGCAAATTGCAAAGTCGATCTATACAGTACTAGTAGTCACCGAGGTTGCTTTCATTGACATTTATGGCTATAACTTTATCTCAATAGAGTGCAAAAGAAAATTGCTCTGAGATAACATAAATAATGGGATATATATATTTGGGGAGAGAGGGGTTATCGGTGTCGAGCAGAGATGGAGAGGGGCGAGGGGTATCGGCGAGCAGAGAGAGAGGGGAAATTGGGGAAATAGGGTTTGGATGTGGAATATTAGATTAATTTTATAGACCACTTTAGTCACAAACCCGCTTAAAATTCTTTTATTATTTTAATTTTAACTTTGCGACCGATACAGTCGCTTAGTGGGTCAACACAAATATTTGACTTTTTAATGTCTCACCGAATCGGTCGCAAAGGTGAAGGCAGAAAATTGGCGCATTATTTTCCCACTGCTTTGGTCGGAATAATAGTCATTTTTAAAAAATAATAAAAAAATAAAAATTCAATTCATTTCTGACTACTGCAGTCGCAAAATTAGTCCCATTAGCGACTACTTTATTTTCAGTCGCAAAATTCGGTCACAAATTGATGTTTTTCTAGTAGTGAGTATTGTTTGCCCTTTAGCTAAAGGGTCTAGACGTAATTTTTCTAATAGTGAAAAAGGAGTACTAAAGCCTTTGAAGTGGTTCACATGAATGTATGGGGGCCATATAAGAATAGCAGTATAGCACTCATGATAGGAAACATTAGTTTCTTATAGTTGTAGATGACTTTTCTAGAGCAAGTTGAATTTTCTTGAGGCAGTATAGGAGTGAAGCTATTGTTTTCCTAAAGCAATTTGTTTACACGGTTAAAAGCAATTTGGCAATTCTATCAAGATCTTGAGAACGACAGTGGTAAGAAATGTTTCAACACATAGTGGAATGAGTTCTTGTCGTCACGGGGATTATTCACTTAAGTAGTTGTGTGTATATACCCCAGCATAATGGTGTAGCTGAAAGGAAACACAAATATATATTAAACACTCCCAATGCCTTAAAATTTCAAAGTCACGTCTCAAACATATTTTGGAAGGAGTGTGTACAAATGTCTGTTTACATAATTAATTAATATATTGTCTATCTGAATATTGAATGGAAAGAGTCGGTATAGAATGTTGTGTGGTAGAGAGCCCTCAATAGCACATCTAAGAGTATTTGGATGTCTTTGTTATGCCACTAATCTGGTACTAGATGATAAGTTTGTGCAAGAGCAAGAAAAGTTGTTCACACGAGGTATTCAATTACTCAAAACGGCTATAGATTAAATAATTTAACTACTAGAACTTTTTTTTATTAGCAGTAGGTTTTATTTCAGGAGAACGAGTTTCTATTTAGGAAAATAGAACATCATTATCTTTTCACACTAAATGACATTGATGCTAGTTTTTTGGAGATCAGTCTTGAGGAATCATTATAGGTACCTAACATAGCAGAAACAACAGGCACCAGTTCACCAGAAGAGGGAGGCAATAATGGAGATCATGATGGTGCAGCACCAGAATAGGAGACAGAAATAGATGGATTTCCATATACACATCATGTATTGAACAATGCTAAAAATATGCCTCCTGATTCATCTAGGTATACAAGATGGTGTCACTGAAGATGTTTAGGATGTGCAAGATGCACCTATGATTGAGTGTGATTCTAATGCACCAACTAGACAGTCACTCATGATAAAAAAAATTCACATATATGGCAAAGAGACTATGTACTGCAGCCTTAGAAGTCCTCAAAATGTAACTATCCAATCTAGAACTTTCTATATTATGAGAAGATGTCCTCAAAGTACAGAAGTTATGTGTCAGTTGTTTTCAGTCTTGAAGGAGTCTTAAAACTTCAATGAAGCTATAAAAGATAAGAGATGGATCACACCCATGAAAAAAGAAATACAAGCATTAGAAGATAATAAGACTTAGGAGGTTGTTGACTTACCACCAGGCAAAACATCCATTGGGTTCAAGTGGGTGTACAAAATAAAATACCAAGCTAATGGAGAAGTTAAATAATTCAAGGCACGACTGGTGGAAAAGGGATACAATCAACAAGAGTGATTAGACATGAGGCTTTTTCACCAGTTGCAAAGATGGTGACTGTTAGATCTGAGAAAGCCCTTGCAGCCTCAAAATATTGGTCCTTGTATCGAATGGATGTCTTTAATGCTTTCTTTCAAGGAGACATATTTGAAGAAATCTACATGGATCACCATAGGGTTTCCAAAGGCAGGGGGAGCAAAAGGTGTTTAGGTTGCATAAGTCTTTATATGGTCTCAAGCATCAAGTCAATGGAATTTGAAAGTTACAGAAGTATTGGTGGGAGCAATTTTTTCATACAGAATACCCATGACTATTCTATGTTCACCAAAAAGTCAGGTAAAAATATTGTCATTATTCTCATCTATGTTGATGACTTGATACTGATTGGAAGCAATAAGGACTTGATTGATGAAGCTAAGTCAGTTCTGCATCAACAATTTAAACTTAAATACCTTGGAGAATTAAGCTATTTCTTAGGCATTGAGGTATTGAGATCCAATCATGGAATATTGCTTAGCCAAAGAAAATACACCTTACAGCTTATCTCTGAGTTGGGCTTAAGTGGTGTCAGGCTAGCATTAACACCACTTGAAGTCAATCAGAAGTTCAACATAGTATAATTCCATCTACATTTTATTCAACTCAAGACAAGAATATGACAAAGCTGTTAGAAGCTTCCTCCAATTTGATTATTGATGTAAGCAATGACATCAATAAATGGTAGGTGAGATGGGAATATTGCAAATTGATCCTTCTTGATAGGTGAGATTTGCACTTTTGGTCCCTATCTCAAAACTATAAATACCCCCTCATGTCATTGTTTTAAACACACCAAAAACATTCAATAACTCAAGTATAAGAGTTAGAGAGAAAGAGAGAGTTTGTTTTTCTTTAGGAAGTTTTTCTAAAGGGGAGTGACAAAATAGTGAGTAAAATACTAGTCGGGTATTTTCGGGAAACACTTTTGTGTGCGCCACTATTTTGGGTAGAGCTCGGGAAATTGTTGTACCTCCAAACTATTGGAGAAGTCTCTCTTTGTAAGCCTACTAAAAGTTTTAGTGGAAGTTGGTGCCGAGTTTGTGGACGTAGCCTAAACGTTTTAGGTGAACCACGTTAAATTCTTTGTGTCATTTATTTTTCGTTGATCATTTATTTTCCCCGCTGTGAAGAAGTGTTTAGTGCCACCGGGTCCTAACAAGTGGTATCATAGCTTTGGTTAGAATACTACTCATACGTACGGTACTATTCATACGTACGGGTACTATTCATCCATACGGGCACTATTCATATCTACGGTTACTATTCACCGCCGGAAATATGGAGGCAAGGACAAGCAAGATGGTCAACCTAAACGGCACAAATTACCACTTATGGAGAAACAAGATGAAGGATCTCCTGTTCGTGACGAAGATGCACCTGCCGGTGTTCAGTGCTCAGAAACCTGAAGACAAGTCAGACGAGGACCTGGGAATTTGAGCACAACCAAGTGTGCGGCTACATACGGCAATTTGTTAAAGATAATGTGTACAACCACATTTATGGTGTGACACATGCAAGGTCGTTATGGAACAAGCTCGAGGAGTTGTATGCCTCTAAAACAGGTAACAACAAATTATTCTACTTGACATAAATAATGCAAGTAAAATATGTAGAAGGAACAACTGTGGCAGATCACCTTAATGAAATACAAGGGATTGTCGACCAGTTGTCGGGAATGGTCATAAAGTTCGATGACGAGGTACTTGCTCTTATGGTGCTGACAACACTCCCAGAGTCATGGGAAACCTTGAAGGTTTCAATCACCAATTCTGCACCCAACGGTGTGGTAAACATGGAGACAATCAAGAGTGGCATTCTAAATGAAGAAATGAGACGCCGATCACAAGGATCATCTTCTTCATCAGAGGTGTTGGCTGTTACGACCGGGGGGAGAAGTCAAAACAAAGGCCAGAGTAACAGAGATAAGAGCAGAGGTAGATCCAACAAATTTGCACATGTTGAGTGCCATTACTGCAAAAAGAAGGGCCATATCAAAAGATTTTGCCGACGGTTCCAAAATGACCAGAAGAAGAACAAAGGCAAAAAGGAGAAACCCGAAGAAAGCAATGATGATGAAGCGAACTCCTTTGGTGAGTTTAACATTGTCTACGATGACGACATTATCAATCTGACAACCCAAGAGACGACATGGGTGATTGATAGTGGAGCTACCATTCATGCAACGCCACGGAGAGAACTCTTCTCATCTTACACACCTGGAGACTTCGGTCGTGTAAAGATGGGAAATGCCAATTTCTCAACGGTTGTAGGCAAAGGAGATGTTTGCCTAGAGACCATGAATGGGATGAAGCTACTTTTAAGAGATGTCAGGCATGTTCCAGATATGCGCCTGAATCTGATCTCCGTAGGCAAGCTTGATGAGGAAGGTTATTGCAATACCTTTCATAATGGCCAATGGAAGCTCACGAAAGGCTCATTGGTGGTGGCGCGGGGCACGAAGCAGTCAAAGTTGTACGTGACCCAGGCAAGCATCTCCCAACAAGTTATAAATGTTGCGGAGAATGATAGCAATACCAAGTTGTGGCATAGACGTCTTGGCCACATGAGTGAAAAGTCAATGGCGCGTTTGGTGAAGAAGAACGCCTTACCAGGTCTAAACCAGATCCAGTTGAAGAAGTGTGCTGACTGTTTAGCTGGGAAACAAAACAGAGTTTCATTCAAAAGATTCCCTCCTTCGAGAAAGCAAGACGTGTTGGATCTGGTACACTCAGATGTATGCGGGCCTTTCAAGAAGTCCCTCGGTGGTGCCCAATATTTCGTGACCTTTATTGATGATCATTCACGAAAGACATGGGTATACACGCTGAAGACCAAGGATCAAGTGTTTCAAGTTTTCAAACAATTTCTGACCTTGGTGGAAAGAGAGACTGGTAAGAAGTTGAAGTGCATCCGGACAGACAATGGCGGTGAATACCAAGGTCAATTTGATGCTTATTGTAAAGAGCATGGTATTCGACATCAGTTCACACCTCCTAAAACTCCACAGTTGAATGGCTTGGCTGAGAGGATGAACAGAACTTTGATCGAGAGAACCATATGTTTACTCTCTCATTCAAAGTTACCAAAGGCTTTCTGGGGTGAAGCACTAGTTACAGCAGCCTATGTGCTAAACCATTCACCCCGTGTCCCTCTTCAGTACGAGGCTCCAGAAAAGATTTGGTCAGGAAGAGATATCTCTTATGATCAATTGCGGGTATTTGGCTGCAAAGCCTATGTCCATGTTCCGAAGGATGAAAGGAGCAAACTTGATGTCAAGACAAGGGAGTGTGTATTCATCGGCTATGGTCAAGACATGTTTGGCTATAAGTTCTATGATCCGGTGCAGAAGAAGCTCGTTAGGAGTCGAGATGTTGTGTTCGTTGAGGACCAAACAATTGAAGACATTGACAAAGTAGAGAAGTCCACCGATGATTCTGCTGAGTTTGAGTTGCCTCCAACAATGGTGCCGAGACAAGTTGGAGACGATGTTCAGGATAATCAACCTGAAGCCCCCGATCTTCCAAATGAAGATGAACCAGCAGATGCTGAAGGTAACGAGGATAATGGTGATGATGATGCAAACGAGGATGATCAACCTCAACCAGCAATCCTCAACAACCCTCCTTATCACACAAGATCTGGAAGAGTTGTGCAACAGTCTACCGGATATTCTCCACATGAGTATGTGTTACTCACTGACGGGGGAGAACCCGACAGTTTTGAAGAAGCTGTTGATGATGAACATAAGGAGAAGTGGATAGAAGCCATGCAAGACGAGATGAAATCCTTGCATGAGAACAAGACGTTTGAGCTGGTGAAGTTGCCGAAAGGCAAGAGAGCTTTGAAGAATAAATGGGTGTTCAAGATCAAGCATGATGAAAACAGTTCCTGTCCGAGATTCAAAGCAAGATTGGTCGTCAAAGGTTTCAATCAAAGGAAAGGTATAGACTTTGATGAAATATTCTCACCGGTTGTGAAAATGACCTCAATACGCACGGTGCTGGGATTAGTAGCAAGCCTCAACCTGGAGGTTGAGCAGATGGATGTGAAAACCGCCTTCCTATACGGTGATTTGGAAGAGGAGATATACATGGAGCAACCGGACGGTTTCCAGCAAAAGGGGAAAGAGGACTGCGTTTGTAGATTGAGGAAAAGCCTCTATGGCTTAAAACAGGCACCAAGGCAGTGGTACAAGAAGTTCGAGTCGGTGATGGGGCAACACGGCTACAAGAAGACAACTTCAGACCATTGTGTGTTCGTTCAGAAGTTTTCCGACGATGATTTTATCATCCTATTGCTCTATGTGGATGATATGTTGATCGTTGGCTGGAATGTTTCCAGAATTAATAGCTTGAAAGAGCAGCTAAGCAAGTTCTTCGCCATGAAAGACTTGGGGCCAGCAAAACGGATCCTTGGGATGAGGATTATGCGAGACCGAGAAGCCAAGAAGTTATGGTTGTCTCAGGAGAAGTACATCGAGAAGGTACTTCAACGGTTCAACATGGAGAAAACTAAAGCAGTTAGCTGTCCTCTTGCTAACCACTTTAGATTGAGCACCAAGCAAAGCCCGTCAACAGATGATGAGAGAAAAAAGATGGAGCGGATTCCATATGCTTCAGCAGTAGGAAGTTTGATGTATGCCATGGTTTGTACACGGCCAGATATCGCTCACGCTGTAGGAGTGGTAAGTAGATTTCTTTCTAATCCAGGAAAGGAACATTGGGATGCTGTTAAGTGGATTCTCATGTATCTTCGAGGAACCTCCAAACTATGCTTGTGTTTTGGAGAAGACAACCCTGTGTTGGTTGGCTATACTGATGCAGATATGGCCGGAGATGTTGATTCTAGAAAATCAACTTCAGGATACTTGATTAACTTTTCAGGGGGAGCTGTGTCATGGCAATCAAAGTTGCAAAAATGTGTTGCACTATCAACTACTGAAGCTGAATTCATTGCAGCAACGGAAGCTTGCAAAGAACTGTTGTGGATGAAGAAGTTCTTAACTGAACTTGGATTTTCGCAAGACGGTTATCAGCTATTTTGTGATAGTCAAAGTTCTATCCACCTTGCGAAGAATGCCTCATTCCATTCCAGATCCAAGCATATTGATGTTAGATATAATTGGATCAGGGATGTGTTAGAGAAGAAGATGTTGCGGCTTGAAAAGATCCATACAGATGAAAACGGATCAGACATGTTGACCAAAACTCTACCAAAGGGTAAATTTGAGTTCTGCAGAGAAGCTGCAGGGATAGGAGACTCTCCAAATAGTCGGAAGGGGAGAATTGTTAGAAGCTTCCTCCAATTTGATTATTGATGTAAGCAATGACATCAATAAATGGTAGGTGAGATGGGAATATTGCAAATTGATCCTTCTTGATAGGTGAGATTTGCACTTTTGGTCCCTATCTCAAAACTATAAATACCCCCCTCATGTCATTGTTTTAAACACACCAAAAACATTCAATAACTCAAGTATAAGAGTTATAGAGAAAGAGAGAGTTTGTTTTTCTTTAGGAAGTTTTTCTAAAGGGGGAGTGACAAAATAGTGAGTAAAATACTAGTCGGGTATTTTCGGGAAACACTTTTGTGTGCGCCACTATTTTGGGTAGAGCTCGGGAAATTGTTGTACCTCCAAACTATTGGAGAAGTCTCTCTTTGTAAGCCTACTAAAAGTTTTAGTGGAAGTTGGTGCCGGGTTTGTGGACGTAGCCTAAACGTTTTAGGTGAACCACGTTAAATTCTTTGTGTCATTTATTTTTCGTTGATCATTTATTTTCCCCGCTGTGAAGAAGCCGCTGGAGTAGAAAGTATAGATCGCTTGACAGATGCAAATAACTATCAAAGATTCATAGGGAAACTCCTCTACTTGACAATCACTCGACCATATATCAGCTATGCAGTGCATATTTTAAGTCAATTTATTTAACCACCTAAGAAGTCACATATTGAGGTTGCATTTAGAGTGGTCAGATAGTTGAAATCTACACCAGGAATGGGAGTTCTATTGAAACGAGGGCATGTTGATACATTGACAGTTTTTTGTGACTTTGACTGGGTAGCTTGCCCAATGACAAGGAGGACTGTTACTGGATATGCATTTAAACTTAGTGATTCCTTGATTTCATGAAAATCAAAGAAGCAACACACTGTATCACGAAGCAGTGCTGAAGCAGAGTATCGCATTATGTCATCAGCAGTTTTAGAAATAGTGCAGCTGTTGGGGCTGTTCTCAGAGTTGGGAGTGTGTATTCTTAAGCATGTCACAGTGTTATGATAGCAAAGCAGGAATGTAAATAGCTGCAAATCCAATATTCTATGAGAAGATCAAACATATAGAGATGGACTATTATTTTGTTCGTGAACGTATCAAGGATGGTGTTTTGGTTACTCAATATTTATCTACTAAAAATCAACACGCAGATCTCTTCACCTAAGGGTTATCATCAGCTTCGGTTCTTACTACATAAGCTGGGAGTATTGAACATTCTCCACCAGTAGTTATTATTGGGGCCTCAATGTAATTACTAGAAGTTGGGGGTATCTTTTATTAGTTTTAATTTCTTAATTAGTTGTATATACAGAGTGAGTTAGTACTGTAATAATCAATTGGAAAATTTACCAATTTTCTTTCTTCTTCCTCAAGCTCATGATGCTCTCTAATGGCTGAACTTTGACAGTATAAATAACTAGAATTTATTCTATCATATAAATGTAGAAAATCAAACCTTATTTAGTGATTTTCAGATGTCAATATAGGTGCAAATTAACTTTCAGTTTATGCATGTTCTAAAGGGCAATATATGATGGAAAATTGATAAATATGGGGATGGCATGGTATTTCCCAAGGAAATGATGTACTCCTAGCTTCCTGAACCAATAAAATTTGAGTTTTCACTGGGAACTCCACTTTGGAAAAACCTATAATAAAATGTTAAACACGCAACCCAAAAAAAAAAAAAAAAATTGAACACGTCGAGCCCATTAATTAAGACGTACTAATAATGCAACTGACTCTGCAATTAATCCCCATGTGCTTAAATTACTTATAAGAATTTCAAGTACCTTTGCACTAGCTACAATCTTGGAGAGGCATGTGAGCAACATGCTTGAACATTGATAGTAATTAGCAAGTTAATTAAAGTATTTATGTCAAATTATTAAACACGGCTTAACCCAATTCAATAATTTTGGAAATATAAGCATTTTATAACCGGAACACCTAAGATACCTTGAGTGTTTTCATTAGTTTATTTCTCTTGGTCAGAAATATGATCTACACTCATTTTTAATTAATCTGACACAGATCATGATGATATTCTTTAGACTAAAATATTGATAGCACGTTCCATGAGAAACATTATAAAAAGATGATCTCTTCGCTATAAATCAGGTCTAAATGCGTAATATAGAAACATATGTAGAGAAAAGTAGCAAGAGAAAAGAGAAGAAACAAAGCAGGCAAAAGTAAAGAAAGTGGGAGAAAGAAGCATGACTAGCATAGCTGAAAACTGGGAGCAGCTTAGTGGCAAGGAGAATTGGAAAGGGTTATTAAACCCTTTAGATCTTAATCTTCGAAAATATATCATTCAATATGGAGAATTAGCTCAAGCTACTTACGATACCTTTATCTCAGAAAGAGCATCAAAATATGCTGGAAGTAGCAGGTACTCAAAGGAAAACCTCTTTAAAAGGGTCGGGTTGGACCCAGAAATGTATCGCATAAGTAAATATTTTTACGCGACATCATCCTTTCCACTCCCCGAGGCGTTTATGATAAGATCATGGTCAAGGGAAGCATGGAGTAAAGAATCAAATTTTATGGGATTTATAGCTGTGGCCACAGATAAGGGTAAGGCTGTATTAGGGAGGAGGGACATTGTTATTGCTTGGAGAGGAAGTATTAGAACATTGGAATGGGTTAATGATCTTCAGTTTTTATTAGTCCTAGCACCCAAAGTTTTTGGTGGTGGGAATTCTATATTGCCTCTGCTCAAACCTTTGGTACATCAAGGATGGAACAGTGTGTATACATCAGATGATCCACGATCACCATTTAATAAGGCCAGCGCTAGAGACCAGGTACATTTCTTTTTTACGTGTTAGAGGTTCATATTTTCAGTTAATTCTTATATTTGACTTTTGTGGTGATGCTATATGACTTCCTATTTTGGATTAATATCTTATACATATCCTTTTTCCCTTCTTGTTTTGTACTTCCTCTGTTTTCATCACTATATATCATATTATTAGAATAATATTGAATATGGTATATATATATGTAGAATCGACCCGATTTATGTACACCTTAGTGGGGTGTATAAGAATAGTATTGAATATGGTGTATTAGTAATATTGGAATTAATTATGCTGAGATTATTTCTTATCAAATATTTGGTTTGGTGTATTAAAGAGATAAATATACTTATCTATATATTGAAAACCATGATATTGCTATGTCATGATTTGCTATGTATAAAGATAGTACTGAGTAAGGTATATAACAATTATAATGGAACGGCACTACCATTGATAGTTGCTTTAAAAAATTAGATTAATAAGTGTTTTCAAGAAATACTCACTTTGGTCCATAATAACTGTTTCTTTTACTCATGCCCATTAAGAAAATACGAAATTCTATACAAAATTACTTAGTATAACTAAACTACCCTTATTAAATATTGGGCACATGATTATAGTTGCATTTATTGGTCTTTTGTACATAAGGGTAAAAGAGTAAAAACAAATTGAATTTTTTCTTGATTACCTAATTAAACACTTATTTTGGACCAAAATCAAAAAGTAAAAAAGATACTTATTATGGACCGGAGGGAGTAACAATGTAAAGCCAAGTGACTTTAAGATCAATAGGAGCAACTTTTTTATCACGATTTTTTTTCCAATCATCTTTTACCAAATATTTAGTGAATATAATATCCCTAATCTCTATTGAAATTTCCTTCTTTATTATCTTCATCAAATAATCTATCTTATGTTAAATCTTCATGTAGGTCCTGGAAGAAGTGAAAAGATTGGTGGAGAAGTATAAGAATGAAAAAGTAAGCATAACGGTAACTGGCCACAGCCTAGGTGCAGCACTTGCAACCTTAAATGCAGTTGACATTGTTTACAACGGAATCAACAAAACAAGCAATGGCAAGGAATTCCCAGTGACAGCTTTTGTATTCGCAAGCCCCAACGTTGGAGATCTCAATTTCAGGGCAGCTTTTTCTAAACTGAAAAATCTTCATATTTTGAGAATTGAAAATCTATTAGATATTGTTCCAAAATATCCACCCATAGGCTATATAGACGCTGGCCAGGTACTAGTAATTGATACAGCCAAATCCGATTACGTGAAGTCTCCAGGAAACATACTCAGTTGGCATAATTTGGAGGCGTATATGCATGGAGTTGCAGGAACTCAAGGTGTAGGAATATTAGCAGGAGAAGTATTGGGAGAGTTTAAACTAGAAGTGAATCGCGATATCGCACTTGTTAACAAATCCTTGGATGCATTGAAGGAAGAATATGGTGTGCCTGCGAACTGGTGGGTTGAAAAGAATAATGGAATGGTTCAACGGGCAGATGGATCTTGGGTTCTCATGGATCGTGAGGACTATGAACTTTGAAAGACTTTTAATTTGTGTCCAAATATTATGTTTAATTTGTTTTCGTGTATTATTGAGCCAATTTCTCTTTTATTCTATGTCGTTGGAGGGATATGTAGGAGTACTACCAATGGCGAAGCTAAGAATTTTCTGGAGGGTGTTCAAATTTAAAAGAAGTGAAAAAAAATTCCGATAAAGGATATTCAATACATGTTATATATCCCTAAAACGTAATATTTTACCTATGTACAAAGTGCAATTTTTCGACAAAGGGTGGTCTGGCTTCGCCACTGAGTACTACTAATATGTATTCTTATCAGAATGCATCTATTTTATTCTTTGTCTTCTCTGAATGAAGTTTTGTTCATTATTCCTGATGGAATATATACCACAGCGAAAGTAATAACAGAATCTTATTCACATGCAATCTAAACAACTTGCATATATGGAGATTTTCGGATTACCTCTTGAAGCGTAAACACATCAAATCTATGTCATTGTTCCTCAGTTGAAAAACGCACCAACAGAGTTCCACAGTCTTCTACTGTGTTACCCAAACAATAACCGAAAATAGAGAATTTTGGGTGGGTAAAATTCTAGAAGAAACCGCAGTCTAAATCGTGAAAAAACGTCCAGCCCCTATGTCCATATATATAATTGCGTTTTTTAAGTCAAAACCGTTTTCGAAACCTATTAGGTTTCCTTCTCCCACTAAGGGACGGTTTCCGCATTTTCTTTTTCACTAAGTAATAGTTTCCACTATTTCCTAGTATTATTTAGGCACATTAGGGACTACACAATTTAATTAACAAGGCTTCCTATTATGATATTAATTTCAAAATTCTCAAATTAATTTCCATCATAATAAACTACGAATTATTCCATTAAAATTCATAATTGCACTCCTTAGTTCAATTTCGAAATTCTTCCATAAAATCTTATTTAACTCCTCGTGTTAAGATCTAGATACTAATCAATCAAATTAAATTACCGACTATTTAATTTATTAATTACTTCCTTTAGACTTACACTTAACTTATTTCATTTGTCGGATACAAAATCCACCGGCCGGGTTTACACATGAAAACTTATAAGCTTTCATAAAGGAGTATCATCAATCTCAAACCGAGACATGGATTCCATCAACTAATTAGTACTCGCCAATATATATCATTGTTATCCAATTTACCAGGCTTATTGACTCGCGAAAGAATCTCGCCCTTTAATAAATCAAAATAACAAGTGACATACACAGCTAATAATAATTATACCAGGATTAAGAGTATAAGTACATTAAATGGACTAGAGAAATTATTTTATAAAGTCAATATAAAATATTTGTCTCTACTTGATCCGTTCAATACATACAAAATATACAAGCACAAAAAGTTGGAATTAGACCATTTTCATAATCAAGATAAATTATATTTGGTCTTGTGCTACATCCATTCCGATGGCTTGTCCAATTCCATCATTAGATTGTGAACATAAACTTTATGACGTATAAGAACCAATGATTTAATCTTCCGTGTATAAGCTAAACTCTATACACTAAATCATCTACTATATAAGTAATGGACACACAAACGAATACATGATCTATTTAAAATAAAACTTTATTGAATTAAATAAATAAATAAATAATTATTCCATAAAGAATACTATAATTAATACGCTTGGTTTATAATATATCCTAATAATCTCCCACTATTATGTTACTACTGTTAATTAAGTTACTCTAATCAACCAGCAAATTTCTTCCCTAAAACACTTAATCGTTTTCTCCTCTTTCTTGTCTCCTACTCTTAAAAGAACCTTAGAGAAACAGAGTATAAATGAAATCCAATTGAAAGAATTATAAATAGGTTGTTCTTTCACGGAGATACCATTTAAAGAATCTCAGTTTGGGCTTTCTCAATTTTTCTTTTTATTTTTCGTTTTTCCAAAATACAATAAATAAACAAATAACAAGAGCTTTTGCCTTAGAACGTGCGAATTTGTGTTCTAGATTACAACTACTCCCTCGTGTTCATATTATTCGAGGTAGTTTGATTTGGCATAGAGTTTAAGAAAAAGAAGAAGACTTTTAAAAGTTATGATTTTAGAAGTTTAAGGAGTAAAAGGTTTGTGGAGCCATGCCATTTGTGTGACTATAAAAGCTTCTCATTAAAGGAAAAAGGGTAAAATTAAGAATTTAAAGTTAAAATATTTCAAAGTTTAGAAATGTGTCAGTTGTTTTGAGACAAAATAAAAAGAAAAGTACCTCATTAAATATGAAACGGAGAGATTAGTTTCGAACTTGTATTTTTCATGAGTTAGATAATGCATCTG
>JASVEL010008274.1:0-51186 GCA_032618575.1 Nicotiana noctiflora
GTCCAGAATTGGCCTCGACCAGCTTCAGTGACTGAGATCCGGAGTTTCTTGGGATTAGCAGGTTACTACCGTCGATTTGTAGAGGGGTTTTCTTCTATTGCAGCCCCGATGACCAGGTTGACCCGGAAGGGTGTCCAGTTCCAGTGGTCAGAGGAGTGTGAGGCGAGCTTTCAGAAGCTCAAGACAGCCTTGACCGCCGCACCAGTGTTGATACTACCTACAGGTGCAGGGCCTTATACAGTTTATTGTGACGCATCTCGTACGGGGCTTGGAGCGGTATTGATGCAGGATGGTAAGGTTATCGCTTTATCCAGTTCATGATCTTGAGTTAGCAGCAGTAGTTCATGCCTTAAAGATCTGCATCACTTGACTGTTTTCGTTTGTTTGATCAAGCGGAGGCATTATCTATATGGTGTGACATGTGAGGTGTACACTGATCACAAAAGCCTACAGTACTTGTTCAAGCAAAAGGAGTTGAATCTACGACAGCGGAGATGGTTAGAGTTGCTAAAAGACTATGATGTTACTATCTTATATCACCCGGGTAAGGCCAATGTGGTGGCCGATGCATTGAGTAGAAAGTATCCCAGCATGGGTAGTCTTGCATACATTCCGGTCAGTCAGAGACCATTAGCTCTAGATGTCCAGGCCTTAGCCAACCGGTTCGTGAGATTAGACATTTCTGAGCCTAGCAGGGTGTTAGCCTGCACGGTTGCTCGTTCTTCTTTATTAGAGCGTATCCGTGAGAGGCAATTTGATTATCCTCATTTGCGTGAGTTGAGAGATACAGTACAGCGGGGAGGTGCCACACAGGTAAATCTAGATGATGATGGGGTATTGAAATTGCAGGGTCGAGTTTGTGTGCCCAATGTCGAAGGGATTCGAGAGTTGATCTTAGCGGAGGCCCACAGTTCGCGGTATTCTATTCACCCAGGCGCCGCGAAGATGTACCAGGACTTACGACAGCACTATTGGTGGCGCAAAATGAAGAAAGATATCATTGCGTATGTTGCTCGGTGTCTAAATTGTCAGCAGGTGAAATATGAGCACCAGAGACTTGGTGGTGTATTCAAGAGTATTGAAATTCCCGAGTGGAAATGGGAGCGGATCACTATGGACTTCGTTACTGGACTTCCTTTGACTCGGAGGAAATTTGATGCTATTTGGGTCATTGTTGATAGGCTGACCAAGTCGGCACACTTTATTCCAGTATCTGTCTCCTACTCGTCGGAGAGGTTAGCGGAGGTTTACATTAGGGAGATTGTTCGTCTCCATGGAGTGCCAGTATCTATTATCTCTGATCGGGGTACGCAGTTTACCTCGCGGTTCTGGAGAGCAGTCCAGCAGGAGTTAGGCACCCAGGTTCAGTTGAGTACAACATTTCATCCTCAGACGGATGGCCAGTCCGAGAGGACTATTCAGATTCTAGAGGACATGCTTCGAGCCTGTGTTATTGATTTCGTAGGCTCGTGGGACCAGTTTCTACCATTAGCAGAGTTCGCCTACAATAACAGTTACCAGTCTAGCATCCAGATGGCTCCGTATAAGGCGTTGTATCGTAGGCGATGTCGATCACCCATTGGATGGTTTGAACCGGGAGAGGCTCGGTTGTTGGGTACAGACTTAGTTCAGGAGGCCTTGGATAAGGTCAAGACTATTCGGGAGAGATTGCGTTCAGCTCAGTCCAGGCAGAAGACTTATGCGGATCGTAAGGTTCGAGATGTTGATTTCATGGTTGGTGAACGAGTATTGCTCCGAGTGTCGCCTATGAAGGGCGTGATGAGGTTCGGGAAGAAGGGCAAGCTGAGCCCTAGGTATATTGGTCCATTTGAGATTCTAGACAGAGTGGGAGGGGTGGCTTACAGATTAGCTTGCCGCCTAGCTTATCAGTCGTGCACCCAGTTTTTCACATATCTATGCTTCGGAGATACCACGGCGATCCCACACATGTGTTAGACTTCAGTTACTGTCCAATTGGACAATGATCTATCTTACGAGGAGGCACCAGTGGCCATTCTAGACCGGCAGGTTCGACAGTTGAGGTCGAAGAGTTTTCCTTCTGTGCGTGTTCAGTGGAGAGGTCAGCCTCCTGAGGCATCGACCTGGGAGTCCGAGTCTGATATGCGGAGCCACTACCCACACTTGTTTCCTGACTCAGGTACTTCTTTCTTTTATCCGTTCGAGGATGAACGGTTGTTTTAGAGGTGGAGATTGTGACGACCCAAAGGGTCATCACTTATTTTATTAATCATTTTGAGCTTTCTGGGGCCTTGAAAACCTCATTCTATGTTGCCTCGATTTACGTGCACGATCCGAGCATGTAGCCGGAAAGATTTTGTGATAGAAAATATGAATTCTATGAGAAATTTGGATAAAAATGATATTAATATTGATATGGTTGACTTCGGTCAACATTTTTGGTAAACGGACCCGGACCCGAGGTTGGATGGTCCCGAAAGGTCCGTAGGAAAATATGGGACTTGGACACGCATCCGGAGTCGAATTCGAGGCCTAGAGCCCAAGTTATGAATTTTTCTATGAAATTGTTTTTGATGTAATTGTTAAAGGAAATGAATTAATTGACCTTGGTATCGGGCTCGTATTTTGGTTCCGACGCCCGGTACAAGTCTTAAATATTATATATGTGATTTCTGTAAAGTTTGGTGACATTCGAATGTCGTTTGAGATGTTTTGGACCTTGAGTTCCAAGTTTGAATGTTTTGAAAACCAAAAGTATGAAAATCATGAATTTGAGGCTTGATTTGATGAAAACGATGTGATATTGGCGATGTGATCGCACGAACAAGTTCATAATATGTTTTTGATGTTGTGTACATGTTTGGTTTGGAGCCCGGTGGGCTCGGGTAAAGATTTGATAGGCCGTAGGATCAATTTCTGAATTTATGCACTGCTGGTTTTTCACCCAGTTGTTGGCTTCGCATTTGCGAAGAATTTCTCGCAAATGCGAAGAAGGCAGTTCAAGGCTGGGTTCGCAAATGCGAACCCATTATCGCAAATGCGATGCCTGCCAGAACCAACCAAGTTCGCAAATGCGAACAATGTGTCGCAAATGCGACACTGGCACACCTGGACCAGAGTTCGCAATTGCGAACTTTACCTCGCAAATGCGAGGCCTTCAATATATTGCCTGTCTTCGCAATTGCGAAGAATGTGTCGCAATTGCGACAAAGCCCAGAAGCCAGCTTGTTCGCAAATGCGAACAATAGTTCGCAAATGCGAACAACTGCCTAGACTTTGCAAATGCGAACAAATGTTCGCAAATGCGAACTTCCCAGCCATAGCTTATTTTTCAACTCCAGAAATTGGTCGCGGTTCTCAATTGCGAACCCATGTTCGCAAATGCGAATACAGAGACCTGTAAATCACGATTTTCAGTTCATTTCTTCACTTTTCACAACCCAAAAACACCCATTTGCGATTCTTCACGGATTCCTTCTTCTTCAAAACAATTGTAAGTCACTTTTTACTTAATTCTTTCAATTCCTAACATCATTAAACATGTTTTTCAATAGAAATCAAAGGTTTTCATGGTAGAATTTCTTGTTTTTGATAGAATATAGGGTTTTTCATAAATTGGGAAATTGGACCTCGAATTGAGGTCCGATTTTGAAACAAATCATATACTTGAACTCGTGGGGGATGGGTAACCGGATTTTGGTCCGAACCTCGAGTTCCGACCATGTGGGCCCGGGGTCGAAATTCACTATTTCGGGCAGAATGTTGTAAAAGTTGTAATTGGCCTTATGAATTAGTTTGTTGAGTAGTATTGATGATATTAAATCAATTGTGTATAGATACGATTGGATTGGAGCCAAATTTGAAAGAAAAAGACATTGCCACGGATTGAATTGTTCATAAACATTCGATGTAAGTGTTTGTTCTATCCTAGTTTGAGGGAATAGGATTATGTGCTATGTGTTATGTGATCGAGTGCGGTGTATGGGCTGTGGTGACGAGCATCCATACACTGGCGTCTAGTATGACCGTGAGTCGTTGATAATGCTTATTGTGAGACATAATTGCAGATGAATTGTTGAACCTTTGCCGGGTTGTAGAATTGTTATTGTTCTCCCTTGTCGGGACTTGTTGTGAAGATGATTATTGATTGCCATTGTTGGGACGGTTTATGAATTACTGTTTCATTCTTTGCCCTTAACTGTGATTGTTATTTGGGTGAGGAAGAGTGATAATGCACGAAGGGTGATGCCGTGCCTTGTTTTATTATTTATGCACGAAGGTTAATGCCGTGCCATGTTTTATTGATTATGCACGAAGGATCATGCCGTGCTCTGTTATTGAACCATGTACGAAGGATCATGCCGTACTATGGATGTGAGGATGAGAGTAAAAACACGAAGGGTGATGCCGTGTACTTTATTTGCTTATTTGGTGAGGATGAGAGTAAAAGCACGAAGGGTGATGCCGTGTAACTGCTTGCTATTCCTTAACTTGATATTACTTGTGTTTCCATTTTACTTTATTTTCTTTGTGAACTTATTAACTGTTGTTAATTGTTGAGTTCTTTAAGATATTCCTTATTGTGCTATTACTTGGTTATTTCTTGTTATTCTGTGGTATACATATATATTGAATTGCACAGGTTTATGTGGGTGTCTGGTCCTATGCTTGTCACTACTTCGCCGGGATAGGCCAGGCACTTACCAGCACATGGGGTCGGTTGTGCTGATACTACACTTCGTGCGTTTTTGCACAGGTCCAGGTTACGATCAGGAGCAGCAGCAGTAAATCGATTGCGTGGGAGTTGATCATATTTGAGACCGAGGTAGCTTGCAGACGTCCGTAGGCCCGGCGTCTCTCTCTTTATTTATGTTACTAGCTGTAGTCTCTTTGTTCCGAGACAAACAAAATTATGTTATATTTCTTTCAAACTTTTATGTGTAGTATTCGGTAGTAGTTCGTGAGTTGGTGACTCCACGTCTTGGGTAGAGGATTTCAGTATGATTTTTTTACCTTGTAACTAGTTATTTCTAATTCGATAAAGTATTCCGCACTTATTTAATTAAAGTTATGGTTTGTTGATAAATAAATTATGAAATTGTATTAAAAACAGGATAGTATGAATACAGTGGCTTGCCTAGCTACCACGAGTAGGCGCCATCACGATCCCGATGTTGCGGGAAAATCCGGGTCGTGACAGAATATTGGCGATTAGTCATATAAGTTTGTCCCGTTAGAACAAGGGGCCAGTGTTTTGCTTGACACTGTTAATTCTATCCAGAATCTCTGTTTGTCACGACCCAAACTCTGGTCGTGATGGCTCCCAACCCGATGCTAGGCAAGCCCGACCATATTATCCCTTAAACCAGCCAGTTATTAATTCCAATTAATCAAAATAAACTTAAACAGCAAATGATCATATCAGGTGATAAGCGAGATAGTAAAAGCATACAAAGTACGGTCCCAACCATATCGTGGTGTCACGAGACTGAGCCTCTACAGAATAACATCCTAATACAAACAAGTCTAGGCAAATAGGAAATCAACAAGATGATAAAGAAGGAGAAAACAGGCTCTGCGGACGCTGGCAGCTACCTCGTAATCTCCGCAAAAGTAGACAAGGATCAGCAGCTACAATGTCTCAACTGCTCTCGGGCACCTGTGGATCTGCACAGAAAGTGCAGGGGAGTGGGGTGAGTATATTTCAACTCAGTGAGTAACAATAATAAACAATAATTGAAAGTAAGAACTCATGTGCTATCACTTAACAGTTCTAAGGCAACCCTCACAGGTACGTCATCACTATAGTAAGTACTTTGATCTCCAGTCAACATCTATCTCTACAAGATCCCACACTAATCAAACCCTCACTCGTACCCCTACGGTGTACGGCCCTCTCAATATATGAAGACACATACCTATGTCTATAATGTATAAGTATTAAAGTAGGTAATAGGATATGAATAAGTATAATGCTGCGACGTGCAGCCTGCTCTAATACATATACCGCTGTGGCGCGCAGCCCGCTCCATTTAACGCCGACAACGCTCACTGGGGGAGTATACAGACTTCGGAGGGGCTCCCTAGGCCCAAGCGCTATGATACTACGGCGTGCAGCCCGATCCACACATGTATTATTGCGGCGTGCAGTCCGATCCAATTTATATATGTATATATATTTATACTGCTGCGGCGCGCAGCCCGATCCCATAATATACACCATAGCTCACTGAGAATGTGTGCAGACTCAGACTCCGAAGGGGCTCCTACAGCCCAAGCGCAATAATACTGCGGCATGCAGTCCGTCCTACATGTATATTACATATATATTACTGCGGTGTGCAGTCCGATCTAATATATATACTGTTGCGGCGTGCAGCCCGATCCAATATAGGTATATATATATATAACACCGCATAATGGGTCCTCGACCCTATCCCAGTTAGTATATACATGGCCTCTAATGCCCAATATAATATATCACAGTGGGTCCTTGACCCTGTCTCAGTCAATATAGACTTGGCCTTTCAGGCCCACTCAGCTAGAACAGGGAATTCCACCCTGGATAATCTCTCTCAATGTACACATCTAGTACGGGCTCTTATTATGCTATACAGCTAGAGCTACGACTGAGTGTATGTTTCCAACACGATATAAGGGTCACCTAGCTCTATAGGTTCCCTAATGCTCTACAGATCGGCACAAGGCCCCAAACATGGCTATCAGCCCAATTGCACAGTTATAAACTTATTATCAGTCATAACACACGGTATACTATTAGTCGGGAAGGACTAAGTCCAAGTCCCCAATCACAATGTCACCACACTCGTCTCAAGACGTGTGTCTCATCTCAACATAGCACTGTGAAGTGATAGTACGGGGTTTCAAACCCTCAGTACATTGTTTACTACTACCACTCACCTCGAACCGGTAGAAGCTTCAATCCGCCTTGCGCTTGCCTCGCAACTCAATCTCCTCGGATGCCAAATCTGCTCAAAATCATAGATAATGCATCAATATATGCTAATTTCACGCAATTCATTCGAAATAACCCAAATTGTATCAAAACCCACAAAGTTGTCAAAACCTGACTTTTGGTGCGCTTCTCGAAAAATTATAAAAGTTACATATTCGGAACCCTTGTCTCAATACGAGTCTAGGCATATCAAATTTACCAAATACGGACTCCATTTGCCCGCTCAAATCGGTATTTTTCTACAATTTTTGGCCTAGGGCTAAAACCCACATTTAATCCTCCATTTTCATAGAAATAATCCATGATTTAATGATAAAAGCGTGTAATTAAACCACGAAACTTACCTCCGACAATATCCCGATGATCTCCCAGCTATTTCCCTTCACTTCCTCTCTCTAGGCTTCAAAAACGGGGGTTTATGAAATGAAACCCATAAGTTAAATGTTTCTGGTTTTAATTCACTGCCTGGGACTTTTCTTCTATGCATTCGCGTTCCTTACTACGCGTTCGCGATGCCCAGCTCCGGTTAAACTTTGCGAACGCGACCTCCTCCAATGCGTTCGCGATGCACTAGCTCCCAGCCGTCTGATTTTCCTTCTATGCATTCGCGATACCCCTCACGCGAACGTGATGCACACCCTCACAAACCTATGCGAACGCGACACCCTGAACGTGATCGCGAAGCTCAAGAATCCTGGCCTACGCGAACGCGTAACCTGTCTCGTGATCACGATGATTGACTCGCCTGGCCTTCGCGAATGCGGCCCATGCCACGCGAACGCGAAGGCTTGGAATTTGCCCAGTGATCTGCAATTTTTCTGCAGATTTTTAAGTTCCAAAAGTGCCGGATGATGGTCCGGATTCACCCCGAGGCCCCCGGGACCCCAACGAAAACCACCAACATACTCCAAAACACGATACGAACTTGTTCCAAGCATAAAAACACCATCCTAAACATCAAAATCATCAATTACACACGGATTCAAGCCTATGTTTTCACTCAAACTTCTACAACTGACATTCGATCAAAAACCCGACCAAACGACCTCCGAATGACCTGAAATTTTACAGGCACATCCAAAATCACCTAACGAAGCTAGTGCAACTGTCGGAATTCCATTTTGACTCCCGGATCAATATCTCACATACCGTTCGGATTTCGCAAAAATTCAACCTTAGCCAATTCAAGCCTATTTCTACACCGGACCTCCGAATTCAATTCCGATTGCTCCCCTAAGTCACAAATCACCTACCAGAACTAACCAAATCATCAGAATCCGATTTCGAGCCCTCTAACTAAATAGTCAACTCTGGGTTGACTTTCCTTATTTAAGTTCCTTCAAAAAGGCTATATGCCTCATTTTCAATCCAATTCACTCCTAACTCCCCCAATAGACTCTAACACTGATATAAAAGCATGAAACATGTAATTTCAACATAACATGGTGGTAATTCCCGTGACGACGGGCCAGGTCGTCACATTCTCCCACTCTTAAGCAAATGCTCACCCTCAAGCGGGTCAAGAAACATACCTGAATTCTCAAAGAAGCGAGGATATCTGCTCCGCATCTCCCGCTCAATCTCCCAAGTGGCCTCCTCCACGGGTCGACCTCTCCACTGAACCTTAACTGATGCAATCTCCTTCGACCTCATTTTTCTCTTACTTGGCGACCCAAAATAGCAATAGGCTCCACATCATATGATAGATCACCATCAAGTTGAATGGTACTGAAGTCTAATACATGAGACGGATCCCCGATATACTTCCGGAGCATAGACACATGGAATACTGGATGAACGCTGGATAAGCTGGGTGGCAAGGCTAACTCATATGCCACCTCCCCAACTCTCCTGAGTATCTCAAAAGGACCAATGTACACGGGACTCAACTTCCCTTTCTTCCCGAACCTCATGACACCCTTCATGGGTGAAACCTTCAGCAATACTCTATCACCAACCATGAAAGACAACTCTCGAACCCTACGGTCTGCATAACTCTTCTAGCAAGACTGTGTTGTGCGAAGCCTCTCCTGGATCAACTTTGCTCTATCCAGAGCATCCTGAACTAACTCAGTCCCTATCAACCTATCCTTACCAGGCTCAAACCATCTGACGGGGGATTTACACCGTCTGCCATACAGTGCCTCGTACGACGCCATCTGAATACTCGACTGATAGCTGTTGTTGTAGGCAAACTCAGCAAGTGGCAAGAACTCATCCCATGAACCACTAAAGTCAATCACACATGCCCGCAACATATCCTCCAGGATCTGAATAGTGCGCTCCGACTGCCCGTCTGTCTGGGGGTGAAATGCGGTGCTCAACTCAACCCGCGTACCCATCTCTCGCTGAAATGCTCTCCAAAACTGAGAAGTGAACTGAGTGCCTCTGTCAGATATAATAGACACTGGGATCCCATGCAACCTAACAATCTCCCGAATAAAGATCGCTGCCAACCGCCCCGATGAGTAAGTAGTGCTAACTGGGATGAAATGTGCGGACTTAGTCAGCTGATCAACAATCACCTATACATAATCAAACTTTCCCGCTGTCCGAGGTAGTCCAGTAACAAAATCTATGGTGATCCTCTCCCATTTCCACTCGGGAATGGCCATACACTGAAGAACACCGCCCGGTCTCTGATGCCCATACTTGACCTGCTGGCAATTGAGGCACTTAGCTACATGCCTAACAATATCCAACTTCATTCTTCTCCACCAGTAGTGCTGTCTCAAGTCCTGGTACATCTTCGCAGCACCTGGGTGAATAAAGTACCGCGAACTGTGTGCCTCCTCAAGTATCAACTCCCGCAAACTATCTACATTGGGCACGCATATACGGCCCTGCATTCTCAGAACACCATCACTGTCGATAGTCACATCTCTAGCATCATTATGCTGCAATCTGTCCTTAAGGACAAGCAAATGTAGGTCATCAAACTGTCACTCTCTGATGCGATCATATAAGGAAGATCGAGAAACAACACAAGCCAACACTCGACTCGGCTCCGAAATATCTAATCTCACTAGCCGATTGGCTAGGGCCTAAACATCATAAGCAAATGGCCTCTCCCCAGCTGGGATGAAAGCTAGGCTACCCATACTAACCGCCTTCCGACTTAGAGCATCGGCCACAACATTGGCCTTCCCCGGATGATACAGAATAGTGATGTCATAATCTTTAAGCAACTCCAACCACCTCCGCTGTCTCAAATTAAGGTTCTTTTGTCTGAATAAGTGATGAAGGCTGCGATGATCCGTGAACAACTCACATGAGACACCATAAAGGTAATGCCTCCAAATCTTCAAAGCATGAACTATGGCTGCTAGCTCCAAATCATGAACAGGGTAGTTCTTCTCATGGGGCTTCAACCGACGAGAAGCATAAGCAATGACCCTACCCTCCTGCATCAACACACAACCAATGCCAACCCCTAAGGCATCACAATATACAATATAAGGATCTAAAGCTGACGGCAGTATCAAGACTGGTGCTGTGGTTAGTGCTGTCTTGAGCTTCTGAAAGCTCTCCTCACACTCCTTGGACCATATGAAAGGAACACCCTTCTGAGTCAATCTAGTCAAGGCGGAAGCAATAGATGAGAATCCCTGAAGGAATCGGCAATAATACCCTGCCAATCCTAGAAAGCTACGGATCTAAGTAACTGTGGTCGGTCTGGCCAACTCTGCGCTGCCTCTACCTTCCTCGGATCTACCTGAATACCATCACGGGACACCACGTGTCTTATGAATGCCACGGTCTCAAGCCAGAACTCGCACTTGGAGAACTTGGCATACGGCTTCTCCTCCCTCAATCTCTACAATACAATACTCAAGTGCTGAGCATGCTCCTCCTGGCTACGAGAGTAGACTAGAATGTCATCAATGAACACAATCACAAATGAATCAAGATAGGGCCTGAACACACTGTTCATCAGATGCATAAATGTTGCTGGGGCGTTGGTCAACCCAAAAGACATCACAAGGAACTCATAGTGACCATATCTGGTCCTGAATGCAGTCTTCATAATGTCATACTCTCTAATCTTCAGCTGATGGTAGCCTGAACGAAGATCAATCTTCGAGAACACCCTAGCTCCCTAGAGCTGATCAAACAAATCATCGATCTTTGTTCAGTTGCTTGTAGTCAATACACATCGTCATGGATCCATCCTTCTTCTTAAAAAACAGGACCGGTGCACCCCACGGTGACACACTCGGCCGAATGAACCCCTTATCTAGGAGTTCCTGGAGCTGCTCCTTCAATTCATTCAGCTCAGGCTGGTGCCATCCAATATGGAGGAATAGAAATAGGCTGAGTGTCTGGCACCAAATCAATCCTAAAATCAATATCCCTGTCCGGCGGCATGCCCGGCAGGTTTGAGGGAAACACATCAGGAAAGTCTCGCACAATGGGAACAGAATCAATATTGGGAGTCTAGGCCTCGACCTCCCGTACAAATGCTAAATAAGAGAGACATCCCTTCCCAACCATTCGTTGGGCCTTGAGGAAAGATATTACCTGCTAGGTACATACTCAGTCGTGCCTCGCCACTCGATCCTCTGAATACCCGGCATAGCCAAGGTGACCGTCTTAGCATGACAGTCCAGGAATAGCATGACATGGAGATAGCCAGTCCATGCCCAATATAACATCAAAATCAATCATGCTGAGAAGCAACAGGTCCACTCGGGCCTCCAGACCCACAATAGTGACCAAATAGGACCGGTATACGTGGTCCACAACAATAGTATCCCCTACTGGGGTAGATACATGCACTGGCAGCTCAAGACAGCCTCAGGTCGTGCCCAAATGGGGAGCAAAATATGTTGACACATAAGAATAAGTATAACCAGGATCGAACAATACTGAGGCATCTTTGTGGCAGACTGAAATAATACCTAAGATAACTGCATCAGAAGCAACGGCCTCAGATCGGCCCTGGAGAGCATAGCATCTAGCCTGTCCGCCTGATCCGTCTCCCCCTCGAGGGCGACCTCTAGCTGACTGACCCTCACCCCTAATTGGTGGGGTGGGTGCTGAAGTAGAAGAAGCAGATGACGAGGGCTGCCCCCTCTGCTGATAAGATCTGGAAACAAGGCGGGGACACTCCCTACGGTGGTGCCCAAGCTCTCCGCACTTGTAGCAACTCCCCGGTGCTGGGGGCTGAGACTGATAAGGACCCCTGGCGCTGGAGTGGCCAGCTGATGAACTAGGCCGGGATGAACCCTGAGCAGATGGGGCCTGTGAAGAACTCTGAGCTGGCATAGCACTAAGAGATGGCTGGCTCTGGTGCGAACCCTGATAACCCTATCTAGAAGACCATATGTGATGATCGGAGCAACCCGACCGCGAAGATCTGAAAGAGCGACCTCGGCTCTGCTGACTCTGGCCTCTGGTCTTAGTACCACTAGAACTAGCTGCACCTCGAGGCCTCTTGGCCTCCCTCTCATCCCGCTCTCTACGATGATCTGTCTCTATGTCCCGAGCAATATCCACAACATCCTCAAATGTACGGCTCAAAACCCTCTCCCGAGTCATCAGAATACGAATGGGATAAATGAGGCCGTCCACGAAGCGTCCAATCCTCTCTCTGTCGGAATGCACCAACCACGGTGCATATCTGGACAACTCTGTAAACCTGATCATATACTTTGACACTGACATGTCCCTCTGACGGAGACCCTCAAACTGCCTACGCATCTCCTATCTTTGAGATCGAGGCACCCATTTCTCTAAGAACATAGTGGAGAACTCTGGCCATGATAGTGGTGCTGCTCCGGCTGGCCTGCAGCGCTCATAAGCCTCCCACCAAGCGAAGGCTGGCCCCTGAAACAGAAAGGTAGTGAAAGATACCCCACTAGATTCCAAGATCCCTGCTGTATGAAGCATCCGACGGCACTTGTCCAGAAAATCTTGGGCGTCCTCGCCCGGAGCTCATGTGAACACTGGAGGAGATAACCTAGTGAACCTCTCGAGACGATGCTGCTCATCGTCTGTCATAGCTGGGACCCTGTCCCCCTGAACCTGATCTGCTCGCTGAACCGGAACCACAGGCTGAACTGGAGGAGCCTCTGGTGTCTGTAAGACCTGCACTGCTGGCTCTGGAGTGCGTGCGGTGGGGGTCTGATGACCACCCCCTATCCTTGATGCAGCTGCTGCAGTAGTAACTAAAACCGCCTGTGCTAGGCCAGTGCAGACTGCTAGTATCTAAGCCAGGGTCTCCTGTAGGCCCGGAATGACAATGGGCACAGCTGGTGCCTGAACTGGTGTTGCTGGCACCTCTGTAACTGGGGGCTGTGGGTCAGCTGGTACCGCATCAGCTACCCGACCTCCGCCACGACCACGGCCGCGTCCACGACCTCTAGCAGGTGGTAGTGGTGGTCGTCCTCCTCGACCAGATGCTCGAGTTCTCGCTATCTACGAGAGAATAGAATGTCAAAGTTCAGTTCAAGTCAAAAGTAATCGCACGACAAGAATTCCAAAAATTGAAGGTTTTCCTAAAAGGTTTGTAGCCTCCCGAGGATAAGTACAGGCGTCCCCGTACCGATCCACGAGACTCTACTAAACCGGCTCATGACTCATGAGACTTGTTAACCTAGGCTCTGATACCAACTTGTCACGAACCAAACTCTGGTCGTGATGGCGCCCAACATGATGCAAGGCAAGCCGTACCATATTATCCCTTAAACAAGCTAGTTATCAATTCCAATTAATCAAATTAAACATAAACATCAAATGATCATATTAGGTGGTAAGCGACATAGTAAAAGCATACAAAGTACGGTCCCAACCATAACGTGGTGTCACGAGACTGAGCCTCTACAGAATAAATCCTAATACAAACAAGTCTAGGAAAATAGGAAATCAACAAGATGATAAAGAAGCAGAAAACAGGCTCTGCGAACGCTGGCAGCTACTTCGTGATCTCCGCAAAAGTAGACAAGGATCAGCAGCTACAATGTCTCAACTACTCTCGGGCACCTGTGGATCTGCACAGAAAGTGCAGGGGAGTGGGGTGAGTATATTTCAACTCAGTGAGTAACAATAATAAACAATAACTGAAAGTAAGAACTCCTGTGCTGTCACATAACAGTTCTAAGGCAACCCTCACATGTACGTCATCACTGTAGTAAGTACTGTGATCTCCAGTCTACATCTATCTCCACAAGATCCCACACTGATCAAACCCTCACTCGTACCCCTACGGTGTACGGCCCTCTCAATATATGGAGACACATACCTATGTCTATAATGTATAAGTATTAAAATAGGTAATAGGATATGAATAAGTATAATGCTGCGGCGTGCAGCCCGCTCCAACATAGATACCGTTGCGGCGTGCAGCCCGCTCTATTTAACGTCGACAGCGCTCACTAGGTATGTATACAGACTTCGGAGGGTCTCCCTAGGCCCAAGCACTATGATACTGCGGCGTGCAGCCCGATCCACACATGTATTACTGCGGCGTGCAGTCCGATCCAATTTATATATGTATATATATTTATACTGCTGCGGCGCGCAGCCCGATCCCATAATATACACCATAGCTCACTGAGAATGTGTGCAGACTCAGACTCCGAAGGGGCTCCTACAGCCCAAGCGCAATAATACTGCGGCGTGCAGTCCGTCCCACATGTATATTACATGTATATTACTGCGGCGTGCAGTCCGATCCAATATATATACTGCTGCGACGTGCAGACCGATCCAATATAGGTATATATATATAACACCTCATAATGGGTCCTCGACCCTATCCCAATCAGTATATACTTGGCCTCTCAGGCCCAATATAATAGATCACAGTGGGTCCTTGACCCTGTCTCAGTCAATATAGACATGGCCTTTCAGGCCCACTCAGCTAGAACAGGGAATTCCACCCTGGATAATCTCTCTCAATGTACACATCTAGTACGGGCTCATATTATGCTATACAACTAGAGCTACGGCTGAGTGTATGTTTCCAACACGATATAAGGGTCAACTAGCTCTATAGGTTCCCTAATGCTCTACAGATCCGCACAAGGCCCCAAACATGATTATCAGCCCAATTGCACAGTTATAAACTTATTATCAGTCATAACTGATAATAGGTGAATTTGACTATAATTGTACCCTAAAAAATCACACTTTGTTATGGAATTAATGTTGTTTATGAGGACAAAATGCTTTGAATAGTGTTCAATTGTGTTGTACAGGTACATGTGATACATTGGATGCCATAAAGAGCTATTTTAGAGTCCTAGGTTGATGAAAAGGCCAAAAGAAGAGCTAAAGTGAAGAGGTCTTGAAGAAGCAGGGAAGAATCAGAAGCATTGTTCATCCGTAGTTCACTCACTGCCGCAGATGAACCGCGAAAAAAGAAGGCCTCTGAAGTTTGACTATTCGTGGTCCGCTCGCGGCCGCGAACGAACCGCGAAAGTCGCCGCAACAGCAGTCCTAATTGTACTCAAACTTAGTTTTTTAGCCCTAAAACCTCTTTATAAACTCCTAGTTTGCCCCATAGAGGCATGTAATCTATTATTCAATACTTTTGCAAGGTTTTTAGTAGGAGATATTCCTCTCAAACTCTTTCTTTTATTTTATATCAAGTATTTCTTTAAGACAAGAGGGGTTGCTCTGATGGTAAGCAACCCCCACTTTCAACCGAGAGGTTGTGAGTTCGAGTCTCCCCAAGAGCAAGGTGGGTAGTTCTTGGAGGGAAGGATGCCGGGGGTCTATTTGGAAACAGCCTCTCTACCTTAGGGTAGGGGTAAGGTCTGCGTACACACTACCCTCCCAGACCCCACTAAGTGGGATTATACTGGGTTGTTGTTGTTGTTGTTGTTGTATTTCTTTATGATTTCAATTATTATTATTGTTTCTTCAAGCATGAGTAGCTAAATTCTATTATAAGGTTTTGATGGAACCTATTGGGTGATGAACTTATTGTTTATGTGATTACAAATTGTGACTTAGATTTCTATTTGTTCAACTTCATTCTTATTGTAGTTAATTGGTAGGATCCCCAATTAGTTGTGCCTATTTAGTGTGCATAACTTGGAAAAGAGTGCATATTTAGGTTTATTGTTGAACAACACCACACCTAGGTTATTAGAGGAATATATTATTTTAGGCGTAAAGACGGGGTTAGGAATAACGAAGTCTTGGGTGCAATCTTAAGTGAACTATTCAAATTAAAGCTAGCTAGGGTAGCTCGGGAGAGTGCACTAGTAAATTATCGTAATTGCTCGGGAGAGGGTTACGATACACATAGCGTTCATGATTGATAGAATATATTAACAATTTGTAAGAGCATAACGATAAGGGATTCCATCAATAGGGGAAATCAATACCTTAGTCCTTCTCTATATTATTTTCTTCAACATTCAATTATTTCTTTTAAGCATTCTTAGTTCTTGCAAGTAGTAGTTCGAAAATCATATACAAAGATATTCTAAATTTTGGGAACTTGATTCGGAAGTACTCTTGGGTTGTGAAAGTTGTGAGTGATAGGTTAATTCTCTGTGGGATCGATCTTGGACTTATTAGACGAAGTTATATTGACTACGACCGTTGCTTGGACGTGAATCAATTTTGGCACCGTTGCCGGGGAATTAACGGAATTATCAATTACCATTGACAGAACTTCAAGATTCTTGTGTATTCAGGTTCTTTCTACACTCTACATTGAATATTTTGACGTTTGTTGATTTGGGTATTCGGGTGCATGCCTAGAAAATCTGCAAGGACTGGAGAACTAATTGAAGGACTCTCAGACCCCGAGCAAACCTTCCGGGCACGTAACAAAGCCATCAAACAAATTCAACAATCTCAACAACCAATCAAACTAGACTTCGACATGGGTGACATAAATGATCAAAACCAGCAAGCCGGGCTAAATATGCAAGAGGCACAGGAGGCACAGAAATGTGCATTGTTCGACTGGGCACAACCCGCAGCGGATAATTTGGCAACTGCCATCGTTGTGCCAGCAATTCAAGCTGAGTCTTTCCAGATTACTACCAACATGCTTCACTTGTTGCAAAACAAAGGATTATTCTATGGGTCTCAGGTTGAAGATCCACAGTAGCACTTCAAGAACTTTCTATCAATATGCAAAACACAAAGACAACCGAATGTAACTCCGGAAGCTATCAGATTACTACTTTTTCCATTCTCAGTTACAGGAGCAGCACAGATATGGCTAAACTCACTCCCAATAAACTCCATTGCAACTTGGGATGAGTTAATCAAACAATTCCACAACAAGTTTCATCCACCCAACAAAACAGCTCAACAAATTGATGAGATTGTGAGCTTCAAACAAAAACCACTGGAAACACTACATGAAACTTGGGGCAGATTCAAGGGTATGCTTGTTATGTGTCCTCATCATTGGATCCCTGAGCAGATGTTGGGTCAAAGGTTCTACATGGGGCTTTCAGACAGTATGAAGAATATTGTAGATGCTTCAGCAGGTGGGGCTTTTCTGAGCAAGACTTGGAGAGAGGGCCAAAATTTGCTAGACAAGATGGCCCAAAATTCCGGGTGGACATCCAGGAATGCTCCTATCACACCAGTGGTACACTCTGTACCCCTGGATCCATCCAACACTCTGGAGGAGAACATGCCTACTCTATTGACACAAATGAGCATCCTAACAAAGAAGGTGGAAGAATCAGGAGTCAAGAACCATGTGCACATTGTAGATACTACCAATGGTGGTTTATGCACATCATGCATTAGCCAACCCATAGGTAATCCATGGGCCGCAGACCAAGAACATCATCATCAGCATGAGGATATGAACTATGTGGCTAACTATGGAGGGCAGCGACAAGGAAATCAAAACTGGGGCCAACAGGCTCCACAGCAATACAGGCCTCCACAACTACAGTATAATGAAGCAAGTATGAGGCCACCACACAACATGGCTCCATATCCTAGACCTCGGAATTTCGGCAATCAGCAGCAGGGATATCATCCACCTCCATCACAGCATGGGGGTAGACATGACGATGGGTTTGCAAGGTTGGAAGCTATGATGCAGCAGGTAATTGGGTCAAATGCTAAGACAAATAAGAGGATAGATGCACATGATGCCGCCATCAAGAATATTGAAGTACAGGTGGGTCAAATTTCTATGTCTCTCAACAATCGTCCTCAAGGGACATTGCATGCAGATACACAAACAAACCCAAATGACCAAATCCTAAAGCAGATGATGGCAGTGACTCTGAGAAGCGGTAGAGATCTTGATGTTGAGAATGAAAGTGAGAAAATTGACAGACAAGCTGAGACATCCACTCCATTGCCCACTGAACTGGATGAGACCACAGGGTTGACAGAAGTCACAGTCCAGCCAGTTGCTAAAAATAAAGAAGCAAAACAGGGAACGGAGAAAGTAGCTGAAAAGGTGGAGCAACAGATTGATGAGAAAGCGATAGACAGAGATAAATCCCAAGTCACCGGGAAGAAGAGGCCTCCACCACCATTCCCCCAAAGATTGGCCAAGCACCAAAAAGAGGAGCAATACAAAAAGTTCTTCGACATGCTCAAGCAAATCCAGGTAAACATTCCATTAATTGAAGCTTTAAAAGAAATGCCTGGTTATGCTAAGATGATGAAGGATTTCATGTCGCGGAAATTTGATTTCCAAGACTTGGCCACAGTTACACTCACACAGACTTGTAGTGCAGTGGTCTCTAGACCCATTGCTGAGAAGCTATCCGATCCAGGTAGTTTCACCATCCCATGCACTATAGGGAATTATGCCTTTACTAAGGCCTTATGTGATTTGGGGGCAAGCATTAATCTCATGCCCTTAGTTATCTATAAGAGGTTAAGTATTGGGAGAGCCAGACCCACCTCTATGCTTTTACAGCTTGCTGACAGGACGTTTAAGCGTTCATTTGCTATTATAGATGATGTGCTAATCCAGGTTGGGAAGTTCGTGTTTCCCACCGATTTTGTAATTCTTGATTGCAAGGTCGACGAAGAAATTCCCATAATCCGGGGAAGACCATTCCTAGCCACTGAGAGGGCCATAATTGATTGTGAAACTGGGGAACTCAAGATGAGATTGAATGACGAAGAGATCATCTTCAATGTGGAAAAATCCATGAGGAGTCCTAGTGAGTTCGCAAATTGCTCTCTAATTGATGCGGTTGATGTGATAGTGGAGACCGATGATGCAGAATTGACTATTGAAGATCCACTTCAAGCATGCCTGATGAACATGGAAGAGGTAAACGGTGAAAGTTTGGCCGAATGGGTATTATCTCTAGAAGGCAAGGGATTCTGGAAGCGAGAGATCGAATTTGAACCCCTACACCTAGAGAAAAGAGAAAGCCCACCAGCAAAGCCATCCATAGAAGAGCCACCAAAGCTTGAACTTAAACCACTACCATCACATCTCAGGTATGAGTATCTATGTCCTAACTCCACGTTACCTGTTATTATCTCATCTAGTTTGTTAGATGTGCGAGCCCAAAAGCTTATACAAGTACTCAAGGAATGCAAGACTCCCATTGGGTGGACCATGGCAGACATAAAGGGGATCATCCCAGCCTATTGTATGCATAAAATTCTCCTAGAAGATGGACACAAACCTTCCAGGGAACATCGAAGAAGGCTGAACCCCAACATGAAGGAAGTGGTGAAGAAGGAAGTAATAAAGTGGTTAGATGCGGGAATCATCTTCCCAATCTCAGACAGCAGCTGGGTTAGTCCGGTCTAATGTGTGCCCAAGAAATGAGGCATGACGGTAGTGAAAAACGACAACAATGAACTGATTTCAACAAGAACCGTCACTGGATGGAGAATATGCGTGGACTACAGGAAGTTGAATCTAGCCATTCGCAAAGATCACTTCCCACTTCCCTTCATTGATCAAATGCTTGACAGGTTGGCAGGGAGGTCCCACTTTTGCTTTCTTGATGGATACTCGGGGTACAATCAAATCTCCATAGCCCCCGAAGATAGAGAAAAGACCTCCTTCATATGCCCTTACGGCGTCTTCGCCTTCAGGAGGATGCCATTCGGAGTATGCAATGCACCTGCCACTTTCCAAAGGTGCATGACGGCTATTTTCACCGATATGGTGGAAGACATTATGGAGGTGTTCATGGATGATTTCTTAGTGGTAGGGAATTCATTCGATGAATGCCTTGCCAATCTGACTAAAGTGCTACAAAGGTGCATGGAAACAAATTTAGTGCTAAACTGGGAGAAGTGCCATTTTATGGTACAAGAAGGTATAGTACTGGGGCACCGGGTTTAAAGCAAAGGCATTGAGGTAGACCGTGCTAAATTTGATGTCATTGCAAAGTTGCCTCCACCAACATCCGTCAAGGCCATAAGAAGCTTTCTTGGACACGCCGGTTTTTATCGAAGGTTCATTAAAGACTTCTCCAAAATATCAAACCCTCTCTGTAAGTTACTTGAAAAAGATCACCCTTTCATTTTTACTGACGAATGCAGGATTGCTTTTGAGGAACTGAAGAAGAGGCTAGTAATAACACCCATCATCATTGCCCCAGACTGGGAGCAACCTTTTGAGTTAATGTGTGATGCAAGTGATTATGCAGTAGGGGCAGTGCTGGGCCAAAGGAAAGAAAAGCTGATACATCCAATATACTATGCAAGTAGAACTCTGAGTGGAGCACAACTAAACTATACAGTGACGGAAAAGGAGATGCTGGCGGTCGTGTTTGCATTCGACAAATTCCGGTCCTATCTCATAGGATCAAAGGAAATCGTATACACGGACCATGCAGCTTTAAGATATTTAATTGATAAAAAGGACTCTAAGCCACGCCTAATTCGTTGGGTGTTGCTTCTCCAAGAGTTCGACCTCGAAATTAGAGATAGAAAAAGTACTGAAAATCAAGTAGCTGACTATTTGTCAAGACTTGAAGGAGCTGAACTTGTCAAAGAGAGTGAGAAAATTCTGGAAACCTTTCCAGATGAGCAGTTGCTCACCACCACTCTTCTGGAAGCACCATGGTATGCTGACTATGCTAATTATCTAGCCAGTGGCATTGTTCCTCATGACCTCTCATCGGTCCAGAGGAAAAGATTTTTTCGTGAAAGTCAGTATTATTATTGGGATGAACCATATTTGTTTAGGATATGTCTTGATAACATGATCCGGAGATGCATCCCCGAGATAGAACAATCTTCTATTTTGCAGGCATGTCATGCTTCAGCATATGGTGGTCACTTTGGAGGAATACGGACAGGTGCCAAAATACTTGAGGCCGGGTTCTATTGGCCGACGGTGTTTAAGGATGCGCACTTGTGGGTGAAAGGTTGCAACGAATGTCAACGCACCGGGAACATCTCCCGGCGTCATGAGATGCCGATGAATCCAATCCAGCAAGTGGAAGTGTTCGATGTCTGGGGAATAGATTTCATGGGGCCCTTTATTTGCTCATACGACAATAAGTACATACTTGTTGCAGTTGAATACGTGTCCAAATGGGTGGAAGCTGCAGCATTACCCACCAATGATGCTAAGGTGGAAGTGGGATTTTTGAAGAAGAATATTTTCACCTGGTTCGGGACCCCAAGGGCTATCATTAGTGATGGGGGCACACACTTTTGCAACCAAGCTTTTGAGAAATTATTGGCCAAGTATGACGTTAAACACCGTGTGGCCACTCCATATCACCCCCAAACTAGCGGACAAGTTGAGGTCTCCAACAGGGAGATAAAAAGTGTACTGACTAAAACAGTGAACGCCACAAGAACCGACTGGTCCGGGAAGCTTGATGATGCACTATGGGCATATAGAACAGCATTCAAAACACCCATTGGCATGTCTCCTTACAAATTGGTGTTCGGAAAAGCTTGTCACTTACCGATTGAATTAGAGCATAAAGCGTGGTGGGCACTGAAACAATTGAATCTCAACTTGGATGAAGCAAGTAAAGCAAGGTTGACTGGGTTGCATGAGTTAGAAGAATTTCGGTATCTGGCATTTGAAAATACAAGATTGTATAAAGAGAGGATGAAGCGGATCCATGATCAAAATATTGTTGAGCGTACCTTCAAAAATGGGGACAAAGTACTACTATACAATTCAAGATTACGACTGTTCCCAGGTAAATTGAAATCAAGGTGGTCAGGACCCTTCAAGGTAATTAAGGCATTTGAGTCCAGAGCTGTGGAAATTCAAACTATTGATGGATCACGTACTTTCAAGGTAAACGGACAGCGGTTGAAACAATACATAGGCCTGGATGACATGGAGGACAAGGTAGAATTGCGGTTGGATGAACCTCAAAGGTCTAGCGAGCCGTAAAATGCGCTAAGTTGAGTCGTGTCGCGACGTTAAATCAGGCGCTATGTGGGAGGCAACCCACGAACATGTTGTAAGTAATTTTATCTTAATAGTAAGTAACAAAAGAAATATAAGAAAAACACAAATTTTTGCTGAACAGTCGAGAAATTTTTTTCAGAGAGGAGCACTGTCCGCGGTCCATCTGCGACCGCAGATGAACCGCAAAAAAATGTCCTCTCTGAACTTTCTCTGTTCGCGGTCCATTCGCGGCCGCGAACCAACCGCGAAAAAATGACCTCTCTGAATCTCGACTATTCGAGGTCCATCCGCGGCCGCGAATGAACCGCGAACAGTCGCGATCAGTTTCGCGGTCGGCGAAAATTACTATTTTTTTTATTTTCTTTTCCCTCCACTCTTTAAAACCCTAAAATCACTCCCCCTCTCCCTCACAACTACTCAGCCGCCCCCCACTCTCCCAATTTCTCTCTCTCTCTAACGCAAAACTCTCCCCCTTCTCTCTAAAAATTCCCAAAACCCTCGTCTCCATTTCACCCCATTCTTCTTCAATTACTTCTTCATTGTATTACTTGTAAGTTTCTCTACTTCTCTTCTCTCTTATTTGGTTTTTATTCTTAGTTCTTGATTATATAGTTTGTAGAAGTAATTAGATATTGTTAGTTTAGTATATCTTTTGAATATGATGTGGTTTTCTTTGTGCTATACATGTTTCCATGAAAGTTTACTAAGGAACCTTGTCATATAGTTGAAGTTTGGTAAAGAATTGGTTTGTGGGTTTTCTATTGTGTAATTGATGCTAATTTTATGATTTGGAAACCTAAAATAGTATGAACACCATGTATGTTGATTAGTAAGCTAAGTGGGCAAATTATAATTGTTCATAAGGTATTGATGTAGTTTAGGAAAAATAATGCCCAACTCATGAATTGATAATGGTGTAGTTTATTGGGGATGGACTAAGTCAATGGGGTAATATTAGAAGTGTTCAAAGAACTAATTGTGGGTGCTCAAATAGGCATGTGTAAAATAGTTAGATAAAGAATCTTAATATAGGAGTATGAGGGAATTGCACAAAAAGAATGGTCAATTGTGAGTTTTCAAGGATGGCAAAGTCTGAGTAGCCTTCCAATGACTAACGGTTTACAAACTTTTTGGCTATCTTAATTGTGCAGGATCATGGCCCCAAAGAGAGCACGACATGGTGCTAGTTCATCCAGGAAACCGACTTATGACGAGTCTAGGTTTGCTGATGAAGGAGCTGAAAATGCATTTCACTTTAAAGCAAACAAGAAGTGGCTCCAAGAGGTAGAAGTTGACAGGATAGCTATCCGCTCGGAGAAGTCGGAAATTTATGACAAGATCCGGAGGCGCGAGATGGAGTTCCTATTTGACTCACCTCTTAAGGTGAACAAGATGCTTGTCCGAGAATTCTACGCCAATGCTCCTTATGCTATAGTCAGAGAAGTTTTCGTCAGAGGTAAGCGGGTCAATGCTCATATTCCTACTATTCGGCGGGTACTTCACCTGCCATTGCACACTAGTGATGTTGGTTACTACCATGATAGGCCTGGTGTCACATGGGACATGCTAATAGAGGCCCTATGTGTAGATGGCATCCCGGTATGGATTAGAAATCAAACTCTGCACTCTAACTGTTTTACACACACTGCCAAATGTTGGTTCTCCATAATTTGCAACCGTATTTTGCCCTCAAGTAACACCACGGATGTTAACTTTAATAGGGCTGTTTTGACTTGGTGTTTTGTAACACATCGGGATGTTGATATTGCCCGAGTCATTAGTGACGAGATGGTATTGAGGGGATCCCTCACTGCAAAGGGTTTTTATTACCCATCTCTTGTCACTATGTTGTGTCTTCTCAACCACACCCCAGTTACTGATGCTGACGGTGAGCTACTACCGAGAGCTCCATTTAGAGCTGCTACTATCCGGGTTGGACGAGACACAACCCCTATTGATTTAGATGAGGAGGACGATCCTGTACCGGATGCCCGGGCCAGGCACTCCACGGATTCAGCCGGACCTTCCAGGTCTGCTCCTCGTGGAGCAAGCATGTCAAGTTCCGGGTCCACACGACCTATGTTAAGGTCAATGGAGGAGGAGGTTGCTGCTCTGCACACCTCCATAGATGGCTTACACACACGGCTACATGCCATGTCCACTAGGCAAGCTCGGTCAGAAAACAGGTTTATGGCATGGTTCAGAGCACTTGGGAGAGCATGCCATGTCGACCCATCCACCGTCTCCGACTCCGAGTGAGTCACAGGTAAGTTTCCTTGCCCCTCTTGTGCTTTAATTTTTATTTATGCCATGGGGACATGACGTATTTTTAAGTGTGGGGTGGGTAACTTATCTTGTACATAATGTATATATTAGTGTAGTAAGTAATATAAAATAATAAAAATACAAAAAAAATCATAAAATTTTAAAAAATCCAAAACAATATGAGTAGAGGACTCTTCCTGATGACGTACTATTTAGGACAAGTACTCTTGAGGGAAGTGGTCCACGTAGGAATTTTTTCTTCTTTTATTTTTCTTTTTCTAGGTAATGTATCCTCTCCCCCTTGGTTTTTCTTTTGACCACAGTTCTTTTCCAAGGGTTTTTATTGAACCGGGTTAGGTAGATTTTTTTTTCTCTTTCTTTCTTTTTTCTTAGGATTAGAGGTAAAATTGCAACACGTAACCCCGAATATGCACATTAGCAAAAGCGTAAATTGAACTTGAGAATGTATCTTCTAAGCTTGATTGTAGAATCTCAATATGCCTTAAATTGCACAATAATTCTTGCTTGAACATCGATAGGACTTTGTAGATAAACTGGATTCCAAATGAGTTGCATGCTATGTGTGTGTGAGATTTTACTTACATTATATGTTTTACATGATACCTAGAACTTGCCCTGTGTGTTTGCAAAGCGAAATAGAAGTTGTTTGGTTGTAGAAAGGATAGAGGCATTTCTTTGTGTAACCCCATATACCAATAAACATGAATTCAACCGTACATTATATCTTAGTTAACCCCTTTGAGCTTAAATCATATTCTTTGATAACCCTTGAATGTTCTTCAAATTATTATATTTGTTCCACTTTACCTCCTAAAAGCACTTGTATTGTAATGAATATGCAAAAGTTTAAGTGTGGGGTGAAGGGAAATTAAAAATGGAAAATCAAGAATTGATGAATGAAAATAGTGGACTGGTCCAAAAATAATGTTGCAAAGCAATCAGACAAAGAGCTATATCAATGGATATATAAAAAAATAAAAAAAATAAATTTTTTTAGAGGCCAGTTACATCAATAAAAGAAAAGTGGGGGTTAAAGGTGAAAAAAGGTGAAGGAATGTTTAGGGGAGACATAAGGAAGTAAACAAAAAGAGAAAGTTGTGAAAAAGAAAAGAAAAGTGCTTAGGGAGGCTAGTCACTATAACCAAAAGTAACCTACCCGTCCCAAAGCCTACATTACAACCCTTAAAGACCTCTTGATCTATGATTGAATGACTCGATTAGTGGAGTATTACACTAGGGGCAAGCCTATGGTGTGTCTGTATGCATATGAATGTCCTTTGTTGAGAGTGAGTGAATTTTTTCCGATATTTATAAGTTCCATGTATTTGAATTGTTAATGTGTGGGAACTTCTCTCAATAAATTTGGTGAGGGCATGTAATTCAAGAGGAAGAAGGTAAATTTGCAAGTTTTTGGTAATAAGTAGAGTAAGTAATAATGTGCGCTGGCATGAGAGTTTACGGTTAAGTAAAGATCATGCATATCTTAGGTTGTTCATGTATAATAGCTTTTGTGACAAAATTTGGGGGAGACAAATTTTTGTTAATTGGCCTAAAGTGTGATTAAAGATTGCTCGAGGACGAGCAAAGGTTTAAGTGTGGGGTATTGATAATAGGTGAATTTGACTATAATTGTACCCTAAATAATCACACTTTGTTATGGAATTAATGTTGTTTATGAGGACAAAATGCTTTGATTAGTGTTCGATTGTGTTTTACAAGTACATGTGATACATTGGATGCCATAAAGAGCTATTTTGGAGTCCTAGGTTGACGAAAAGGCCAAAAGAATAGCTAAAGTGAAGAGGTCTTGAAGAAGCAGGGAAGAATCAGAAGCATTGTTCATCCGCGGTTCACTCGCGGCCGCGGATGAACCGCGAAAAAGGAAGGCCTCTGAAGTTTGACTGTTCGCGGTCCGCTCGCGGCCGCGAACGAACCGCGGAAGTCACTGCAGCAGCAGTCGTAATTGTACTCAAACTTTGTTTTTTTATCCCTAAAACCTCTATATAAACTCCTAGTTTGCCCCATAGAGGCATGTAATCTATTATTCAATACTTTTGCAAGGTTTTTAGTAGGAGAGATTCCTCTCAAACTCTTTCTTTTATTTTATATCAAGTATTTCTTTATGATTTCAATTATTATTATTGTTTCTTCAAGCATGAGTAGCTAAATTCTATTATAAGGTTTTGATGGAACCTATTGGGTGATGAACTTATCGTTTATGTGATTACAAATTATGACTTAGATTTCTATTTGTTCAACTTCATTCTTATTGTAGTTAATTGGTAGGATCCCCACTTAGCTGTGCCTATTTAGTGTGCATAACTTGGAAAAGAGTGCATATTTAGGTTTATTGTTGAACAACACCACACCTAAGTTATTAGAGGAATCTATAATTTTAGGCGTAAAGACGGGGTTAGGAATAACGTAGTCTTGGGTGCAATCTTAAGTGAACTATTCAAATTAAAGCTAGCTAGGGTAGCTCGGGAGAGTGCACTAGTAAATTATTGTAATTGCTCGGGAGAGGGTTACGATACACATAGCGTTCATGATTGATAGAATATATTAACAATTTGTAAGAGCAAAACGATAAGGGATTCCATCAATAGTGGAAATCAATACCTTAGTCCTTCTCTATATTATTTTCTTCAACATTCAATTATTTCTTTTAAGCATTCTTAATTCTTGCAAGTAGTAGTTCGAAAATCATATACAAAGATATTCTAAATTTTGGGAACTTGATTCGTAAGTACTCTTGGGTTGTGAAAGTTGTGATTGATAGGTTAATTCTCTGTGGGATCGATCTTGGACTTATTAGACGAAGTTATATTGACTACGACCGTTGCTTGGATGTGAATCAATAACACACAGTATACTATTAGTCGGGAAGGACTAAGTCCAAGTCCGCAATCACAATGTCCCCACGCTGGTCACAAGACGCGTGTCTCATCTCAACATAGCACTGTGAAGTGCTAGTACGGGGTTTCAAACATTCAGTACATTGTTTACTACTACCACTCACCTCGAACCGGTAAAAGCTTCAATCCGCCTTGCGCTTGCCTCGCACCTCAATCTCCTCGGATGCCAAATCTGCTCAAAATCATAGAGAATGCATCAATATATGCTAAGTTCACGCAATTCATTTGAAATAACCCAAATTGTATCAAAACCCACAAAGTTGTCAAAACCCGACTTTTGGTGCACTTCTCGAAAAATTATAAAAGGTACATATTCGGAACCCTCGTCTCAATACGAGTTTAGGCATATCTAATTTACCAAATTCGGACTCCATTTGCCCGCTCAAATCGGTATTTTTGTACAATTTTTGGCATAGGGCTAAAACCCACATTTAATCCTCCATTTTCATAGAAATAATCCATGATTTCATGATAAAAGCGTGTAATTAAACCCCGAAACTTACCTCCGACAATATCCCGATGATCTCCCAGCTATTTCCCTTCACTTCCTCTCTCTAGGCTTCAAAAATGGGGGTTTATGAAAAGAAACCTGTAAGTGAAATGTTTCTGGTTTTAATTCACTGCCTGGGACTTTTCTTCAACGCGTTCGCGTTCCTTACCATGCGTTCGCGATGCCCAGCTCCGGTTAACCTTCGCGAACGCGACCTGCCCCAACGTATTCGCGATGCACTAGCTCCCAGCCGTCTGATTTTCCTTTTACGTGTTCGCGATACCCCTCACGCAAACACGATGCACACCCTCACAAACCTACGCGAACGCGACACCCTGAACACGATCGCGAAGCTCAAGAATCCTGGCCTACGCGAACGCGTAACCTATCTCGCGATCGCGATGCTTGACTCGCCTGGCCTTCGCGAACGCGGCCAATGCCACGCGAACGCGAAGGCTTGGATTTTTCCCAGTGATCTGCAATTTTTCTGCAGATTTTTAAGTTCCAAAAGTGCCGGATGATGGTCCGGATTCACCCCGAGGCCCCCGGGACCCCAACGAAAACCACCAACATACTCCAAAACACGATAAAAACTTGTTCCAAGCATAAAAACAGCATCCTAAACATCAAAATCACCAATTACACACGGATTCAAGCCTAAGTTTTCACTCAAACTTCTACAACCGACATTCGATCAAAATCCCGATCAAACGACCTCCGAATGACCTGAAATTTTGCAGGCACATCCAAAATCACCTAACGGAGCTACTGCAACTGTCATGATTCCATTCCGACTCCCGGATCAAAATCTCACCTACCGTTCGGATTTTGCCAAAATTCAACCTTCGCCAATTCAAGCCTATTTCTACACCGGACTTCCGAATTCAATTCCGATTGCTCCCCTAAGTCACAAATCACCTACCGGAACCAAATCATCAGAATCCGATTCCGAGCCTTCTAAATAAATAGTCAACTCTGGGTTGACTTTCTTTATTCAAGTTCCTTCAAAAAGGGTATATGCCTCATTTTCAATCCAATTCACTCATAGCTCCCCCGATAGACTCTAACACTAATATAAAAGCATGAAACATGTAATTTTAACATAACGGAGTGGTAATTCCCGTGACGACGGGCCGGGTCGTCACACTGTTGGATTTAGTTTTGAATTGTTTGTGATTTTAAATTAGAGTTTGAATTGGATATAGCTGTTAGTTTAATTAGAAATCAAAAACTGTTCATTAAAAATTCAAGAAGAGTGCAATGCACATGGGGTATGTTGGTGGAACCAGCTAGATAGCAATATATTCCACCCATTCTACCTTCAGGGATTTGTTTTTAAAAAAATAAAACCTATACTTAGACCAATAAAAGTGGGAACCTGAGGGAATAACAGGTGTTAATGATAAAAGGGTTAAGGGGTGAACATGGGAAGGAATATACAGGCTGGAAAAGGTGAAAACTTAGAATAAAATAAGGGTCAGTTTTAGTCTATAAAAGGGAGATTCTGATAGAGAAAAAAAGGGGGAGAGAGTTAAAACCGGCTAGCTTTTATCTTCGTAAGTCAGGGATATAGAGTGAGAGTTAGGCTGGATTCCGACACTTAGAGTTCAGTCTTTTATAATATGAAAGAAATAGAAATCAGAATACTGTTTCATTGTATTCCTGAGTGTGATCTCGGTCTCCTATTATTTTTCTGGGATTTTCAAGTGGCTTCTTGAGTTAATTGTTGTTCCTTTGTTATTACTTTATTGGGTAGTTGCTGGATTTTCAGCTTGGTTTTCAAGTCTACTACTCGGTTTTCCAATTACTAGTTATTAGTGGCTACTGCTGTAGCTGTTTGTGTTGCTGTGTTGTTGCATACTTCACATGCTAATCCTCATTTCTTTTCTTCTTGTGTCCAATATCCAGGTACACACTTGATTTCCACACTAATGTAACAGTGAAGCTGAGCATGAAATGAAAAAAATGTGAAGGATTTATATATATATATTTTTTGGTGCTGTACATGTAATTTCTATAAAATGTTAGTGGATTTGTGTAGTTTTGGTTTATAACTCAACATAAGTGTATTGAGCAGATGATATTTCATGTAAACTATATTTTCTTATAAGATTAGTAATCAATAGTTGTCAGCCACACTTATGATGTAGTTAGATATGTAATTGTTAGAATGAACAATAGTTAGCAAAATAATTACTTAGATCTCATCGCTGTTGTTTTCTTTATAGTTTAGGCGGACTTTAAAACAGGAAGTATTTAGTTCCGTTAGGCAGCCTATAGGCCAACGTTCGAATCCATGCTAATAACATTCCTAGTCGTTGATTCCATTAGTTTAAATCAATTTTAGAAATGTCAGTTAAAATTAATTTGGTGAATGGATGGTTTGTTTTCGATATTTGTCAATCTTGTACGCATGTTATAATTTCAGCTTTAGTAATTTGATTATAGAACAAGGCACAAAACAGTCTGCCACTTAATAAGTTCGGGTGCCTTTGGTTGTTTCACATCTATTATAACCTAATAACTAATAAGAGGCCAGAACTTGTCAAGCATGTAATTCAATTAGGACTTTTGTTTCTCTTTAATTTAGAGACAAATTTAGTAGAAATGCGGACTTTAGGATATCCTTAAAATAAATGAGGTGTGTATCGCCAAAATAAATAGCAAATTGTGCGGCACTCGATAGATGGTAATGATTACTTAGGTTTTAGGACATACCGTCTTAGCAAATTTCACGGCATTCTCAAAATAGTAACACGTTAGACTCTTTAGGCGTGCTTTTAATAATATTATATTCTTATGTTTGGGTGCACATTTATGTGACCCAAATCCAAATCTCAACAAAGTGAAATGTGTCGATAATCACGGGTACATTGATTGTGACGTGGTTTCGGATGTATTTTCATCATGTTGCAATTCTTTTATTAAAATAATGAATAACAACATTAAAAGCGGCTAAAAGTTAAAATTTGAACATAAGTTAAAGCATGTTACAAAAACCAGATAAAATAAGCCAAATATGATAGTTGAGCGACCGTGCTAGAACCACGGAACTCGGAAATGCCTAACACCTTCTCCCGCATTAACAGAATTCCTTATCCGGATTTCTGGTTCGTGGACCGTTAAATAGAGTCAAACGTTTCCTCGATTCGGGATTCAACTGGTGACTTGGGATACCATAAACCTCCAAAGTGGCGACTCTGAATCTAATAATAAATCTCATTTCGATTTTCCTTTAATTGGAAAAACTCCCTCTACCACGCCCTTCGCGGGGTGCAGTAACGTCGAAAAGAGGTGTGACAACCTCTCCACTATCATTAAACCATTGCAACCTATAAGGTGTAGGGTGCTTCGTCCACTCCAGCCCTATCCTTTCCACCAAATATGCACTCACAACATTAGCACAACTCCCATTATCAATTATCATAGAACAAATTTTATCTTTAATCCCACACCGGGTATGGAATATATTTTCCCTTTGTTCTTCATTAGAGTGCCCCAGATTAATGTGCATAAGCATCCTAACCATAAAATTCAATCCACTATCCATGAACTCCATCTCTTCTCTTTCTTCATTCTCTATAAAGTTTTCTTCTTGTTCTTCACCTGGTGATCTATTTTCGCTATCATATCCCCCATCCTTTTTGATTAGGATATTTCTTCTACTTGGGAATTCATAAGCCATGTGCCCTCTCCCTTGACACTTGAGACATTGAATAGAAGAAGTAGAAGTAGATGGCTTAGGCATAAAAGTCTTACCCCCATCCTTGGATTCCAATTTTCTCTTGCCCTCGTTTTCATGTAATTTAAAAGTAGATGTCTCCTCAGATTTCGGCCATTGCTTCTTTTGAATAGTAGTTGGCCGGCTTCTCCACGAGCTAGATTGTTGTCTCCTTTTGTTTTGTCTTTCTACCTTTACGGCTAATTCAACAAACTTATGTAAAGTTATAGATTGTTCCAATTCGACTACATCAGCTATTTCCCTATTTAATCCATTCAAAAACCTAGCCATTGTAGCCTCCTCTTCCTCCACACAATTAGCTTGGATCATAGCCATATCCATAGACTTAAAGTACTCATCTACAGACAAGGGCCATTGCCTCAAATTCTAAAGACGTTGTTGAAGATCTCTTTGAAAGTGTGATGGCACAAATCTCTTCCTCATTACTCTCTTCATCTCAGCCCATGTAGCAACGAGTGCTTGTACTTCTTGCAATCTATCCCTAGAAAGCTTTTTCCACCAGATTGCTGCGTAGTCAGAAAACTCAACAGCAGCAAGTTTAACATTCTTTCCCTCCGAATAGTTGTGGCAGTCAAAGATAACTTCCATTTTCTCTCCCAATCAAGGTACAAGTCTGGATCCCTTGTTCCCTTGAAAGATGGCATCGTCATTTTTATACTATTTATATTATCATCTTCAAATCTTCCTTTTTGTCCCCATCTATCTCTTCCTACCCGTTCAAAATCAATATCATCATTAAAATCATCGATTGGGTTTTCTTGATTTGCAATGGTGGCGGGTATATTTCTCCTAGCTTGGGGTCTTGCATGATTTCCCCTCCTAATTCCATCTTTCAAATTGTTGATGCATAGCTTTCAAGGTGAAATCATTCCTTCCTTTAATTTCGGCTTCTTGAAGAATTCTTTGTTCATCATCACTACCAGTATGAGACATCTTGAACAAAGCAATATATATATATATATATATATATATATATATATATATATATATATATATATATATATCTTTTGTTGTCTCCTTTTTAACTAAATGCAACCCTTGGTCGTTATTGTTTAGATTTATTAATAAACATTACTAGTCACAACCCTTTAGTGATAAGAATTTAAGTTATAAAAAGAAAAGGAAAGTGGAAGACCAAAGCTAGAAAGCATAAGAATTGGTTAGTAGAGAAAAAAAGGAAAGACTTTAAGAAACCCAAAACCCACAAGAATAAGGAAGAAGTTTCCTTAATCTTCAAGAATTAGGATCCCCTCTTCTTGTTTCCTTTTTTGACTTGGAAACCAAATAGTACAAGAACACTTTCTGTAGGCTGAAATTCATTTTTTACGTTTTTTTAATCATGAACCTCCCAAGATTATCAAGATTGAAATCTTGATTGGCCTAATCTCTGATACCACTTGATAGCAACACGATAGGGATTCAAGAATTGCTAAAGAAAAAAATAAGAAACGTGCGGAAGCTAAAAGAAAATAAAGAAACGAATAAAAGACAAAAATTAAAGAGAGATAGAATTCAAGAAAGAGTTTCTTGAATTCAAGAAGTCTATTCTTGAAGTTGAATCCTAACAACAACAATTAGCTAACAAAGAACTAATCGCCTTTGGTAGAAATTAAAAACAAGACATAGATTGTGAAACCCGACCCTTTAGAATAACAAGAACAACAATAAGCCTAAACTTATCACCTTTCTTGAATACCTAGAAGTGATCTAAGATTTCGAAAAGGTTTAATTCTTACCACCCTAAGTTGAGTCTTGAAGGTTGAAGAATAAATTCAAGAGTAGCCACAAGAGTGCAAGAAAATCTCACAAGTTTTATTGGTAATAATCTGAATGATCTACCTAAAAATAAAAAGATACCCCTTTATATAGAGCGTGATCACAAAATTATCCTTAAATATTAGGAAATAAAGTCCTAAACTACTTTGGACAATAAGTCCAACTAAAATAGGAAAAGGTAAAATTCTAGGAAACCAAAACCAAGTCAATCTGGAAAAGTAATTCTACCAATATTAGGAAAAGAAAACTATTATCCTTAACTAACTAGGAAAGAACAAATATGTCCTAACAAACTAGGAAAATTTAGGTGCCTAATTCAGGTGACTTTATGGATGGTGCTTGGACCCCAATCAACCTCCTCTTGGACTTGGACTTGGACCACAAAATTAGTGTAGCACTTAGCTAAATCCTATACATAATTTTGTAGATCTTGTTCCACCATTAACGCCTTCTTGATCTCCCATTGAAGCCTAATAATATTGTCTTTCTTCTCCTTAGCTTGAGACATCGTGACTGGCCTTCTTGGAGCTTCTACGGCTTTATCCTTGTCCATGAAGCTATCATTCCACACTCAACACAATACCCCCATATACGTGGAGATTGTGCCACACTCTACCCAACCCATCTCAAGCACACCCGAGTTCGATGACAAGGACTTGCATATTAGAAATTTGGCTAATAGCTCAAAAGGTTGACTAGCAAAATTCAAGGCGTTGAAGGTAGTAAGGGAATTGAGGGGCTAAACTATAAAGACTTTTGCATTCAACCCAATGTCGAACTACCCGAGGGTTACAAACCTCCTAAGTTCGAGATGTTTGACGGTACAGGGGATTTGAGAGTTCATCTAAGAATATACAATGACAAACTGGTCGGTGTAGAGAACAACGAGAAGATTCGAATGAAACTTTCATGAGGAGTCTAAAGAGAGATGTTATGTCTTGGTACATCAGTTAAGACCCGAAGAAGTGGTCGAATTGGGTAAGTATGGCACCGATTTCATGGACATGTTTAGGTTTAACACAAATTATGCGCCAGATGTGTTCTACATCCAAAACCTAAACAAGAAACCTACGGAGATATTCCGCAAGTATGCTACTCATTGGAGATCAAAAGCTACTAAGGTCAGACCAGCTTTAGAAGAAGAATAAATGAACTGTTATTTTGTTCGAGCTCAAGACCCACAGTACTATAAAAGGTTGATGCTGATTGAAAGCCATAAATTTTCCGACATCACTAAGCTAGGGGAGAGGATCAAGGAAGGTATCAAAAGTGGTATAGTCAGAAACTTTGAAGCTTCGCAGGCTACCAAAAAGGCTCTACAGTGTGGTGGCACATCGAAGATGTGACGACCCGGCTCGTCGTCATGAGAATTACCACCCCGTTATGTTGAAATTGTATGTTTTATGCTTTTATATCAATGTTAACGTCTATCGGGTGAGTTAGGAGTGATTTGGATTGGAAATGAGGCATATAGCCTTTGTGAAGGAAACTTGAATAAGGAAAGTCAACCCGGAGTTGACTATTTGGTTAGAGGGCTCAGAATCGGATTCTGATGATTCGGTTAGATCCGGGAGATGATTTTTGACTTAGGGGAGCGATCGGAATTTCATTTGGAGACCCGGTGTAGAAATAGGCTTGACTTGGCTAAGGTTGAATTTTGGCGAAATCCGAACGGTAGGTGAGATTTTGATCCGGGAGTCGGAATGGAATTCCGACAGTTGCAGTTGCAGTAGCTCCGTTAGGTGAATTTGGATGTGCCTGCAAAATTTTAGGTCATTCGGACGTCGTTTGGTCGGGTTTTTGATTGATTGTGTAATCGGAATGTTTTAAGGAATTTAGGCTTGAATCCGTGTGTAATTGGTGATTTTTATGTTTAGGATGGTGTTTTTATGATTGGAACAAGTTCGTATCATGTTTTGGGGTATGTTGGTGGTTTTCGTTGGGGTCCCGGGGGCCTCGGGGTGTTTTCGGATGGTTAAACGGAAGAAAATCATGGAAATTGCAGGTTGAAGTGTTCTGGTTCTGTCATTTTCGCCCCTGCGGAAAAGTGGGCACGGAGGCGAGTCCGCAGGAGTGGATTGAGAAGCGCAGGAGCTCTTGGCATCGCAGAAGCGGAATACTTTCCGCTGAAGCGGCATCGCGGGTGCGAGTCAGTGATCGCAGAAGCGGACTAGATGGAAAATGGGAAGGTCCGCAGAAGCGGATTCTTGACCGCCTGGGCGAGTCCGCAGGAGCGGACACTTGTGCGCAGAAGAGGGAGTTTTCGCAGAAGCGGAGGTTCAATCGTGGAAGCGGACGCGTATAAGCGGTCCTTTTCTCGCAGAAGCGGAATTGGCCGGCTAGGCCTGGAACTGCTGAAGCGACCCTCTGGTCCCGGATACGGACTCGTAGGAGCGGAATTCTATCCGCAGAAGCGAAAATCGCTGGGAGTTAAGTGTATCAGAAGTTAGAAAAATTTCAGAAACATTTCACACATTTGGGTCTCGGCTTTAGAGGCGATTTGGGTAATTTTGAAGAGAAACTCAAGGGAAATCATCGGGTAATCAACTATGGACTTAAACTATGATTAGTATTGATAATATTATGCAATTATATCATGAAAATGGAGGAATTTGGGGTAATTTATGGAGGATTTAGCCCTAGGCTTGAACTTTAGAAAATCAAGGTTTTGAATGGGCAAATGGAGTCCGAATTTGGTAAAATTGATATGCTTAGACTCGTATTGAGATGAGGGTTCCGAATATGTGACTTTCGTGATTTTTCGACAAGCGTACCGAAAGTCGGGTTTTGACAACTTTGGGAATTTTGATGTAAATTGAGTTGTTTTGATTGGGTGTCGTCCCATTGGCCTAATTTGTTGTATTTCTACTTGTATTTGATCAGATTCTATGCGTGCGGAGCTTGATTCTCGTGGCAAGGGCATTGCGGAGTAGTCGTCACGCCGTATTGAGGTGAGTAATAGATGTGGGTGATGACCAGCGGGTTCGAAACCCCGGTATACCACTTTGTGACGCTGTATAGCGGCGAGACACGCACACTCTTGAGAGTGCGGGGTCGATCATGAACTGGAGACTATATATTAGTCCGACATGTTGATACTGTATTATTGGCTATTCTCGAGCCGTTGAACCCCCTTCTTGGGCGGTTGAGTATACTTGTGGGCCGTGAGCCGGTTATTGGATCCCGCGAGGATCGTTATCATTGTCTTATCATATAGACATGCTAGTTTACTACTAGTCGGCAGCTATTTCTGTTATTATGCTAATTCCAATCTCTGGAACTTGATATTACTGTTTTCCAACTGAAAAATGATAAAAGAGTTTTCAAAAACTACTTTTGAGCATGCGAGGCTGTATCTGCATATTAGCTGACTAGTAGTGGATCGGGTTGCGCGCCGCAGTGAGATATATGTTGGATCGGACTGCACGCCGAAGTAAATCTCTATGAGATGTGCTTGGGCTGTAGGAGCCCCTCCGGAGTACGAACCCCCACGGTGAGCACGGGTACCCAAAATTGGAGTCGAGCTACGCGCCGTAGCGATCATTTCATGCATTGCATTGCATTTAGCTACACTGCTAGCTATTATACTTATTGTTGATATTGTTGGCTCTCTCGTTGATATTGAGCTGTTACGGGGTATTAATTACAGCTTTAGATTGTGCTTTCTTGTGGATTTCTTATCTCTGTTGTCTTACCTCATTTATTACCATTGAGTACGCGGCGCTCATTTTACTCCTGCACTTGTGTGCGGATCCGAGTACCTCTCGGCGGACTTGATTCGGTAGCTACTTGGAGGCATTGTGCGGGATAGTCGAGGTAGCTGCGGCGTCCGGGACCTGACTCCCCTTCTAGTTGTCATTTCTTATCTTGTTGTCTTTCCTTTCCGCACTACTGAGTTTGTTATAAACTTTATTACACTTATGTTCTTTAGAGGCTCGTGACTCTTGACCCTTCGGTCCATGGGAGTTAGTATATTTTGGGACTTGGTTTCCCCGGTTGTTGGTATAAGTATTACTATTGTTTCATATTTTGAAATGTTTAAATGGGTTAAAGAGAGCTTCAGCTCCGTTGTTGCTATTGATTGATCAGGCTGGCTTAGCAATGTCTTGGGCGCCATCACGGCCGGATTTGGGGCCATGACAAATTGGTATCGAGCCTAGGTTTACTAGGCCTCGTGAGTCTTGAGCCGGTTAGTAGAGTCTTATGGATCGGTACGGGGACGCACTGTGCTTATCCTCGGGAGGCTGCGAACACTTTAGGAAAACTTCACTTTTCTTGAACTGCGTCGTGCGATCTTGTTGTTCGAGAACTAACTTCCATATTCTATTCTCTTGCGGATGGCGAGAACGCGAGCATCGGGACGAGGTGGACGACCTCCGTTGCCACTGTTAGAGGCCGTGGGCGCGGTCGTGCTAGAGGTAGAGGTAGGGCGGGTGAGGCAGTGCCAGCTGACCCGCCTGTTGTACCAGGTTCGGGAGCGACCCCGGTGGTTGATGCTCCGGCGGCCCCAGTTCAGGGCTAGACTATATCTATTGCTATTCCGGGTCTTCAGGAGACTTCTTGCTCGGATATTATCGGTGTGTTCCGGTTTGGCTCGGGTATTTTCAACTACGGCTGCATGTAGCTACATCTCGGTCGAGGGGTGGTCGGCGGACCCTGCCGGCTCGCACGCCGGAGCCGGTTGTTCGGGGACTTCAGGCGCCGGAGGCGGTCCCCGCTCGGGTGGTTGCACCGGTTATTCCTCCGGCTGCACCAGCTCCGGCTCCAGAGCATATGGTTCAGGTTATGCCCGATGACGAGCAGCGTCGTCTTGAGAGATTTGGTAGACTTTAGCCACCCCATTTCAGTGGCGTTGAGGGCGAGGATGCCCGGGGTTTCTTGGATAAGTGTCAGAAGATGCTGCGTACGGCTGGTATTCTTGAGTCCATCGGAGTTTCATTTACTACATTTCAGTTCACTGGTCCCGCATTTGATTGGTGGGAGGAGTTTGAGAGGCGTAGGCTGCAAGAGCAGCACCTCTCACATGGCAGCAGTTCTCTACTCTCTTTCTAGAGAAATATGTACCTCAGTCTCGTCGCGAGGAGCTACGTCGCCAGTTCGAGTGGTTGATTCAGGGCGACATGTCTGTGACCCAGTATGAGCTTAGATTCACTCGGTTGGCTAGGCATGCCACATGGATGATCCCCACTGATAGGGAGAGGATTAGGAGGTTCATTGATGGCCTCGGCTACTCCATTTGCATTCTTATGACCAGAGAGAGAGTTCTATCATCATCGTTTGAGCAGGTTATGGATATGGCATGCTCTATTAAGGCGGATCGTCGCCGGGAGTGGGAGGAGAGGGAGGCCAAGAGGCCTCGTGGTTCTGGTAGCTTCAGCGGTGCTCCATCTAGAGGGCATTTTCAGCAGAGCAGAGGTCGCTCATCTAGACCTTCTCATTCAGACCGCCCTGAGCAGAGCGGAGTTTCTTGTGGCCGTGGTCGCCCGGGATTCCACCAGGGTCAGTCTTCACTTAGTGCCCTTCCAGCCCATAGTGCAGCACCTACTACTTTTTCAGCCCAGGGTTCATCTACGGTGAGGGGTTCCCTTCAGTCCCCTTCTCCAGCACCAGGTGCATGTTATGAGTGTGGTGAGTTTGGCCACATGAGGAGACGGTGCCCTCGACTCCGTAGGGACAGGACTCAGCAGAGGGATCAGCCCTCATCATCAGCACCATCTCAGTCTAATAGAGGTGGAGGTCAGTCTTCTCGTGGTCGCCCCAGGGGCGAGGAGAGATCTGGTGGAGGCCAGGCACGGTTCTATGCACTTCCTGACAGGCGTGATGCGGTTGCCTCCGATGCTGTGATTACAGGTATCATTTCTGTCTGTCACAGAGATGCCTCTGTTCTATTTGATCCAGGGTCCACATATTCGTACGTGTCCTCTTATTTTGCACATCACTTGGGTGCGACTCATAGTAGTCTTGATTTACCTGTTCATGTATCCACCCCCGTGGGTGATACGATCGTTGTGGATCATGTCTATAGATTCTGTGTTATATCTATTGGGGGTCTGGAGACCCAGGCAGATTTGTTATTGTTGGGGATGGTGGACTTTGATGTTATATTGGGTATGGACGGGTTGTCTCCGTACCATGCTATATTGGACTGTCATGCTAAGACAGTTACGTTGGCCATTCCTGGTATTTCTCGGATCGAGTGGCGGGGTTCGACCGATTTCGTCCCTAGCCGGTGTTATTTCGTTCTTAAAGGCTCAGAATATGGTTGGAAAAGGGTGTTTATCGTACTTAGCTTTTGTGAGAGATGTGGGAGCTGAGTCTCCCAGCATTGATTCTGTCTGTTGTGAGGGATTTCCCGGATGTATTCCCTTCAGACCTGCCGGGCATGCCGCCGGACGGGGATATTGATTTTGGCATTGACTTGGTGCCGGGCACTCGGCCTATATCCATTCCTCGCTTATCGGATGGAACCGAGTTGAGTTGAAAGAAGCTGAAAGAGCAAGCTTCAAGAGCTTACGGATAAGGGTTTCATCCGCCCTAGTGTGTCCCAGTGGGGTGCGCGGTATTATTTGTTAAAAAGAAAGATGGTTCCATGTGAATGTGTATTGATTATAGGCAATTGAACAAAGTGACAGTGAAGAACAAGTACCCTTTACCGCGCGTAGATGATTTGTTTGATCAGTTACAAGGTGCGAGGGTGTTTTCTAAGATCGATCTTCGTTCGGGCTATCATCAGCTGAAGATCGGGGACTCGGATATTATGAAGACTGCATTCGGGACCCGATATGGTCATTATGAGTTTCTTGTGATGTCGTTTGGGCTGACCAACGCCCCCGCAGCATTTATGCATCTGATGAACAGTGTGTTCGGGCCTTATTTGGATTCATTTGTGATTGTGTTCATTGATGACATTCTAGTCTACTCCCGTAGTAAGGAGGAGCATGCTCAGCATTTGAGTATTGTGTTGGAGAGATTGAGAGAGGAGAAGCTATATGCTAAATTCTCCAAGTGCGAGTTTTGGCTCGAGTCCGTAGCATTTCTGGGACATGTGGTGTCTTGTGATGGTATTCAGGTTGATCAGAAAAAGATAGAGGCGTTGCAGAGTTGGCCTAGACCGACCTCAGCTACAGAGATCAGGAGTATTCTTGGTTTGGCGGGATATTATCGCCGGTTTGTTCAGGGATTTTCATCCATTGCTTCTTCATTGACTAAATTGACCCGGAAGGGTGCACTATTCGTGTGGTCGGATGAGTGCGAAGAGAGCTTTCAGAAGCTCAAGACCGCTTTGACCACAGCTCCAGTGTTAGTATTGCCATCAGCTTCAGGTTCATATACTATTTACTGTGATGCCTCGAGAGTGGGGATAGGTTGTGTGTTGATGCAGGAAGGTAAGGTGATTGCTTATGCTTCTCGGCAGTTGAAGCCACATGAGAAGAACTATCCTGTTCATGATTTGGAGCTAGCCGCCATTGTTCATGCATTGAAGATTTGGAGGCACTATTTGTACGGTGTGTCTTGTGAGGTGTATACCGACCATCGTAGTCTCCAGCACTTGTTCAAACAGAAAGACCTTAATTTGAGACAACGGAGATGGCTAGAGTTGCTGAAGGATTATGACATTACTATATTATATCATCCGGGGAAGGCCAATGTGGTGGCCGATGCTTTGAGCCGGAAGACGGTCAGTATGGGGAGCTTGGCATATATTCCAGCTGAGGAGAGGCCATTTGCTCATGATGTTCAAGTGCTAGCCAATCGGCTAGTGAGGTTAGATATTTCGGAGCCCAGCCGGGTATTGGCTTGTGTTGTATCTCGGTCATCTCTATATGATCGTATTCGTGAGCGCCGGTATGATGATCCACATTTGGCTGTCCTTAGGGACAGAGTTCAGCATGATGATGCTAGAGATGTCACCATTGATAGTGACGGCGTATTGAGGATGTAGGGTCGGATATGCGTGCCCAATGTTGATGGCCTTCGTGAGTTAATTCTGGAGGAGGCCCATAGCTCGCGGTATTCTATCCATCCAGGAGCCGCGAAGATGTATCAAGATTTGAAACAGCACTATTGGTGGAGAAAGATGAAAATGGACATTGTCGGACATGTAGCACGGTGCCTCAACTGTCAGCAGGTTAAGTACGAGCATCAGAGGCCCGGTGGTGTATTTCAGCGCATTGATATTACTGAGTGGAAATGGGAGAGGATCACTATGGACTTTGTTACTGGACTCCCTCGAACAGCGAGGAAGTTTGATTCGGTATGGGTGATTGTGGATAGACTGACCAAGTCAGCTCACTTCATTCCAGTTAGTACTACCTACTCATCGGAGCGGTTGGCGACGATCTTTATTCGAGAGATTGTTCGGTTGCATGGAGTCCCAGTGTCTATCATATCCGATAGGGGTACTCAGTTCACTTCTCAGTTTTGGAGAGTATTTCAGCGAGAGATGGGTACACGGGTTGAGTTGAGTACAGCATTTCACCCCCAGACAGACGGACAGTCTGAGCGCACTATTCAGATCTTGGAGGATATGTTGCGAGCTTGTGTGATTGATTTTGGTGGTTCGTGGGATGAGTTCCTACCACTTGCTGAGTTTTCCTACAACAACAGTTATCAGTCGAGTATTCAGATGGCCCCGTATGAGGCATTGTATGGCAGACGGTGTAGATCCCCCGTGGGATGGTTTGAGCCTGGTGAGGTTAGATTGATAGGGACTGAGTTAGTCCGGGATGCTCTGGATAGAGCAAAGTTGATCCAGGAGAGGCTTCGTACGGCACAGTCTCGTCAGAAGAGTTATACAGACCGTAGAGTTCGAGAGTTGTCTTTCATGGTTGGTGACAGAGTATTGTTGAAGGTTTCACCTATGAAGGGTGTTATGATGTTTGGGAAGAAAGGAAAGTTGAGTCCCAGGTACATTGGTCCTTTTGAGATACTTTGGAGGGTTGGAGAGGTGGCATATGAGTTAGCCTTGCCGCCCAGATTATCCAGCGTTCATCTAGTATTCCATGTGTCTATGCTCCGGAAGTACATTGGAGATCCGTCTCATATATTAGACTTCAGTACCATTCAGCTTGATGGTGATTTATCCTATGATGTGGAGCCTATTGCTATTTTGGGTCGTCGGGTGAGAAAATTGAGGTCTAAGGAGATTGCATCAGTTAAGGTTCGGTGGAGAGGTCGACCCGTGGAGGAGGCCACTTGGGAGATCGAGCGGGAGATGCGGAGCAGATATCCTCACTTGTTTGAGACTTCAGGTATGTTTCTTGACCCGCTCGAGGACGAGCGTTTGCTTAAGAGGGGGAGAATGTGACGACCCGGCTCGTCGTCACGAGAATTACCACCCCGTTATGTTGAAATTGTATGTTTTATGCTTTTATATCAGTGTTAAAGTCTATCGAGTGAGTTAGGAGTGATTTGGATTGGAAATGAGGCATATAGCCTTTGTGAAGGAAACTTGAATAAGGAAAGTCAACCCGGAGTTGACTATATGGTTAGAGGGCTCGGACTCAGTTTCTGATGATTTGGTTAGTTCCGGGAGATGATTTGTGACTTAGGGGAGCGATCGGAATTTAATTTGGAGACCGGTGTAGAAATAGGCTTGAATTGGCTAAGGTTGAATTTTGGCGAAATCCGAACGGTAGGTGAGATTTTCATCCGGGAGTCGGAATGGAATTCCGACAGTTGCAGTAGCTCCGTTAGGTGATTTTGGATGTGCTGCAAAATTTCAGGTCATTCGGACGTCGTTTGGTTGGGTTTTTGATTGATTGTGTAAATCGGAGTGTTTTAAGGAATTTAGGCTTGAATCCGTGTGTAATTGGTGATTTTTATGTTTAGGATGGTGTTTTTATTATTGGAACAAGTTCGTATCGTGTTTTGGGGTATGTTGGTGGTTTTCGTTGGGGTCCCGGGGGCCTCGGGGTGTTTTCGGATGGTTAAACGGAAGAAAATCATGGAAATTGCAGGTTGAAGTGTTCTGGTTCTGTCATTTTCGCCCCTGCGGAAAAGTGGGCACGGAGGCGAGTCCGCAGGAGTGGATTGAGAAGCGCAGGAGCTCTTGGCATCGCAGAAGCGGAATACTTTCCGCTGAAGCGGCATCGCGGGTGCGAGTCAGTGATCGCAGAAGCGGACTAGATGGAAAATGGGAAGGTCCGCAGAAGCGGATTCTTGACCGCCTGGGCGAGTCCGCAGGAGCGGACTCTTGTGCGCAGAAGCGGGAGTTTTCGCAGAAGCGGAGGTTCAATCGCGGAAGCGGACGCGTATAAGCGGTCCTTTTCTCGCAGAAGCGGAATTGGCCGGCTAGGCCTGGAACCGCTGAAGCGACCCTCTGGTCGCGGATACGGACTCGTAGGAGCGGAATTCTATCCGCAGAAGCGAAAATCGCAGTGAGTTAAGTGTATCAGAAGTTAGAAAATTTCAGAAACATTTCACACATTTGGGTCTCGGCTTTAGAGGCGATTTGGGCGATTTTGAAGAGAAACTCAAGGGAAATCATGAGGTAATCAACTATGGACTTAAACTATGATTAGTATTGATAATATTATGCAATTATATCATGAAAATGGAGGAATTTGGGGTAATTTATGGAGGATTTAGCCCTAGGCTTGAACTTTAGAAAATCAAGGTTTTGAATGGGCAAATGGAGTCCGAATTTGGTAAAATTGATATGCTTAGACTCGTATTGAGATGAGGGTTCCGAATAGGTGACTTTCGTGATTTTTCGACAAGCGTACCGAAAGTCGGGTTTTGACAACTTTGGGAATTTTGATGTAAATTGAGTTGTATTGATTGGGTGTCGTCCCATTGGCCTAATTTGTTGTATTTCTACTGTATTTGATCGGATTCTACGCGTGCGGAGCTTGATTCTCGTGGCAAGGGCATTGCGGAGTAGTCGCCGCGCCGTATTGAGGTGAGTAATAGATGTGGGTGATGACCAGCGGGTTCGAAACCCCGGTATACCACTTTGTGACGCTGTATAGCGGCGAGACACGCACACTCTTGAGAGTGCGGGGTCGATCATGAACTGGAGACTATATATTAGTCCGACCTGTTGATACTGTATTATTGGCTATTCTCGAGCCGTTGAACCCCATTCTTGGGCGGTTGAGTATACTTGTGGGCCGTGAGCCAGTTATTGGATCCCGCGAGGATTGTTATCATTGTCTTATCATATAGACATGCTAGTTTACTACTTGTCCGCAGCTATTTCTGTTATTATGCTAATTCCAATCTCTGGAACTTGATATTACTGTTTTCCAACTGAAAAATGATAAAAGAGTTTTCAAAAACTACTTTTGAGCCTGCGAGGCTGTATCTGCATATTAGCTGACTAGTAGTGGATCGGGCTGCGCGCCGCGGCGAGATATATGTTGGATCGGACTGCACGCCGCAGGAATATCTCTATGAGATGTGCTTGGGCTGTAGGAGCCCCTCCGGAGTCTGAACCCCCACGGTGAGCACGGGTACCCAAAATTGGAGTCGGGCTACGCGTCGTAGCGGTCATATCATGCATTGCATTGCATTTAGCTACATCTGCTAGCTGTTATGCTCTTTATTGGTATTGCCGGTACATTACTGTTGGTTTGAACTGTTACAGCTAATTGAGTACCGCTTTACATAGTGCTTTATTGTGGATTTCTTATCTACGTTGTCTTACCCCTGTTTATTACCACTGAGTATGGCAGTACTCATTTTACTCCCTGCACCTTGTGTGCAGATCCAGGTACCTCTTAGCAGACCTGATCCGGTAGCCGCTCAGAGGCATTGTGCGGGATAGTCGAGGTAGCTGCAGCGTCCGCAGGACCTGACTCCCCTTCTAGTTGTCATTTCTTATCTTGTTGTCTTTCCTTTCCGCACTGAGTTTGTTATAAACTTTATTACACTTATGTTCTTTAGAGCCTCATGACTCTTGACCCTTCGGTCTATGGGAGTTAGTATATTTTGGGACTTGGTCTCCCCGTTGTTGGTATAAATATTACTATTGTTTCATATTTTGAAATGCTTAAATGGGTTAAAGAGAGCTTCTAGCTCCGTTGTTACTATTGATTGATCAGGCTGACTTAGCAATGTGCTGGGCGCCATCACGACCGGATTTGGGGTCGTGACAGAAGAAAAAGAACGTAAGCACCGTAATGGTTGCACAGAGAACAAAGTCCGCAATCAAATACCAAACCAACCTAATATCTCCGCTTACATATCAACCTACCCCAAATTACTAAGCACCCTTGATTCACGTCCAAGCAACGGTCGTAGTCAATATAACTTGGTTTAATAAGTCCAAGATCGATCCCACAGAGAATTAACCTACCAATTGCAACTTTCACAACCCCAAAAGTACTTACGAATCAAGTTCCCAAACTTTGAATATATGTATGTGTGGATTCGAACAACTACTTTGCAAGAATTAAAGAATGCTTTAAAAGAAAGAATTGAATATTGAATGAAATAATATAGAGAAAGACTAAGGTATTGATTTCCCCTATTGACGGAATCCCTTATCGTTATGCTCATACAAATTGTTAATATATTCTATCAATCATGAACGCTATGTGTATCGTAACCCTCTCCCGAGCAATTACAATAATTTACTAGTGCACTCTCCAGAGCTACCCTAGCTAGCTTTAATTTGAATAGTTCACTTTAGATTGCACCCAAGACTTCGTTATTCCTAACCCCGTCTTTACGCCTAAAATTATAGATTCCTCTAATAACCTAGGTGTGGTGTTGTTCAACAATAAACCTAAATATGCACTCTTTTCCAAGTTATGCACACTAAATAGGCACCGCTAATTGGGACGTCTACCAATTAACTACAATAAGAATGAAGTTGAACAAATAGAAATCTAAGTCACAATTTGTAATCACATAAACGATAAGTTCATCAATCAATAGGTTCCATCAAAACCTTAGAAAAGAATTTAGCTACTCATGCTTGAAGAAACAAAAAGAATAATAATTGAAATCATAAAGAATTGCTTGATATAAAATAATAGAAAGAGTTTGAGAGGAATCTCTCCTACTAAAACCTTGCAAAAGTATTGAAGAAATAAAGTACATGCCTCTATGGGGCAAACTAGGAGTTTATATAGAGGTTTTAGGGCTTAAAAACTAAGTTTGAGTCCAATTGGGATTTGCTGCAGCGGTGACTTCCGCGGTTCGTTCGCGGCCGCGGACGGACCGCGAACAGTAAAACTTCAGAGAGCCAGTTTTTCCGCGGTTCATCCGCGGTTGCGGAGAAACCGCGGTTTTGCACCCTGTTCCGTTGCGAATTTGGAAAAACTCCAAACATGAAAGTTGTAGCCCTTTGCATTATCTTTCCAACCATATATTATGGAGCCAAAATGGAGATCTGAGCGAAATGTTATGTCCAATTTACTAAACAATGCACAATATGCCTCATCCATTCTTCGCTTGTTCTACACTTATCAAATTTGACCCCCGAACTCGATCCCGGCTTAATTCCTTGAGCTTTTACTCAGACTTCAAAGCTCCAAATCACTTAAATTCATTCCATAACATCCATATAACTCGGAATCACACCTTTCCGGCTACTTTCAACATAAGTTCTTGACTTGTACCACTTTTTGGCCTTTTTCACCATCTTTTGACTCCAAAACTTGCTCTTTTAGTCTTCATTAGCTCAAGTGTACCTATAACACACTAAGAACACTAATAAAAGCATTTTGTCATTATAAACAATATCAAAACAACAATAAAGCGTGATTATTTAGGGCATTAATATAGTCAAATTCACCTATTATCAATACCCCACACTTAAACCTTTGCTCGTCTTCGAGCAACCTTAATCACACTTTAGGCCAATTTTATTTATATCTCCCCCAATTATGTCACAAAAAGCTATTTTTCATGATTAACCTAAGATATGCACAATCCTTACCTAACCGTAAACTCTCATGCCAACACATTATTGCTTACTCTAATTATTACCAAAAACTTGCAAATTTACCTTCTTCCTCTTGAGTTACATGCTCTGACCAAATTTATTGAGAGAAGTTCCCACACATAAACAATGAAGAACATAGAACTTATAAATATCGGAAAAATTCACTCACTCTCAACAAAGAACATTTATATGAATACAGACACACCATAGGCTTGCCCCTAGTGTAATACTCCACTAATCGAGTTATCCAATCATAGATCAAGAGGTCTTTAAGGGTTGTAATGTAGGCTATGGGACGGGTAGGATACTTTTGGGTATAGTGACTAGCCTCCCTAAGCACTTTTCTTTTCTCTTTCACCACTTTCCCTTTTAGTTTTCTTCCTTATGTCTCCCGTAAACATTTATTCACCTTTATTTACTTTTAATCCCCATTTTTCTTTTGTTGGTGTAACTGGCCTTTGTAATTTTCATATATACATTGATATAGCTCTTTTTCTCATTGCTTTGCAACACATTTATATTATTTTGGCCAGCTTACTATTTTCTACCATTCATTCTTGATTTTCCCTTTTCAATTTCCCTTCACCTCACACTTAAACTTTTGCATATTCATTACAATACAAGTGCTTCTAGGAGGTAAAGTAGAACAAATATAATAATTTGAAGAACATTCAAGGGTTATCAAAGAAATAGGCTTTAAGCTCAAAGGGGTTAACTAAGATATAATGTACGGGTGAATTCATGTCTATTGATATATGGGGTTACACAAAGAAATGCCTCTATCCTTTCTACAACCAAACAACTTCTATTTCGCTTTGCAAACACACAGGACAAGTTCTAGGCATCATGTACAACATACAATGTAAGTAAAAACCTCACACACACATGGCATGCAACTCATTTGGAATCCGGTTTATCTACAAATTCCTATCAATGTTCAAGCAAGCATTACTGTGCAATTTAAGGCATATTGAGATTCTACGGTCAAGCTTAGAAGATACATTCTCAAGTTCAATTTATGCTTTTGCTAATGTGCATATTCGGGGTTACATGTTGCCCTTTTACCTCTAATCCTAAGAAAAGAAAGGAAGAAAAGAGAAAAAATCTACCTAACCCGGTTCAAATAAAAACCCTTGGAAAAGAACCGTGGTCAAAAGAAAAACCAAGGGTGAGATGATACACTGCCTAGAAAAAGAAAATAAAAGAAAGAAAAATTCCTACGTGGACTACTTCCCTCAAGAGTACTTGTCCTAAGTAGTCCGTCATCAGGAAGAGTCCTCTACTCATATTTTTGGATTTTTAAAATTTTCTGATTTTTTTTTGTATTTTTATTATTTTATATTACTTACTACACTAATATATACATCATGTACAAGATAAGTTTCCCACCCCACACTTAAAAATATGCCATGTCTTCATGGCATAATAATACATGTATAGCACAGAAGGGTGAGACAACTTACCTGGGATCTACCCCGTGTCTAGCCACTTTATCACTTTCTTTTTCACCCTATCCTTCATATTCGGGTTCAGCCTTCTTTTGCATTTCCTGGAAGGTTTGTGCCCCTCTTCTCGGAGAATCTTGTGTATGTAGTATGCAAGGCTGATCCCCTTTATGTCTGCCATGGTCCACCCAATGGCAGTCTTGCATTCTTTTAGTACCTGTATAAGCTTTTGAGCCTGCACATCTAACAAACTAGATGAGATAATAACAGGTAAAGTGGAGTTAGGGCCTAAATACTCATACATGAGGTGTGATGGTAGTGGTTTAAGTTCAAGCTTCGGTGGCTCTTCTATGGATGGCTTTGCTGGTGGGTTTTCTCTTTTTTCTAGGTGTAGGGGTTCGAATTCGATCTCTCGCTTCCAAAATCCCTTGCCTTCCAAAGATAATACCCATTCCAAACTTTCACCATTTACCTCTTCCATGTTCATCAGGCATGCTTGCGGTGGATCTTCGATAGTTAATTCTGCATCGTCGGTTTCCACTATCACATCAACTGCATCAACTAAAGAGCAATTTGCGAACTCACTAGGGCGCTTCATGGATTTTTGCACATTGAAGATGATCTCCTCATCATTCAACCTCATCTTGAGTTCCCCAGTTTCACAATCAATTATGGCTCTCCCAGTGGCTAGGAATGGTCTTCCCAGGATTAGGGGAATTTCTTCGTCGACCTTGCAATCAAGAATAACAAAATCGGCGGGAAACACGAACTTCCCAACCTGGATTAGCACATCATCTATAATACCAAATGGACGCTTAACCGTCCTGTCGGCAAGCTGTAAAAGCATAGAGGTGGGTCTGGCTCTCCCAATACCTAACCTCTTATAGATAACTAAGGGCATGAGATTAATGCTTGCTCCCAAATCACATAAAGCCTTAGTAAAGGCATAATTCCCTATAGTGCGTGGGATGGTGAAGCTACCTGGATCAGATAGCTTCTCAGCAATGGGTATGGAGACTACTGCACTACAAGTCTGGGTGAGTGTAACTGTGGCCAAGTCTTGGAAATCAAATTTCCGCGACATCAATTCCTTCATCATCTTAGCATAACCAGGCATTTCTTTTAAAGCTTCAATTAATGGAATGTTTACTGGATTTGCTTGAGCATCTCGAAGAACTTTTTGTATTGCTCCTCTTTCTGGTGTTTGGCCAACCTTTGGGGGAATGGTGGTGGAGGCCTCTTCTTCCCAATGACTTGGGACTTTTCCTTCTCTAGCACTTTCTCTTCAACCTGCTGCTTTACATGTTCAGCTACTTTCTCCATTCCCTGCTGCATCTCTTTATTTTCAGCAACTGGTTGGACTGTAACTTCTGTCAACCCGGTGGACTCATCAAGTTCAATGGGCAATGGAGTGAGTGTCTCAGCTTGTGTGTCGATTTTCTCACTTTCTTTCTCAGCATCAAGATCTCTACCACTTCTCAGAGTCACTGCCATCATCTGCTTTGGGACTTGGTCCTTTGGGTTTATTTGTGTGGCTACAGGCAATGTCCCTTGAGGACGATTGTTGAGAGACATAGCAATCTGGCCCACCTGTACTTCAATATTTTTGATGGCTGCATCATGGGCATCTATCCTCTCATTGGTTTTGGCATTTGACCCGATTACTTGTTGCATCATAGCTTTCAATTCTGCAAACCCATCGTCATGTCTACCCCCATGCTGTGGTGGAGGTGGATGATATCCCTGCTGCTGATTGCCGAAATTCTGAGGTCTAGGATATGGGACCATGTTGTGTGGTGGCCCCATACCTGCTGCATTATACTGTAGTTGTGGAGGCCTGTATTGTTGTGGAGCCTGCTGACCCCAACTCGGATTACCCTGTTGCTGCCCTCCATAATTAGCAACATAATTCATGTCTTCATGCTGGTGATGATGTTCTTGGTCTGCAGCCCATGGATTACCTATGCGTTGGGTAATGCAAGATGTGCACAAACCACCATTGGTAGTGTCTACAATGTGATCCTGCTGTTTGACTCCTGATTCTTCCACCTTCTTTGTTAGGATGCTCATTTGTGTCAATAAAGTTGCCACGTTCTCCTCCAGAGTGTTGGATGGATCCAGAGGTACAGAGTGTACTACTGGTGTGATAGGAGCATTCCTGGATGTCCACCCGGAATTTTGAGCCATCTTGTCTAGCAAATTTTGGCCCTCTCTCCAAGTCTTGCTCAGAAAAGCCCCACCTGCTGAAGCATCTACAATATTCTTCATACTATCTGAAAGTCCCATGTAGAACCTTTGACCCAACATCTGCTCAGGAATCCCATGGTGAGGACACATAACAAGCATGCCTTTGAATCTCCCCCAAGTTTC
>JASVEL010008275.1:0-73012 GCA_032618575.1 Nicotiana noctiflora
ACCGGCGCGGTGGTCAAGTCTCATCTTGAGCTTCGAAAGCTCGCCTCACACCTCCTCGACCACCGAAACCGAACACCCTTCTCGGGTCAACCCGGTCATCGGGGCTGCAATAGAAGAAAACCCCTCTACAAATCGACGGTAGTAACCTCGCTAATCCCAAGAAACTCCGGATCTCGATCACTGAAGCTGGTCGAGGCCAATTCTGGACCGCCTCAATTTTCTTTGGGTCTACCTGAATACCTTTCACAGATACAATGTGACCCAGAAATGCTACCGAACTCAGCCAGAACTCACATTTAGAAAATTTGGCATATAGCTGATTATCCTTCAGAGTCTGAAGAACCACTCTGAGGTGCTGCTCGTGCTCTTCCTGGCTGCGGGAGTATACCGGGATGTCGTCTATAAAGACTATCACGAACAGATCTAAGTAAGGCCTGAATACTCGATTCATCAACTCCATGAATGCTGCTGGGGCCATTGGTCAACCCGAAGGACATGACCAAGAACTCATAATGCCCATATCTAGTGCGAAAGGTTGTCTTAGGAATGTCAGCCGCCCTGATCTTTAGCTGATGGTAGCCTGACCTCAAGTCTATCTTTGAGAATACGCTCGCTCCCTGGAGCTGGTCAAATAAATCATCAATTCTCGGCAGTGGATATTTATTCTTTATTGTCACTTTGTTCAATTGCCGGTAATCAATACACATCCGCATCGAGCCATCTTTCTTCTTCACAAACAATACAGGTGCTCCCTAGGGGGAAACACTAGGCCTGATAAAACCCTTCTCAAGAAGGTTTTGCAACTGATCTTTTAACTCTTTTAACTCCGGCGGGGCCATACGATAGGGTGGAATAGAGATGGGCTGAGTGCCCGATGCCAAATCAATATAGAAATCAATGTCGCTGTCGGGTGGCATGCCCGGCAGGTCTGAACGGAAAACCTCAGGAAACTCCCGTACAATAGGGACTGATTCAATAGAAGGAACTTTTGCGCTGGAATCACGAACATAAGCCGGATAAGCTAGACACCCCTTCTCGACCATGCGTCGAGCCTTAACATAGGAAATAACAGTGACGAACGGAGTGGCTTGAGGTACCTTTCCACTCTAATCGGGGTGATTCTGGCAAGGCTAAGGTCACACTCTTAGCATGACAATCTAGAATAGCATGGTATGGGGACAACCAGTCCATCCCCAATATGACATCAAAATCCACCATATCCAAAAGCAACAGATTAACACGGGTCTCAAGACCCCCAAATATAACTACACACGAACGATGCACTCGGTCGACTACAATGGAGTCACCCACCGGTGTAGACACATAAACTGGAATATCCAAAGCATAGCCGGGCACGGCCAAATACGGTGCAAAGTAGGAAGACACATATGAATATGTAGATCCAGGGTCAAATAATACTGAAACACCTCTGCCACACACAAGAATAGTACCTGTAATCACAGCATCTGATGCCTCTGCCTCTGGCCTGGCTAGTAAAGCATAGAATCGGGGATCCGCACCTCCCTTCTGAGCTGCGTCTCTAGGACGACCATCAACTGGCTGACCTCTACCTCTCGTTGGACGGTCTCCATCTCTACGGCCTCGACCTCCACCTCTATAATCTCTACCCCCACCTCTGGCTGGCTGGGTAGGTTGAGGGTCAGCTGGGGCCTGAATCATAGGACGAGGACCTCGCTGCTGAGAGTTGCCCGCTGCTATAGGGCAATTCCTAATAAAATGACCTGGGTCGCCACAACCGTAGCAACTCTTTGACTGTTGGGATTGCTGATCCTAACGACCTGAATGGCCTCCACGAACACTCTGAAGAGGCTGAGCATTGATAGGAGGCTGGTCTAAATACTGCTCACGAATACCACGATCACCTAAACCACCCTGTGAAGCCTAGAGAGATGACTGAAAAGGCCTGGAAGACTGGCCCCTATCATAAAAATCCCTGCCTCCAGATGAAGTACCACTAAATCTGCCGGAATGATAAGGCCTCTTGTCTGAAGGATAACCACCTCCCCGAGCAAGAGCCATCTCAACCCTACAAGCCGCATTAGCCACCTCCTAAAAAGATATGTCACTCCCAACTCCCATAGCCATTTGAAGTCAGATCGACTGATTTATCCCATATGTAAACCTGCGGACCATCTCCCGATCTATGGGGAGTATCACAACCACATGACAAGCCAGATCAACAAACCTCGTCTCATACTGGGTAACAGTCATGGAACCCTACTGGAGGTGCTCAAACTGCCTCCGAAGTGCCTCCCGCTGGGTAATAGGGAGAAACTTCTCAAAAATAACTCCGCAAACTGGTCCCATGTTAAAAACGGGGACCCTGCTGGTCGAGTGAAACAGAAATCTCTCCACCAAGTCTTGGTGGATCCTGCAAGCCTGAATGTGCACAAATAAACCCCATTAGATTCTACTATTCCCATAGTCTTGAGAATCTCATGGCAACTGAACAAGAAGTCATAGGGATCCTCTGTTGTGGTACCGCTGAAAGTAGTGCTAAAAATCTTGGAGAACCGATCAAGTCTTTATAAAGCATCAGAAGTCATGGCCTCTCCATCTCCGGCCTGAGCTGTAGTACCTGTCTGAGTGGCCACTGCTGGCTGAATTACTGGTGTCTGAGCCTGGGGAGCTACTGGCTGCGGAGTATGTGCAATAGGAGTTTGGATCCCTCCTCCAACCTGAGAAGTGGCTGGTGCAACTGGTAATAAGCCTTCTCTAGCGACACTATCCATAAAACCCGCTATTCTAACCAGAGCCTCCTGAAGATCCGGGGTAAATAAGACCTCCCCTGGGACCTGAGCTGGGCCCACTGGAGCTGCTGGGGCTGGAACATCCTCACCAATTTCAACATGGGGCTCCACCTCTGGAACCGCTGCCTGGGGCTGAGCTCTACCCCTACCAAGACCTCCGACACGGCCTCGGCCCCTACCCTCACGGGAGCTGCCTAGGGTTCAAGCTACTGATCAGCGGATAAAGAAGCGCGAGTCCTCACCATCTGCAAAAGGACAGAGTAGAAATTCAATCAGTAGTTGAGGAACAAATAGCACGACAAGAAAGAACAAATGAGAGACTCTTTCCTAACTCAATAGACTCTGGAGGACAAGTACGGACGTCTCCGTACCTACCTCTCAAACTCTACTAAGCTTGTTCGTGAGTGGTGAGACCTATGTAACCTAGAGCTCTGATACCAACTTGTCACGACCCGGATTTTTCCCCCAACATCGGGATCGTGATGGCGCCTACTCGTGGTAGCTAGGCAAGCCACTGTATTCATACTATCCTGTTTTTAATAAAATTTCATAATTAATTTATCAACAAACCATAACTTTAATTAAATAAGTGCGGAAGACTTTATCGAAATAGTATTAAGCAGTTTCAAGGTAAAACCATACTGAAATCCTCTACCCAAGACGTGTAGTCACCAACTCACGAACTACTACTGAATACTACACATAAAAGTCTGAAAAAATATAACATAATCTGTTTGTCTCGGAATAAAGAGACTACAGCTAGTAACATAAGTAAGGAGAGAGACGCCGGGCCTGCGAACGTCCGCAAGCTACCTCGGTCTCAAATATGATCAACTCCCACGCAAAAGATTTACTGCTGCTGCTGCTGATCATAACCTGGACCTGTGCAAAAACGCACAGAAGTGTAGTATCAGCACAACCGACCCCATGTGCTGGTAAGTGCCTGGCCTATCCCGGCGAAGTAGTGACAAGCCTAGGACCAGACACCCACATAAACCTGTACAGTTCAATGTATATGTATACCACAAAATAACGAGAAGTAACCAAGTAATAACACAATAAGGATTATCTCAAAAGAACTCAACAATTAAACAACAGTTAATAAGTTCACAAGGAAAACAAAGTATAATGGAAACAAACAAGTAATATCAAGTCAAGGAATGGCAAATAGTTGCACGGCATCACCCTTCGTGCTTTTACTCTCATCCTCACCAAATAAGCAAATAAAGTACACGGCATCACCCTTCGTGCTTTTACTCTCATCCTCACCAAAATAAACAAATAAAGTACACGGCATCACCCTTCGTGCTTTTACTCTCATCCTCACATCCATGGTACGGCATGATCCTTCGTACATGGTTTAATAACAAGGCACGGCATGATCCTTCGTGCATAATCAATAAAACATGGCACGACATTAACCTTCGTGCATAAACAATAACAAGGCACGCCATTAACCTTCGTGCATAAATAATAAATCAAGGCACGGCATCACCCTTCGTGCATTATCACTCTTCCTCACCCAAATAACAATCACAGTTAAGGGCAAAGAATGAAACAGTAAATCATAAACCATCCCAACAAGGGCAATCAACAATCATCTTCACAACAAGTCCCGACAAGGGAGAACAATAACAATTCTACAACCTGGCAAAGGTTAAACAATTCATCTGCAATTATATCTCACAATAAGCATTATCAACGACTCACGGTCATACTAGATGCCAATGTATGGATGCTCGTCACCACAACCCATACACCGCACTCGATCACATAACACATAGCACATAATCCTATTCCCTCAAGCTAGGATAGAACAAACACTTACCTCGAATGTTTATGAACAATTCAATCCGTGGCAATGCCTTTTCCTTTCAAATTTAGCTCCAATCCAATCGTATCTATACACAATTGATTTAATATCATCAATACTACTCAACAAACTAATTCAAAAGACCAATTTCAACTTTTACAACATTCTGCTCGGAATAGTGAATTTCGACCCCGGGCCCACATGGTCGAAACTCGGGGTTCGGACCAAAATCCGGTTACCCATCCCCCCACGAGTTCAAGTATATGATTTGTTTCAAAATCGGACCTCAATTCGAGGTCCAATTTCCCAATTTATGAAAAACCCTATATTCTACCAAAAACAAGAAATTCTACCATGAAAACCTTTGATTTCAATTGAAAAACATGTTTAATGATGTTAGGAATTGAAAGAATTAAGTAAAAAGTGACTTAGAATTGTTTTGAAGAAGAAAGAATCCGTGAAGAATCGCAAATGGGTGTTTTTGGTTTGTAAAAAGTGAAGAAATGAACTGAAAATCGTGTTTTACAGGTCTCTGTGTTTGCATTTGCGAACATGGGTTCGCAATTGCGAACCCCGACCAGTTTCTGGAGTTTGAAAAATAAGCTAAGGCTCGGAAGTTCGCATTTGCGAACTTTTGTTCGCATTTGCGAAGCCAAGGCAAATCTGGGGCTTCGCATTTGCGAACATATGTTCGCATTTGCGAACATAGGCAGGACAAGGGGATGTTCGCATTTGCGAACAATTGTTCGCATTTGCGAACAAGGCTGGGTCATAAGGGGCTTCGCATTTGCGATCAGGGTTCGCATTTGCGAGCCCTGCCTTGATCTGCCCCCTTCGCAATTGCGAGAAATGTTTCGCAATTGCGAAGCCAACAGCTGGGTGAAAAACCAGCAGTGCAAAAATTCATAATTTAATCCAACGGCCTATCAAATCTTTACCCGAGCCCCCCGGGCTCCAAACCAAACATGTACACAACCTCAAAAACACATTATGAACTTGTTCGTGCGATCACATCGCCAATAACACATCATTTTCATCAAATCAAGCCTCACATTCATGATTTTCATACTTTTGGTTTTCAAAACTTTCAAACTTGGAACTCAAGGTCCAAAACATACCAAACGACATCCGAATGTCACCAAACTTTGCAGAAAGCACATATATAATATTTAAGACTTGTACCGGGTGTCGGAACCAAAATACGAGCCCGATACCAAGGTTAATTAATTCATTTCCTTTAACAATTATATCAAAAACAATTTCATAGAAAAATTCATAACTTGGGCTCTAGGCCTCAGAATTCGACTCCGGACGCATGTCCAAGTCCCATATTTTCCTACGGACCTCTCGGGACCATCCAATCTCGGTCCGGATCCGTTTACCAAAAATGTTGACCGAAGTCAACCATATCAATATTAATATCATTTTTATCCACATTTCTCATAGAATTCATATTTTCTATCACAAAATCTTTCCGGCTACATGCTCGGATTGTGCACATAAATCGAGGCAACATGGAATGAGGTTTTCAAGGCCTCGAAGCTCGAAATGATTAATAAAATAAGTGATGACCCTTTGGGTCGTCACACTTTTACAGAACATGAATAGACATTCTGAACCACGAGTAAGAAATTTCTTAATACTATAATTACTTCACCTTTTTGGAAGGTAGCAATAAAATCCAAGTGTACTTGGAATGATCATCTACTAAGGTTAGAAAGTGCCTTTTACCATCGTATGTATGAACTCTGTAAGGGTCCCAAACATCTCCATGAATAGTATGAAAGCAAGTATTAGAAACAATATTACTTAAAGGAAATAGTAGTCTTGATTGTTTAGCTAATAGACAAACAATATAATGACCTCCAGATTTATCAAGTTCTACTGACTGAAACTCCCTCATCCTTTTAGGAGTACTAAGTGGAACATGACCTAGTCATTTATGCCAAAGGTCTACACTTATTCTACTGCCAATTATTATATTTACAGCAATAGACTTTGAGACATTTTTTGGAGCATTACAATGTGAAACAATTGTCACAACAGAATCCATATGAAGCTTGCTATTATGGTTGAACACATATAGATAACTGTTCTCTTTACCAATCCCCTTCACTTTGCCACTGAAGAGATTCTGAAAAATAAAGAAGCCAGGAAAGAATAAGGCTGCACACTTTAGTTCTTTTGTCAGCTTTGATACAGACAAAAGATTGTATTGGAATCCAGGTGTATGCATCATATTGGTTATCTTTTGACGAGGAAAAAGATAGGTACAACCTATGTGATTGATAGTAACTGACTCCCCAGTAGGTAGATGAACTTTACAGTCTTTAGATTTATCATATAAGCTACTTTCAGTCAAAATTTGCTTATCATTAACCATGTGGTTTAATGCTCTAGAATCTACTATCCACTTAATTAGATCCTCACTAGTGGTAGTTGCTGCATTTGCTATACCTGCAGTCACAGATGAGTTACCATTCTCATTTCCTTTACCAAGCATCTGTAGAATTTGAGTGTACTACTCCTGAGTGAATTGTGAAATTGCTGCTAGCCCTGCTTGAATGTTCTAATTCTGAACTTGACAAGGTGCTGCATTTTTAGCCATATTAGCACTTGCACCAGTAACCTCACACACAGAAGCATAGTTGATATCATTGTCAGATTAGTTGTCTCTAGCATAGTTGACAGAAGTAGTCTTCTTCTTGGCTTTGAAGTCTGCTAAATATCCTAGCAGCTTATAACATGTATCTCTGGTATTCCCTTTTTAAATGACATTAGTCACTTTAGAGGTTGTTATTCTTGTACCTATAGACAAGTCCTAAACTAGAGGATCTTCCTTTGTTATTGTACGTGGCAGTGTTGGCGGGACTCGGTGAGTTAGTAACCATGTAACCTCCATTGTTTCTAAACAAGGCTATTCATTTATCTCACTCACATGTGTAGGGAAAGTAAATGATCTCCTAGATTCCTCACATATTATCATACATATACCTTATTGATTGAAGGAGTTGGTGACATCATCATATTCTGATTATTAGACTGAGCATATAATTCATTTAATCCTATTAGAAACTGTAAAAGTCGTCGAGACTCAAAGTGCTCAACATAGTTTTTGGACTCTTCACAACCACAACCAGGACAAGGCATCAAGGCGTCAAATTTTTCCCACAATTCCTTCAGTTTTGAGAAATTGACTGAAACTGATGAGATACCCTGAGTTAAGGTGGCTATGTCTATGAAGATACAAAATTCTAGATTCATTTACTTTATCAAAAGTTTCCCTAAGGTTAGTACAAACCTTCTGAGCACTCGTAACATACACCATACCACTTAGTAATTCATTGCTAACAAAATTCATTACCATGAAAGTACTAAAGCATTGCACTTCTCCCACAGCTCATGCAAACGCGAATCAAATTTTTCCTTAGAATACCTACCAACGATAAATCCTAATTTGCTCTTTCCAAGTAAACTAACTCGCATAGAACTATTCCATAAGACATAATTCTCATGTCCAGTTAGTTTAATTGAGATTAGTGAGCTACATGGAGTATCACAAGGCTGGAGAAAGAGTGGATGATGCTGATCTACAACTGGAATCGCACCAATGCCGCCTCTAGCTACAGGTGGTGCAACGATATCGGTAGTACCATCCGAGGTCTCAATCTCCATTGAAATAAGGTTGAAAACGCAAAGAAATTTTTGAAATATTAAACTGTAACTGCTCAAAGATGAATCGCACCAGCAATGGCAACTCGAAAGCAATTGGGTAAAAGAGGAACAATTGAAGATAACACCAAAGAGGAGTGAACGAAGCTCGGATCAATGCGCCAGCTCTGATACCATAATGATTTCTAGAGAGCAATCTTCAGCAAACGGAAAATGCGAGATCAACGTGACTATGGAGAGAACATTTATCTAATTATCATAAATGAAAATTACTGTACAAGACTAACTACCTTAAGTTATATACAGTACATTAGCCAACTCTTTTAACTTAGTTGTGTCAAGGTGTCACTAACTTCTTAACTATCATTAACTAAGCTAACTAACTTTAACTATCACTAATTAAGCTAACCAACTACAGTTAAGCTCCTATTATCTTAAAAGTAGTAATAAATGGGTTAACGATGATATATTTTGTTAGATATCGAGTGAAATTCTTAATATATAAACAGAATCGGAGCAACAGCTACTGAATTCCCTATGAACCCATATGTCCTACTCTAGATCCGCCTAACCATAAGTCAATAATTTCAGAGCAACTAACACAACATTATCAATTATATAAAGGGTAAGCTGTTATGTGCTTAATCACTTCTGTGGGGGGTTTTGGAGGAAAGGTCAATTTCATACAGACTGAAATCTTGAATGGATTTCCTTTTGCCGGTTACGCTAACTGGTAATTTTAGCATAACGGCTTAGTTACTTTTCATTATGAAACTCTGTATTTCGCACATGTTATAAGGGGCATATGCAAGTATGAAGCAGTGGGTGCGTCTGCACTTATGCTCATGTATTCTACATCTATACGTATATATCACATGCTTGGTAACGTTCTTCTTTGTAACGCTCTGCTAACTTTTTTAGATGTTCAGACGATGCATGTACTCTCTTTAGCTCTCCGAATAGTGAGTGCGGTGATAATTTAGCAGTTATTCATGACTTATTATTTTAATTTTTATAGGTAACTTTAATTTTTTTAATATTAAAGTCCATCATTTTTCATTTATGTGAATTTATTTTTTAAGCCCGTGCCAAAAATAATAATTTATTTTTATATTTAAAAATTCCCCACTTTGTGGGAATATACTGGGGTTGTTGTTGTTGTTGTTTTATATTTAAAAATAATTTATCTTTATGCAATGATTTATAGCCACAGAAAATATATGAGTTTCATTTTACGCGACAAGTTCAAAAATCTTTTTTTTTATTAAACTCCGTACCATGTCAAATAAGCATGCACATAAATTGAAATATATGAAGTATTGTTAAATTATAATTTTATTAAATTTTTACAAATAAATTTATTTTATATCGAAAATAAATAAACCTAAATCCAAGGCTGCATTCCCGAAAACTCAATGGGGTGGTGGGTCAATGGGTGGGTACCACGAAAACTCAATGAGGTGAATGATGCGGTCCGCCGCATGATAGGAGGCGGAGGTCACAGCCGACAGCACCCTCCCATGTCCACATATTAAAGCTGCCGCCCGATAAACCAGCTTCTTTCCTCTTTGGCTTCATCTTCTACTGTTGTTTGCATTTACACTAATTTAATTCACCATACAAACGAAATGCTGTGAGAGTGATAAAAGTAAATTTAACTTTATTACATAAATTTTTGGAAGCAAAAATTGTTGAGATAGTTAGTTATATAACTGTATAGTGTAAAAGTGGTCCATATTAAATACTCAAATAATAGAGTGACCCATAAAATCAGGGACGGACAGAAAATGAAGTAAATGGGAACCACATATTGAGGACAGCAGTTTCGGTGGGCACCAGCAGAATCTGAAGGGAACATTACTAACGAGGACAAGCGAATATTTGCCACCCGATTACATTCAATGAAGAATAGTTCTTAATATTAAATGTATACCCGTTACAGAGAATTTTGATATTTATGGCTTGCTGTTTTATATTCGTCAATAGCCCCCATTATTGTCATTTAAGAGGGGCTTGATCTTAGGAACTTGTTCCCTGTGTGTAACTATAAATAGTGACTTCAACAGCCTTTTTAAGTAGGGATGTTCATAAAAATCGAAAAACTGACCAAATCGAAAACGAACCAAATCGACCAAAAAATCGATATATTTTAGGTTTAGTTTGATTTTGGTTTTGAATTTTAAAAACCGATCAGATTTAGTTTATACAAAAAAATAATCCTAAAAGATCGAACCAAACCGATAATAGAAGTAGTTATTTAAATTTATTTTTTGTTTACCTTACTTTCTTTCCTGTTTCGGCATGAATTGGCGAATGTTGAAAAATAGAATATGCTGGAAAGTTTGACCGCGAGTTGACTTTCTTGATATCGGGTTCGGATCCCGATTTAAAAAGTTGGAGTAGGTCAGTTATGTGTTTGGAACTTATTTGTATATTTGGACGGGGTCCCAGGGGGCTCGAGTAAAAAAGGTATTCAATTCGGATCAAAATTTGGACTTTTGTGAATTTTTTAAGTTATCAGCCTTCTGGTGTCATCGCACATGTGGAGGAATTGGCCGAAGGTGCGGACTCGCAAAAGCGAGCTTTGGATCACAGATGCGGAGTTGGCCATGCCTAGCTGGGGTCGCAGAAGTGGGATGGTCTCTACAGAAGCGAAGTCGCTTCTGCAATGGGAGAAAGCGCAGGCGCAAGCTTGTTCGCAGGTGCAACGTAGTCGCTGCATGTACGCATGCGCAGGTGTAGCTTTGTTCTCACAGAGGTGAAAGGTGCTAAGCTTATTCATGACAACCCCTACGATGGTAATTCCGCAGATGCAGAATCTAGGTAGAAAAGGAACACTTCCGAGGATTTGATTCATAACTCATTTTTAGACATAGGGAGCTCAGTAGGAGGAGACTTTTTGAAGGTTCTTCAAGGAAAAATTTGGGAGTTAAGGAATCCTTACCAGTTTTGGTTAATTTACATGAATCTATTGATAATTTCATAAGTTAAGTAGTGATTTGGAGTTGAAAATTTGGGGAAAATGTGTGAAACTCCTTAGGCTAAGTTTTGATGATTTGAAAGGTGAGTTGAGGCCGGATTTGAGTAATTCTCGTATGTTTGGACTCGTTATCGAATCTGCATTTGGATTTTTTAATTTGGTCGGGTCCCGAGGGGCGGGACCCAGATTGACTTTTTTGGTTAATTTTTTAATTCTTTGTAAAGATCGTAATTTCATTGTTTGAATTAGTTTTCTATAGTTATATTTATACTATGAAATTATTTTGGCTAGATTCGAGCCGTTCGGAGTTGGATAAGAAAGGGAAAGGTCTTCTAGTGGATTAATTTAGCATGGTTTGAGGTAAGTGACTTACCTAATCTTGTGTGGGGAAATTACCCCTTAGGATTGGTATTGTTTGTGATAATTGTGATGTGTAAATATCGTGTACGCAAGGTGACAAGTGTGGACAAGGGTTAAATGTGGAAATTACTGATTTTTAACTATGTAGATTCTTTTCAAACCTTGATTGATTTATCTTAACATGTTATAATCATCATTTTTATTTTAATTTCTCATGTCTACTTGTCTTATCTCTTACTTGCTAATTGCTCTATATGTTTAACTGATGTTCTTGTTTCTTTTATTCTGTATTCATTATTTAACTGTTGAATTCTTTACTTGAAATTGCTATTCTTAGAATATCTTATTGTTGAAACTGATATTGATTTGTATGGGCCGTGATTTCTATTGAGGCAAAGTGTTAAGCTATGAAACATTATTCTATTGAGTTATTCTTCCGGTTTATTATTTCTAAGACATTGTGGTTGAGAAGTGAGCTCTCTATTGTGAAATTTTGTTACTGTTTGGTTTCTATGGCAAGTTGTGATATTGGCCACTTAAGGTGCGATTTGTGATACATTGTGATATTGATACACATGCAGTGGTATAAGGTCTGGGTGTTGAAACACATCAGTCAGATAAGGTAGGCTTGATACATGTGGCTAGTAGGAAACTACTAGACACCATGCAGTGTGATAAGGTGGGATAAAATAGGGAATGCTATTTCAGGAAAAATAAATTTTAAAAACTAAATGTAAACGCTCCTGCGATGATAAGAAAAGATTCTGAGTTATTTTGTGATTTGGCGCTACAAGGTGGTATCTCGGTAGTGACTCTTGTTATTCTTTCTCTATTTGTTGTATTTGTCTTTGTTGTTCATTTCCTAAACACGTCAAATACTTGTTTCATTCCGTGATGTATTATTAGACTAATTCTGTGTAGTTAACTCTCGGTTATACTCTTTACTTGTTTCATTTCCTTTGTCATAATTATTATATTGTTAAACTTTTTGTCCTATTTCTTATTATTCCAGTAGGGTCTTAACCTGACCTCGTCACTACTCTACCGTGGTTAGGCTTGACATTTACTGGATACTATTTTGGTGTACTCATGATATGTTTTTGCTCATCTTTTTGTGCATATCCAGGCCAGTCCAGACATCCGTGATTTGAATTTGAGCAACGAGACTTCAAGGCATACCTACCAGCGCCCGTAGGCCTCGAAGTCCCCCTTGTACCCCGATTTCCTTATTTCCTTAATCTATTATAGACAGTGATGTATAGGATTGTTCAATACTATTACTTAGAGCCTGTGACTTATATTTCACCAGGGTTTGGGAGTTGCACATTTTGAGTTACAGATTTTGTTTTATGTGGTTGTTCAAGTTTTGAGACTTTTATTTGTTATTTCTATTATTTCAAATATTGTTAGGCTTACCTAGTCTTGGAGACTAGGTGCCGTCACGGCATCCTACGGAGGAAAATTGGGATCATGAAAAGTTCTAATATTTTAAGAACCGACTTACGTGGTTTGGTTTTTAAGATAAAAACCAATTCAAATCGAACCAAGGTATAAAATGTTTAACAAACTTATGCAACACGTTTTTCTGAGCTCAATAATACTTTATTTTCTGTCTATAAATATTCGTATTATTGTCTTTGGAAACATTGTCTTATCTCGATATCAACGCTAAGTATTATATTTTATTTTATATATTTATTATTTTGTGATCAAATTGATTCACTTGTCTTTAAACCACGTTATAAATTCAACTGTACAATTTTACGGATAAACAGTTTGGCGCCCACCGTAGGGCTTACACAGTTGCATAATCGAGTTGATCCTTACATCTATTACTAATATGTTTGACTCTTTATATCTCAGCAAAAATCATAAAAAGATGATAGAACGAAGTCAACATCGCATACAATTTTGAGGCACAAGGAAATCTGCCTTAACATGAAGATTCGATCAGAGACACCCGCAATGAGGAGATGTACCCACATAGGTTCATGACGAGCAATATCCACGACACGTACGTGAGGTGACTCATGTTGATGCCGAAGATGAGCACGTTCCAAAAATGATAAGGATCTTGATAGAACGACAAAATACCATCATGTGTCATATCTTTCAGCAAGACCAAGCCATGATGGAATTGAGTCAAGCGTTGTCGGGTGCTTCCAACAGCGCGAATGGAAAAGGTTCAATTCCTTCCCGTGCTCTGGAAAATCAAATAGCACAAAGGCTTGAGAGCAACACCTCGAGGGGTGAGGTCGGCTTCGACGGGGCCGGAGGGAACGATAACGGATCTGGTAATGACAACTTTTAAAATTGATCTCATGCAGTTTATAATGAAAATAAATGCCCGAATGAACCAAATTCCAGGAACACCGCCGATATTGAAAGGACCGCACTCAAAGAAATACACGCAAATGTCTTTCAAACCAAGTGCAACACCAGAGTTAATCCCGAAGTGGTACAAAATGCAAGACGTACCAAAATATGATGGGACCTCGGATCCTCAAGAGAACATCACCACCTACAGAACGGTAGTGAAAAGAAATGACTTAGCTCCGCACGAGATTGAGTCGGTTCTCCTGAAGAAGTTCGAAAAAACTCTCACAAAGGGGGCCCTAACATGGTATTCACTTTAGTAGAGCGCTCAATAAATTTCTTTGAGATGCTCGTAGATTCTATCATTAAGGCCTATGCTAGGGTGAGAAAGATACATGCCCGAAAGGACGACATATCTTTGAATTGCACAAGGAGACTCCAAATTGCTGCAATAGTTCATAACCAAGTTTCAGAAGGAAATGATGATGCCATAGGTTGTGCCAGATGAATGGGCAACTGAGGCATTTACTAAGGAGTTGAACCCGAGGAACTCCGACACTTCCTAGAAACTGAAAGAATGCGCTCAAGTTCTAGGCAACTACATTGGCAGATGTCCACAACTGCTACAAATCAAAGATAAGAATAAAAGACAACCAACTTGATTTCTCAGAATCAGCCAACGACCGAGATTGATATAAGAACAAGGATAAGTCGAAAGACAATTTCAATGGAGATCAACGATCTTCTAACGTCTAACTTTTTCCATATGAAAGGGTCGAAGGACGCAACAGAGATTTCCAATCTGTGAACAGGTTTGCTATCGATAAGAGATTTCACTGTGGCTGAAATAACAGAACATAACATGACAACTATTTCGAATGAAATAAACAGAAAATGAGGAAAGAGGAAGGGACTTCAAGGTTTACAGAAGCTAGCAAATCTACCTCGAGTATCCATAATTCTAATCTTGGCTGATGCGACTCACATACAGTTGGGACCGGTACAAAATCTGCACAAGAAGTTCTGAGTATAGTGTGTGTACAACCGACCCAATGTACTTCATAAGTGATAAGCCTAACCTCAACGAGGTAGTGGCGAGGCTATGATAGGACATTAACGTAATTTAACCCACACAAACGTAGATACATGCGCAACGTAGTAACAAATAAAATTTAATATGTAAAATTGGGAGGGGCCATGCGAAAGGGGAACAAGATACGATAATTACAACAAGAATGACAACATAAGACAGTTAAATAAACCATCGACTAATAAAAACGGATGAACATAATAAATAAAGATGGTCTGACATCACCTATCGTGTTTTAACTCTCAACCTCACCATGAAACGATAAATATGGTACGACATCACCCTTCATGCTTTTACTTTCAGCCTCTCCATAAAATTATAAATACGGCACGACATCACCCCTTCACGATATAATGAATATAAAATTTGAGATAATAATGCAAGAATATACCTTACGTCAATAATGGTTCCAAGATACCAAACCTAAATACCAAAATACTCAACCATCACAATTAATTCATAAAGTGGAAAGAACGATCAAGTAAATATTAAACTAATCTAAGCATGGGTGTATAATTAAAGAAGGCAATAAATTACAAAAAAGCAGTCCCAGCCGCATGCTTTAACCCAACAACAAAGCATAAGTACTCATTACCTCACATAGATTACCCACATATTTAAACACGTAGCAAATAGGCGAACAAGTAGTAATCCCTCAAGTCAAGGTTAACCACGACACTTATCTCACTCCACAGTCAACTCAGAGCTCTACCGAGGCCTTTTCTCTAGAATTCGCCTCCAAAATAATCGTGTCTAACCACAATTGACTTGATAACGTCAAATAATGATAAGGGAATCAATTACAATACATACAACTAGGATTTTACACTTTTCCCAAAAAGTAAAAAAATCAACCCTAGGCCCGCTTGGTCAAAATCAGAGATTCAGGACAAAGCCCGTTTATCCATTCACCCCAGCCCGTTTATGTAATTAGTTTTGAAGCCCGACCCCTGATTGAGGTCTAAATACCGAATTTGCAAACCCCCCACCCCCAAATTCTTTCCAAATCCTTAGTTTTCCACCATTGAAGACCAAAGATTAAGGATAAAAATTAAGGGGTAATGTTAGAAATATAAGAAAATGGGTTAAAGTATACTAACCTATAAATTGATCATGTCAAAATCGCCTCTAGGACGAGCTCAACTGGAATGATGGTGAAAAATAGGTTAAATCTAGTCTTTGAAATATTTAAACCACTGGGGGTTAGGCCTTCTTCGCCTTCGCAAAGGGCCTGATGTGATCACGAAGTGCTGCGGCCCAAGTGTCCTTCGCATTCGCGGTGTCTGTCCCCCTGGCCATCGCGTTTGCGATCCTGGGCTCACATTCGCGTAGAGCAACCCTACTCCTTTCCCAGACCCTTTTCTAATTATATTTGCATAGTGCTGGTCACGTTTGCGAAGTGTGATCCCACCATTTCTTCGCATTTGCGTCCCCAGTCTCCTATTTGTATAGAGGAAAATCTGCCCCATTCCAGGTTCCCCTTCGCGATCGTGAAGCACAGGACACCAGATGCAGCAGAAACTTAAGAAACTATAATTTTCTAAGTTTGAAACACCCATAGCCTATCCAAAACTCACCTGAGCCCTCGGAGCTCAAAACCAAACATTCACACAAGTCCAAAAATATTATACGAACTAGTTCGCGTGATGAAAATATCAAAATACCACCTAGAACTACGAATTAGACACCAAAATGAATGTAATTTTTAATAAGACTCAAGAACTTTTATTTTAACAACCGCACTTTGTGAATCACATCAATTCAACAATGTATTGCACCAAATTATGTAGACAAGTCATAAATGCAGTAATATACCTATAGCAACTCCCGGAATAAAATTTTGGACAGGGTAGCAAAAAAGTCAAACTTCGGTCAATTTTATAAATTCTTTAAACCTCTTAACTTCAAAATTTCAACAAATCGTAATAACTCGAACTAGGGACCTCCAAATTTGATTCCGAACATACGCCTAAGTCCCATATCACGATACGGACCCAATGGGACCATCAAAATATGGATCTAATTTTGTTTATTCAAAACGTTGATCGAAGTCAACTTAAATAAATTTTAAGGCACGAATTCAATTTTTAATTAAATTTTTATATAAAAGCCTGCTGAAAAAAGACATGGATTGTGCACGTAAATCGAGGAAGATTAAAAGGAGATATTTGATGTTTTGAAACAAAATTAAGAATTAAAGCTCTAGATGACTAATAATAGGCTATATACTTATTATTTACAGTGTAATTGCCCATACTTTATTATTGTTTTATAATGTAAATTGCCAATCAAATACTTTAATTGTCGTTATTTTGTTTTGAAGGGAATATTTGATGTGAGTAAGCAACATGAAGTGTTTGGAGGCAATAACGTGAAGAAAACGCCCACTCAAGAAGTGCCCGAACACAAAAGAGCAAAAATAGAATGAACACGGAGACAAAATCCTTGGCAGTGCTCACCGCGGTCGCCATCGCGGTCCACACCGCGGTTTGAGGCAGTGCCTTCTGCGGTCAGCACCGCGGTCGAAGCCGCGGCCGCGACGCACTGTTCACAACCCAGAAAATTCAAGGGGCCAAAGTGTCAATTCGGAGAAACTTTTTGTAAAACCCTTATAAGATGTAGAAACTCCCCTAAAATAGTAGAGGAATATTTTGAGGTTACTTTGGAAGAAGAACAAGTGTGAGAGCTCACCCAAAACATCATAGTTCTTATTCTCTTATATTTTTCTTGCAATTCTTCCATTATGAATAATTTATTAGTTTTATCTTCCGTTGTTATGAGTAGCTAAATATTATAACCAAAGGTTTTGGTGAAAACCGTTGGGGATAACTTGGTTGTTATATTAATATAATTTGAAATTGGTTGTTAATCTCTATTTGTTCATCTTATTTTGATTGTGGTTACTTAAAAGAGCCCTCAATTATCCGTCCCTATTTAGTATGTATCTGTTTGAGAGAGAGTGTACATTTAGGTGATTGTATGAACAACATCACTCCTAGAGTATAGACGAGAGTCATAACCGAGGGTTTAGAGGTTGGATTAGAGATAACGATAACTCAGGTGCAATCTAAGTGAACCGTATTGTGAATCTAGCTAGTGTAGCTTGAGAAAGTGTGTCTAGTAAATTATCATAATTGTTTGAGAAAGATTTATGATAACTGGAGCGTTCATGATTGATAGAGACAACTAAGTCTCAGTTATAAAATATATTCAATCAAGGGAATCAACAATGGGGGAAACCATTACCTTAGGTCTTATTCTAATTATACACAAACAAGCTTAGTTAATTTTCTGCTTTATTTATTTTCAATTTAGTTATTAAATATATCATCAACTGTGAATCACAAAGTTTGGGGAAATTAATTGTGTGAATTTAGTAAGTCCGACAAGAGTAATTGATAGGTTAATTCTCTCTGGTTCGACTCTGTGCAGAATTACTCTAACTATATTTGCTACGTCCGTGTGTGTCTTTTTACAAGGCATAGTTTGGCGTTATCAATGACCTATTGGGTCACCACACTATCTGTATAGGGTAAGATCGGTTCAAATTAAATACTCAAATATAGAGCGACACGTTGATCCGGAGACAGACGGAATGTAAAACAAGTGAGAACCAAGATTGAGGACAGCAACTTCGGTTGGCACCGAACATACCCCGAATGGAACATTACTAGTGAGGGCAAAGGAATATTTGTCACTCGATGACATTTAACGAGGAATATTCTTCAGTATTAAATGTATAATCCGTTATATAGATTTTTGGCATTCATAGCTTGCCGTTATATATTCGTCAATGGCCCCCATAATTGTCATTTAAGAGTGACTTGATCCTACGACCTTGTTCCCTATGTTTAACTATAAATATTGACTTCAACAACTATTGTAAGACACAAAAATTCTGACAAGCTTATGTTACACATTATTCTAAGCTCAACTGTACTTTATTTTCTATAGATCAGTATTCTTATTGCTGTCTTCGGAAGCCTTCCTCTCGTAATCAAGCTGTTTGCTGTCTTATCCCGGTTTCAATACTAAGCTTACATTTAATTTAATTTATTTATTATTTTGGGATCAAATTGATTTTCTTATCTATAAACCACGTTATAAATTCAACTGTACCATTTTACGGGTAAACAATAACAAGAGGCCCACCCTTTTTGTCCCGAGCGAGAGCAATCTTGCAATTTTTTTATTTTAACTCTATGAGAATACGAATAATATTCGATATTATTTTCTTACATTTAAATTGAAAATGTATAATTTAAGTTTCGAATATATCAAAAGTTTACTCATAATAAAGACAAATAAGAATTTTTAATTCCATAAGTACTCTATTATCTTGTAAAGTTTATTTTTCGTTATGCTAAGTTTTTGTATCGATAAATTGTGTTGGCACATAAAATGAAAAAAGTACATGTTTGGCTCAAAGGTAAAATCTCCAAATTCTCTATAATCTTCTAGTTAAACATTTTTCTGAATTCCATGTTCAATACTTTGATTTAAATTGGGTATGAATTAGAAAATATGTTTGTTTTCCTTGATGTTCAAGATTTAAACACGGAATAAATCAAAAGGAACAAACATCAATTGCATGATGTTAAAGTTTATGCTGTTTCTTTTAGTATATCAAATTACCAAGCTTGGACGCGTTACCTTATTATTCTTTCTTGTTTGACTGGATCTAACGTAATGGATTACATTCTAGATATATTTCCATAGACAAATCGTGGGTATAATATAATAAAAATTGAAAAGGACTATACCTTTAAGTATAGTCTCAAATTGACTTGCAATCTGAAAAGAATTCTAAGGTCAACTCATAAAGAAGATGCCAAAAGTCTGGTAGTATTGAACATATATATAGAGAAACTATCACCAAAAGTGTCCCTACGCATAACAAAAAATAAAATAAAAAATGAATTGAGTAAACTTGAAAAAAGAAGAAGTGTTTTCTCCCCTCGTTAATCTTTCGGCTTTCCCACAGTGTCCCTACCCGTTTAAGATTTTAAATCCATTCGATTTTTTTCCACTTAAATTTCTTTTCAAAAAATTTCCAACAATGACTTTATATGCGGTTCTTTAATTAATTTACAAACGTAGTCCTCCATAGTGAGGAAAATAATGTGTCGAAGTAATGCATAAATTTTCTAACAAATTTCTGAACATCATTTGTACTTGCAGTCAAAATATTTTTGCCTCAAACCAAAACAAAATATTCTAAAGGTTACCTTATTTAGAAAGGGAACTTAGAAAGTAATGGAAGGTGTGGTGGACACTGGACATTAATGGGCACAAACAGATTTGTAGAGTCGTATGTAAAGATTGGTTTATGTGGTTTTTTTTTGTGTGAATATTTATTATGGTTTCTTTCCTTTGTTTATCTTCTACGTAAAGACGCCAAATATTTCTGACGAATCAATGATTGCCACGCTGACTCTACAGTTCTCCAAAACCTACTCCTTCTTTGCCTTTTCTATAGTTCCTTCCTGAAAAAACTTGTCCAGTTCAATCATTTGGTTATACTAGGGTGGCAGTTTAAATACCAGAAATGTCCCTCGTGTAACTCTCATTTGTCAAGGTTAAGCCCAGGTCGTAACAGATCTTCGGTTCAGTGTTTGTACACAGGTGCCGTCGAGCTGGTCCATTTGCTACTTATTTGTGAAGCAGAAATTACAATTTTCAAATACCACTTTTTAATTGCCGTTTACCCTCAAAATCGGATAACAGTTAAATTTGTGTGCAATTTTAAGGATACGTTATATAAATTGATATACAAATTAAGAAAGCAGATTAATATTGAAATTGATGATATGAGAATAAATGCAAAGCACACTAATTGAACAGCCTTGGCCTTTGATTTTGATCAACCTCGAACCAAAAAATGCCTCAAATGATGTAATAATAGAATAACAAGATGATAAGAGCTAGAGATAACAGTGTATTGCTTTTTGCTGCGTATTACAATGTGCTTTACAAATGATCAAGCCTCCCTTTATATAGTAAGGGAGTACTATTCTTGATACAATTTTATAAAAGATAACCAATCTTATGATTTGCTAATTAATCGGTCTCTCCTTGATACGTGCCGAAATTTTCGATGTGATCTCCAATCGATCTGGATATTTCGGCCATCCATTATTTGGCTCGACAAAATCCCCTCGATCTTGTTCGGTCCCGGAGTCATGAGCTCGACGATTTAAAGTCGTGCCTTGGTTCGATATAAACAGGGCTCGAGCTCTGACCTTCCACGTTTCAGCCTTGGCCGGTCATACAGTGGACGAATCTAGTTTCGACTATATACAAATAGTCTCCTCATTTTTGAGAGAGAAGATGACGAGAAACGATATGAACTTTCGAACCCTTCTTCGATAGATTATGACATAAGCGACAACAGGTTACAAAAACGTTCCGTCGGTTCAGTCTCCAAGGAATTAAATGCGTGTCAGTTGTTGTTCGACCGCTATGGGTTTTGAACCGTCATTAGCAAATTATAAATATCCCAACATTCATTCATTTAAACTCTATATTCAAAGCCTCTTCTGCTCTTGTTAGAATCTCTTCACTCTCCAACTTTTGTGCCCAGATTTCTTGAACCATTTGCAAACAGCTAAGTACAACTTCTTAATTTCTTCTTCTTCATCTCTGCTTTAAAATGGAAAAAACTTCTAAGATTATTCCACAAAAGGAGATTGCCTCTTCATCATGACCTACCGGCGATGGGACTGCGGCAAAACCACACCCTGAAGAGTTCGTTCCTGGATGGTACTCGACTGGTGCTGATTTCAAGGTTGAAAAAACTTCCTCGGTATAGCATCGATGCGAGCCAGTCTCGAGATATATATGTTCATCCATCAATTATCTCCTCTCCATGGTCAATGGGGATTGCAACTAGGCCGATAAGCACGTGGTGGTGCCTTCGCCCGAGGAAGAAATTATGTGGAGATTTTATTCAAGTGTTTACACTTACCCCTTCACGTTAGGTCCCTTAGACACAATCATTCTCGCCTTCTGTAAGAGGTACGAGGTGACCTTCTGTGAAATTTACCCTCCTTCTGGAGGATAGTGACTCTTCTCCATTTCTTGTAAACAAAATCGAGGGGTGTCCCTTTACCCTCGATCAACTTATGTGCATATACAGTCCTTGACTCATCGAGGGGGACCAATCAAACTCGCTTATCGGGCCAGTATGCCCCCGTTCTCGAGTATAGATGAGGTTCAGGATCGAGGCTAGATGAGTCGATTCATTCGAGTGAAGACCTCAGATTTAATCCCTGCTAAGGACATGCCATTTCTCGAGAAATGGAACATGAAGCTTAAGTATAACTTTTCCTTAAAGATTTTATTTATTATTTCTCCCCTTCCCTCCCTTCTTATTGGTGTTTTTGTTGTGGCTTGGATGCTGAGTGCAGTTCCTCAGCACAAGGAGTGGGTCGAGGACCTTGTGTCATATAGACTATACTCCGAACGTGCATGGAACAAACTATGGAAGGGTTAGTGGGGGGTACGTAACTATGGTAAGTTTCCTTTTCTGACTTAATAATGTTTGATTTTCTCCCTGTGCTATCGAATCCTTATTGGCTCTATTTTTTTTTGTAGGTCTCCCCAAAGATGTTGCTATAAGGACTCCATCCAGTGATGAGGATGTGCCACTTGAGTCCCCTGCTACGAGGCAGGGTGATGAGAAGAAGAGAAAAGGGCCCCGAGTTCTCCAAACTTAGAAAAGAAAAAACCAAATAGGAGGCTGGCGTGTAAACCCAAGGGAAGCATAGACGCTCTACCCTCGAACTCAGTCCATCAGCTAAGGGATGAAAGAGGCCTCCAAAATGCTGGGTGTTGAAACTGAACCGTCTCAACTTGAGGAGGTCTATGGGAGAACTTTAGGTAAAGCTCCTGAACCAGAAGGGGGGTGAGGCCGCTCTACCTTGAGCTAGATGGGTTGAGAGGGAAACCGGGGCTGATACTTCTCGAGCTGAGGAAAATGCCATGAAAGATGTGCTTGGGGAAATTGACCTCACCAGGTCTCGTCTACTATCTAATTCTATGATCAACGAGGCTAGTATGCTAAAAGAGCGTCCACATGAGGTGCCTCAGGGGGCGGAAGATATTAATCATTTATTCAAAGGTTTATCATCTACCGCCTCAGATGACATCATCAGGTTTGGTGACTTATCGGTGCAAAAGAAAGCACTATCTTGTGATGCCAATGGAGCTTCTTCAAGTCCAAAGTTAGTGGATCGTTTCTCGGCTTTGAGTGCTGATCCTGACTGAAAGTGATTATTAATTATTTCTATCCCGAAGGATGCTCGGGTTGGTGTTGCTAGCTATCTTTGGTGCTTGGTGACCGAAGAGGACCAAGCCAAGATGGACGCGGTGGAAGCACCCTGCCTGTTCAATGAAGCTCAACAGGTATTGAATCGAGTAACTTTGAGTGCCTTTTTACTATGAAATTTAGATTTTAAGTTGCGAATAATTGTAACATTCTTATTTATGCTTGTAGGCTCGGTACTTCATAATGAAAATTTCCTCCGATATCGGGAGGAGTTAACCTAACCCGAGGTCTATGTTCGAGAGCAGACTGAGAAGGGGGATACCTACAAGATTCTCAGTCAGACACTTCAGGCCGAATTGGAAGCGGCTCAGAAGGAGCTTGCCGAATGGATCAAGTAGGTAAACTGAGTACTTGAAGATATTGATGACAGTTCGGACACAGCGACTACCGTCCCGAACCTACAGGTTCAAAAAAGGCTTGAACAGATTGGACAACTGAAGGCACATGTGGACACGATAAAGGCTGAGTCAAAGGAGTGGAAGAAAAATATGGACCTTTTAGCCTCGAAAAAAGAGGTTTTCCAAGCACAATTTGCATTGACGAAGGCCTAACTTTGAGGTGCATACATCGACCCAGGCCAAAACAATCGAAGAGATCCGATCTCAGCTAAGCTTGTTGGTCTCGAGCCAAGAAAACCTAGCCAAGGAACTTGAGGCGGCCAGGTTAGAGATCGCTGAGGTCAAGGCTAAAACCGATGAGAATGCGACCCAACATAAGGTCAATGCTGAGGCAGCTCAGGATCTAGCAAAATCATTGGCGGAGCACATGAAGTGGCAATCCCGAAGGGAGGCCCTCAAAAAAGTTCTAGTTCAGGGCTTCAACGTGTTGGCTGAGATTGAAAAGGCCAAGATATCTATGGCCAAGACCAGAAAATTGCCTTATCCCGAGGAGGAGGATCTGGGGGGGGGGGGTTTAAAGACTCGGATGGGCTCGATGCTGATGAAGTTCCCGAGGGTGAAGATGTTGCCCTTGATGAGGACCATACCTCTTAGACCTTTATAAGTTTTTGTTTCTTGTTTTTTTGCAATTTTGTTGAGGTAATTTGGCCCTTGTAAAAAATTTATCGGGCTGTTTGGCCCTTGTAAAAAGAATTTTGTCATAAATATATAAGTCATTCTTTCCCTTTTTGGGCTTTTGATTTTTTCTCATTGGTGTCTCTTTTATATACACAAAGTACGGAATACCTTTGCATTAAAACACATATTTTATGTTCGAATGTTCAATCAAACCTCGTTTTTAGCTTACTCCGTTTAAGGCGTCTTGGGGGTTTGGCGTTACCGGAAACTTTCTCCCAAAGTAAGTAATTTAGATTATAGTTTTCTGAGGGTAGCCTTTTAAAACGGTTATGAAAATATTTACTTTTTGAAGGCCTATTTTTGTTGTGGATTTCGGACGTCTCCGAGCCGTGTTAATATCACCATAGCCTTTTAGTTCAGGAGTCGCCCAGTGGACTTGTTTTCCCGAGCTATCCGGGCTTGCCTAGGAAAACAATTTTTGAGTAGAGATGGTCATGGACTTTCAAATTTAGGGTTCCGTGATAGGTCTTATGCCCCCGAGATTTAGTGGCTTGGGCTGGCCGAGTTTATTTTTGGATGACAGTCCCCGAGTGAGGGAGTGATCATTCGAATTCTGGTTATAAGCGACCCTTGAGCTCGTTATCTTTAGGAGATAGGAAGTATGAAATTCTTTAAGGGATGTAAAGAAGAAATTTTAAAAACATAATATGATTGCGAGGAAGATACTTCTCTTTATTCTTGATTAATATAGTAACATATATATACAAGCTTTTTATTAGGGTTCTATCAACATATATGGGCACGGTTCGTTTGACCTTTTGGCCCTTGCAATACATCCACCCAATCGATTCCCATTCAAGTATGAAGTTTTTTTCCTTGCTAATGTCTGCATCCGAGGGTGATGCCCCCAGTATTCGAGGTTGATGGCAGAGGAAACTTGGATACTGTTAATGTCAGCTTTGACACTGATTCGTGATCGGTCCTCGATTCTAAGTTAGCACGATCCACGTTTCATGATTTAAAATATATTAAAGTACTTTGAGTCAAGGTTTGTTTATGAGTGTAGATTCAAATTTTACTCTCCAAGCTTACTGTGATTCTGATTGGGCAGCTTGCCTTGATTTTCAAAAATATATTAGTGGGTACTTGGTTATGTTTGGGGTCTTCTTTGCTTTCTTGGATGTCCAAGATGCATCATACCGTGTTCCTCTCTTCTGCTAAAGCGGAATATATATATAGATCTATGCGACGTGTGATGGCTGAACTTTCTTGGATGACTTTACTCTCTAAATTATCTATGCCTTGTCCTGTGCATGTCCCTCTTTATTGTAATTGCCAATCGTCCATATACATAGCCAAGAATCCAGTGTTTCGTGAGCGCACCAAGCATACTGAATTGGATTGTCATTTTATATGTGAGAAGCTTCAAGATAGTTTAATTTCTCTTTCTTCTGTTCCCAGCAAGTCCCAACTCACTGATATGCTTACAAAGTCTTTTCCTAGTTCACAATATAGAATAATTGTTGAAGGTATCACATGAGTGGAGTAACAACTGTACTTTAGCTGTCACTGATTAGTTAAGGGTAATTAGTGGTTAATTAATTAGTATTAGTTAGAGTCGGTTAGACAGTATATATATGTACATGTACAGTGTATCTTTTTCAATAGAACAGTAAAATTCATTTCCTCTTTTTCTCCTCTCTTTCTCCCCAAATATGTGAAGCTCTCACAGGTGCTCCCATAGTGGAAAGTTGACATGGTATTAGAGCTAGCACGATAACTACGATCTTCTAGTTTTCTTCTCAATTGCATATGACTGAAATTTCTTCATCTCCTTCTTCTCCTTCATTACTGTCTCAAAGAAACATCGAGTCAACAATGGCGACAGAGAAGATTGATCACACCCATCCCTTGTTTGTGCATCCTTCAGATACTCCAAGCTCCATGTTAGTTCCTATTCAGCTCACTGTCTTTGAGAACTATGTGATATCGTAGAGATCGATGAGAATCGCACTTCAAGAAAATTGAAAGCAAGGGTTTGTGACTGGTACTTGTAAGAAGGATCAGTTTAGGCCAGAATTGCATGAAGATTGGGAGACGTGTAATGCGATTGTGCTCTCATGAATCATGAACACACTATTACCGGATCTAATTAGTGGAGTCGTATATGCATCTTATGCTCACTTAGTTTGGGAAAATCTTAAGGAGATATTTGACAAAGTGAATAAGATGAGTATTTTTCAAATACATCGAGAAATTGCTACAATTTCTCAAGGTACAAACTCGGTATCCATGTATTTTACGAAATTGAAGGAACTTTAGGCTGAGTATGATGGGATGGTGCCTTCAACAAATTCAAAGGACTAAATAGATCATATTCAGCGGCAAAGGTTGCTACAATTCTTGAGTGGATTGAATGATTCCTATGCTCAAGCTAGGAGACAGATCTTAATGAAATAGTAGAACCTACCTTAACTCAGGCTTATGCTCTAGTTATTGAGGATGAAAGTCAAAGGAGTGCATCAGGAACATCACATACTGGATTGAATTCAGTATCTGAAGGCAATGACATCACAACTCTGTGGAGTTCAGCTGCTAGGGGAGGCTCTGTGCAGAAGAACAAAAGAAACTTCAGCATATTTTATGACTTTTGCAAGATGAAGGGACATAGTAAGGAGAATTTCTATCAACTTGTTGGTTATCCAGCTGATTTCAAAGGTAGAAGGAATCCAGTACAAGGAAACACAGGTGGCCATCAATACCAGAGGGCATATGCTGCATATTGTGGAGACTCCTCTAAGGCTGGGAATTATCACAATGCAGGACAAACATGTATGGCTGGTGTTGGTACTGGAACTTCTATTGCTGGGACAGCAAGTGGAAACAACAATCATATGCAGGTGCAAGGGCAAGGTTCTCATAATTCTGTGCAGAGGCAAGAGACACAACCTCAAGCATCTAGAAGGGGTGTTACAACCACTTTCACTCCTGAGCAATATAACCAGATCCTGCAGATACTCAACAAAGAAAATGTACCAACAATATCAACTAACATAGCAGGTAGTATCTGTTTATTCATGGTAAGAAAAGTATGTCACAACTGGATAGTGGACACATGAGCAACATACCATATGGTGTAAACCCCTGAAATACTTTTTGATCTTCATGACTATCCTAAGAAGGGTTCACTAGTACACTTTAAAGAAGGAAAAAAATTACCAGTTTGTCATATTGGTAAATGTAAGCTAGCCCAAGGAGATATTAGTGATGTATTGTGTGTGCCTGAGTTCAACTTCAATTTGTTGTTGGTGGCTAAATTAACTAGATACCTACAATATTTCAGGTCATTCTATCCTGATTTCTTCCTGATGCAGGACCTTCACACTGGGAAGGTGAAGGGGACATGTAGAATGCTCAATAACTATACCATTAGAGAAACAACATACATAGTAGAGCATTACATGCACCACACTCATTGGCTTCCAGGGTGACATTGTTAGCAGGACTGTGGCATAGGAGACTAGGGCATGTCTAACCTAGAGTATTACACCAAATGGATGTATGTAGAAATATTAATGCAGCTGCAGATAGAACTTGCTCAATTTGTCCATTAGCTAAGCAAACTAGATTACCTTTTCCTCAAAGTACTAGTAGAGCTAGTGGATTGTTTGAACTTGTACATGGAGATGTCTGGGGTCCTTACAAGATGCCTACTTATGATGCTCACAGTTTCTTTCTTACACTGGTTGATGATTGTAGTAGAATGGTCTAGATTTTCTTGTTAGGGTTAAAGAGTGATGTCTCAGTTGTAATAAAGGACTTTATGCAGTTAATAAAGAACCAATTTAATGGTTCAATAGAAGTCTTTAGAAGTGATAATGACACAAAATTTTTAATTCACAATGCAGGGACTTGTTTAATAATGTCGGCATTGTGCATCAAAGTTCTTGTGTTCACATTCCTCAGCAGAATAAAGTGGTTGAGAGGAAGCATAGGCAACTCCTTGAAGTGGCAAGGGCCATCCGATTCTAGGCATACATACCTCTAAAATTTTGGGGAGTATGTGTTTAGAATGCAGCTTACTTAATAAATAGGATTACATCTACTGCTTTAGCAGGTAAATCTCTCTTTGCGGATTTCTATGGCAGAGTTCCAAACCTACAACATCTAAGAGTGCTAGGGTGCTTATGTTATGCAACCAATGTTGTTGCCAAGAGTGACAAATTTGATAGTCGGGCAATCCCAACATTGCATATGGGGTATTCTAACATTCAAAAGGGATACATGATGTATAATTTGACTACAAAGTCCTTTTTTGTGAGCAGAGATGTCTTCTTCAGAGAGTAATTGTTTCCTTTCAAGTCTTCTCATTACCAGTCAAAGCCTTCAATTAGTGTTGATGATTGTGCTATCTCTCTTGACCCTTTTGAACTTGAGGCAGAAGAAGTCACATGTTCATCGGAAACCTCATTTGGTTCTGATACTGCCAATCACTCTGCAGGGTCTCCACATAGCCCAACAACCATCGTCAACACTAATGATGCCAATCATTCACTTGCCAATGTCTTGGCTGATGAGATAATGTTGCTAGATGCAACACTTAGGATTGCCTCAAACTTTACAGATCCTAGTTTGCCCAATACACCAAGAAAATCCTGCAGAACATCTAAGCCTTCTCGATGGCTCAATGACTACATACACACAATGTCTAAGCCAACTTCCTATGCAGTAACAGTGGGATCACCTTACCCATTATCAGCCTATATGTCATATGCTCCACTGTCTAATTCCTACCATGCAGTTTTGTGTAACATGGCCACCGCAGAGAACTGATACTTATGAAGAGGCTTTACTTCATCCTCACTGGGTAGAAGCCATGAAGCAAGAGTTGTAGGCTTTACAGGAAAACCATACTTAGTTGTTGGTTGATCTTCCTAGTGATAAGAAACCAATTGGATGCAAGTGGGTATTCAAGGTCAAGTATAATGCCAAAGGAGTGGTGAAAAAATACAAGGCTCGACTAGTGCCCATAGGCTATACACTACAGGAGGGATTGGACTACTAGGAAACTTTTTCCGTAGTGGTGAAAATGGTCACTATGATGTCTGTCCTATTAATAGTTGCTATGTTGTCACGACCCAAATCCGGTCGTGACGGCGCCCAACAATTAAGCTAGGCCAGCCAGACCAACAATTACTTATCACATCTATTATCAGTCCCAAATGGACATCCCAAGAAGAATATATGAGTTTAAGAACTCCAATAATAATAATAATGAACAAAATACTGAGAAGTGCGAAAATAACTGACACTCCCAAAGATCTAGAGTCACAAGTCTAGAGCCTCTAACAAAACCCAACAAAAGTAGAGAATACTGTATGGAAGTACTCAAGTCTGAATATACAATAACAACCGAAAAGAGAGGAGAAGCTAGGTTCTGCGAACGCCGGCAGCTACCTCAGCTACTCGGTATGACACTGCAAACGCTGGAAATACCTGTCTACTGCTCCTGAGTACATGAGTCCGCACACAAAAAGTGCAGGGAGTAGGGGTGAGTACTAAGTACTCAGTGAGTAATAAATATATAAAAGCAGCTGAAAATAGGCAATGCAAAGCACATAACCGCTACGGCGTGTAGCCCGATCCATTTAACGTCGACGGCGCTCACTGGGGGTGTGTACAGACTCCGGAGGGGCTCCTACAGCCCAAGCGCAATACCGCTGCGGCGTGCAGCCCGATCCTCATATCAATCGCTGCGGCGTGCAGCCCGATCCATCCTCAGTCCACAACAAACATATATGTCACACAACAGCTTCATTTTTCTTAATTCCAGTTCTCAATTCATAATTTATGAAAAATACTTTAACTTTATTAAATTTGTAAAAGCCGGTGACTTAGCATTTCAAAAGTGTGATTTCAATTTCCAGGACTGAGATCAGTGATTTAAGCAAATATAGCTATCACATAAATATTGTCCTCTAAGGACACTACAGGTCGGCACAAGGCCCCAAACAAGGCTTACCGCCCACAAATACATCAAATACAGTGTATTTCCAACAGTAATAACATATGACCAAGTCTCAATCCCCCGTCACAATAAATCCCGCACCTGCCACGGTGTGCGAGCCACGCACTACTAGCGTCACAATGTGCTAAGCCGGGGTTTCGAACCCTCAGGCTACCATCTACACAAACTACTCACCTCTAAACGGTCGTAGATTCGTCCGCGATGCCTTTTCCTTTGAATTTAGCTCCCTCGTGCGTAGAATCTAATCAAACCAGAATAACTATATCAAATACGGGTCAAAGAATCATAACCCATTTCAATTTACATGAAATTCGCATAAATACACTAAGTTGGTAAAAACCCGACCCCGGGCCCACTGCTCGGAAAATTCCGAAATTAGTACCAACGCGATCCTCGTCTCGCCACATGTCCGTGCATATAAAATTTATCGAAATCGGAGTTCAAATGGCCTTTCAAAACTCAAAATCCCGTTTTCAATACCTAGGCCACAATTCTTCAATATTTCTACCCAAATTCATGAAGATTGATGTTAATTCTGCCATAAAATCATGTTTTTAAGTCAAGAATCTTACCTCCGATGAATACCCGATGATTTCTCAGTGTTTTCCTCGAGTTTTCTTCTCTCTAGGGCTCAAAATTGTATTTTTGGGGGTGTAACCCGCGAGCTCTCTGTTCTGTGATTTTTATTCACTGCCAGAACATTTTGTTCTACGCGTTCGCGTGATCCCTCACGCGTTCGCGATGCTCGGCTTCAAGTTACTCTTCGCGAACTCGATGCCAACCACGCGTTCGCGATGCTCAAACTCCCAGTCGTCCAGATTTTCCTTCTACGCGTTCGCGATCCCCCACTCGCGAACGCGATGCACACTCTCACGAACCTACGCGAATGCGACCCCAGGAACGCGATCGCGAAGCACAAGACTCTTGACCTACGCGAACGCGACACCCCTGACCGCGAATGCGATGCGTTGATTCGCCTGGCCTTCGCGAACGCGGCCCATGCCACGCGAACGCGAAGGCTTAAATGCCTGGGCAGTAACCTGCAATTTTATGCAGATTTTGCCAAGTTCAAAATGCCCGGTTGATGGTCCGGAATCATCCCGAGGCCCCCGAGACCCCAACGAAAACCACCAATATAGTCCAAAACATGATACGGACTTGTTCCAATCACAAAAACACCATCCTAAACATCAAAATCACCATTTCCACACGAAGTCAAGCCTAAGTTTCTTCGAAACTTCCGAAACTAACATTCAATCCAAAACCCGATCAAACAATGTCCGAATGACCTGAAAATTTGCATACATATCAAAAATCACATAACAAAGCTACAAAAATCTTCGGAATTCCATTCCGACCCCTGGATCAAAATCTCACCTACCATCCGGTTTCCGCCAAAATTCAACCTTCGCCAATTCAAGCCTAAAACTACACCGGACCTCCGAATTCAATTCCGATTGCTCTCCTTAGTCATAAATGATCCCCCGAAACTAATCGAATCATCGGAATCCGATTCCAAGCACTCTAACTCAATAGTCAACTCTTGGTTGACTTCCCATATTTAAGCTTCCTTAAATCATGCCATTTGCTTCATTTTCAACCCGAATCACTCCTAACTCACCCGATATATTCTAATACTGATATAAAAGCATAAGATATGTAAATGCAAGGTAACGGGGTGGTAATGCCCGTAACGATGGGCCGGGTCGTTACATTCTCCCCAACTTAAACAAACGCTCGTCCGCGAGCGGGTTAAGAAACATACCTGGAGCATCAAACAAGTGAGGATATCTGCTCCGCATCTCCTGCTCGGTCTCCCAAGTTGCTTCCTCCACGGGACGACCTCTCCACCGCACTTTCACTAAAGCTATGTCCTTGGATCTCAGCTTACGAACCTGACGACCCAAAATGGCTATTGGCTCCACATCATAAGTCAAGTCCTCATCTAGATGTATCGTGCTGAAGTCTAACACATGAGACGGGTCTCCGACATACTTCCGGAGCATAGATACATGGAACACCGGGTGAACCCCCGACAAACTGGGTGGCAAAGCAAGCATATAGGCCACCTCCCCAACTTTCCTAAGCACCTCAAAAGGTCCAATAAACCTTGGGCTCAACTTCCCTTTCTTCCCAAACCTTATAACACCCTTCATAGGCGAAACCTTCAGCAACACCTTCTCACCTACTGAATAAGACACATCTCGGACCTTCCGGTCCGCATAACTCTTCTGACGCGACTGAGCTGTGCGAAGTCTCTCCTGAATCACCTTCACCTTGTCTAAGGCATCTTGGACTAACTCTGTCCCCAACAACCTAGCCTCGCCGGGCTCGAACCAACCGACTGGAGACCTACACCGCCTCCCATATAAAGCTTCATACGGTGCCATCTGAATGCTAGACTGATAGCTATTATTATAAACAAACTCCGCAAGAGGCAAATAATGAGCCTATGAACCACCAAAATCAATGACACAAGCACGCAACATGTCCTCCAATACGCTCAGACTGCCCATCCGTCTGCGGATAAAATGCTGTGCTCAGCTCTACCTGTGAACCCAACTCTTGCTGAAATGTCCTCCAGAACTGAGAAGTGAACTGGGTACCTCTATCTGATATAATAGAAATGGGAACTCCATGCAATCTCACTATCTCACTGATGAATATCTCTGCCAACCGCTCTGAGGAATAAGTAGTACACACTGGGATGAAGTGAGCCTGACTTGGTCAACCTATCCACCACCACCCAAACTGAATCAAACTTCCTCGCTGACCGAGGGAGTCCACTAACAAAGTCCATAGTAATCCTTTCCCACTTCCACTCAGGAATATCAATACGCTGGAATGCACCACCAGGTCTCTGATGCTCATACTTGACCTGCTGACAGTTTAGACACCGAGCCACATGGCTCACAATATCTTTCTTCATCTTTCTCCACCAGTAATGCTGCTTCAAATCCCGATACATCTTCGCGGCTCCTGGATGAATAGAATACCGCGAGCTATGGGCCTCCTCCAATATCAACTCACGAAGGCCATCAACATTGGGCACACATATCCGGCCCTACATCCGCAATACACCATCACTATCAATAGTGACATCTCCGGCATCATCATGCTGAACTCTGTCCTTAAGGACAAGTAAGTGTGGATCATCATACTGGCACTCTCGAATACGATCATATAAAGAAGAACGAGCCATTACGCAAGCCATCACCCGTATGGGCTCAGAAATATCCAGTCTCACCATCTGATTAGCTAGCGCCTGAACATCAACTGCAAGGGGTATCTCCCCAACTGGAATATACGCCAAACTGCCCATACTAATAGCCTTCTAGCTCAATGCATCAGCCACTACATTGGCTTTCCCGGGATGGTACAAGATAGTAATATCATAGTCTTTAAGCAATTCAAGCCATCTCCGCTGCCTCAAATTTAGATCTTTCTGCTTAAACAAATGCTGAAGGCTGCGGTGGTCTGTATATACATCACAAGATACACCATATAGGTAATGCCTCCAAATCTTCAAGGCATGAACAATAGGAGCTAACTCCAAATCATGAACATGGTAGTTCTTCTCATGGGGCTTTAGCTGACGAGAAGCATATGCAATAACTCTACCCTCTTGCATCAACACACAACCGAGTCCAACTCTGGAAGCATCACAATACACCGTATATGACCCCGAGGCCGATGGTAACACAAGTACTGGAGCCGTGGTCAAAGCCTCCTTGAGCTTCTGAAAGCTCTCCTCACATTCATCAGACCACACAAATGGAGCATTTTTTTGTGTCAACTTAGTCAACGGTGAAGCAATAGATGAAAAACCCTGAACAAACCGACGATAATAGCCTGCCAAGCCGAGAAAACTCCGAATCTCTGTAGCTGAGGAAGGTCTGGGCCAATTCTGCACTGCCTCGACCTTCTATGGATCAACTCGAATACCATCACTGGACACTACATGTCCCAGAAAAGTCACAGTGTCAAGCCAGAACTCACACTTAGTGAATTTTGCATAAAGCTTCTCTTCTCTCAACCTCTGCAGTACCACCCTCAGGTGTTGTGCATGCTCCTCCTGGCTGCGTGAATACACCAGAATATCATCAATAAACACAATCACAAAAGAATCAAGGTACGACCGAAATACGCTATTCATCAAGTGCATGAATGCAGCTGGGGCATTAGTCAGCCCGAAAGACATCACCAGGAACTCGAAGTGCCCATATCGCGTCCTGAACGCTATTTTCATAATATCTAAGTCCCTGATCTTCAACTGATGATACCCCGATCGAAGATCAATCTTAGAAAATACACTAGCTCCTAGGAGCTGATCAAATAGGTCCTCAATACGAGGCAATGGGTACTTATTCTTCACTGTTACCTTGTTCAGCTGCCTGTAATCAATGCACATTCTCATTGTGCCATCTTTCTTCTTCACGAACAACACCGGTGCACCCCAAGGTGACACACTCGAACGAATGAAACCCTTATCTAAGAGTTCCTGAAGTTGTTCCTTCAATTCTTTTAACTCCGCTGGTGCCATGCGGTAGGGAGGAATAGAAATGGGCTGAGTGCCCGGCACCAAGTCAATACCAAAATCAATATCCCCGTCAGGCGGCATGCCCGGCAGGTCTGCTGGAAATACATCCGGAAACTCCCTCACAATGGGGACCGAATCAAGACTGGGTGTCTCAGCCTCAACATTTCTAATGAAGGCCAAATAAGATAAACAACCCTTGCCAATCATTCGTTGGACCTTTATATAAGAAATCACCCTGTCGGACACATAATTAGTCAAGCCACGCCACTCGATCCTCGGATTACCTGGAATAGCTAGTGTGACCATCTTGGCATGACAGTCTAGAATCGCATGGTAAGGAGATAGCCAATCCATGCCTAGAATCACATCAAAATCTACCATGCCCAGTAGTAATAAATCAACTCGGGTCTCCAGACCCCCAATAGTAATAATACAGGATTGATATACCTGATCCACAACAACAATATCCCCCACTGGGGTAGACACATGTACGGGCGAGGCAAGAATACCACGGGTCATACCCAAATGATGTGCAAAATAAGTAGAGACATAAGAATAGGTGGATCCGGGATCAAATAAGACAGAAGCATCCCTGTGACAGACTGAGATAATACCTGAAATGACCGCATCTGAAGCACTAGCATCCTTCCTATCCGGAAGAGCATAGAAACAAGCCTGGCCTCCATCAGTACGATCCTCGCTCCAAGGGCGACCTCTAGATACCTAGCCATAAGTCCTGGCTGACTGTGCTGGAACTGAAGAAATAGGAGTAGAAGACGAGGGCCGATCCTTCTGCTGAGACCGCCTACGAAGCCACTGAGGACACTCTCTCTTAATATGGCCCAAGTCACCGCACTCAAAACAACGACCCGAAGATGGAAGAAGGGGCTGCTGAGGACCCCTCGCTGTAGATGAATCCTGTGCTGAGGAAGCAGGAGCAGAGCTCTGAGCTGGAAGAGCACTCAATGCAGGCTAACCCTGATGGCTCTGCTGACCCTGATAATCCTGATGGCTCTGACGACCACGATCTGATGAAACCCCACTGGACTCTGCTCGTCCAGACTGATGAGACCTGAAAGAACGACCTCTACTATGCTGAGATTGGCCCCTAGACCGAGCACCACTGTAACTGCCAGTACCACGAGGCATCTTAGCCTCTCTCTCCTCCCGCTCTCTGCGGCGATTTATCTCAATATGACGGGCAGCATCAACCACCTCCTCAAAGGTAACCGCCGAAACTCTCTCCCTCGTCATCAATATGCGGATGGGATAAATAAGGCCATCAATAAATCTTCGAATCCTCTCTCGGTCTGTAGGAACCATCCACATGGCATGACGGGCCAGCTGTATGAATCTCATCTCATACTGATTAACCGTCATGTCTCCCTGCTTCAACCACTCGAACTGACGTCGCAGCTCCTCTCTCTGAGACTGAGGCACGTACTTCTCCAAAAATATCGTGGAGAACTGCTTCCAAGTGAGGGGCACTGCCCCAGCGGGCCTACGCCTCTCGAAATCCTCCCACTACTAAAATGCTGCACCTGTGAACTGAAAAGTGGTGAATGAAACATCGCTGGACTCTAGAATACCCGCGGTGTGAAGCATGCGCTGACATCTGTCAAGAAAACCCTGGGCGTCCTCGCCCTCCGCACCACTGAATGTCGGAGGCTGTAGCCTCTCAAATCTCTCCAAACGACGCTGCTCATCGTCGGGCATAACTGGAACCATATAAGCAGGAGCTGGTGCAACGGGCGCAACTGAACTACTGGCTCGGGTGTGCGAGCCACGGAGGTCTGATTCCCTTCCCCTGCCTGTGAAGAAGCCGCACCAGTAGAAGCTGTAACCACCTGAGCTAAGCCAGTGCATACTGATAGAATCTGGACCAAAGTCTTCTGAAGACCCAGTATCTCAATAGCAACTGCCGGTGCCTGAATCTGAGCTGCTGGAGCGTCTGCAGCTGGAACCTGATCCTGAACCTGGGCCACCGGTGCTGGAATCTAACCCTAAGTCTGGTCAGCTGGTGGGTCAGTAGGTGCTGGTACTGCTGTCATACTTCCACCACGACCACGGCCTCTGGGTGCCAATGGTGGTCGTCCGCCACGTCCGCTAGCACGTGTTCTCGCCATCTGCTAGAGAATAGAATATGGAAAAATTTAGTTTCACGATAACACAAACCGCACAATATGAGTCCAAGAAAAGTGAGGTTTTTTCCTAAAGTTTCTGTAGCCTTCCGAGGATAGATACGGATGTCTACGTACCGATCCGCGAAAGCCTACTAAACCGGCTCACGACTCGCGAGTCCTAGTAACCTAGGCTCTGATACTAACTTGTCACGACCCAAATCCGGTCGTGATGGCGCCCAACAATCAAGCTAGGCCAGCCAGACCAATAATTACTGATCACATCGAATACCAGTCCCAAATGGACATCCCAAGAAGAATATATGAGTTTAAGAACTCCAATAATAATAATAATGAACAAAATACTGAGAAGTGCGAAAATAACTGACACTCCCAAAATCTGGAGTCACAAGTCTAGAGCCTCTAACAAACCCAACAGAAAATAGAGAAGACTGTTTAGAAATACTTAAGTCTAAATATAAGATAGCAACTGAAAAGAGGAGGAGAAGCTAGGTTCTGCGAGCAACTCGGTATGACACTGCAAACGCTGGAAATGCCTGTCTACTGCTCCTGAGTACCTGAGTCTGCACACAAAAGGTGCAGGGAGTAGGGGTGAGTACTAAGTACTCAATGAGTAATAAATATATAAAAGTAGCTGAAAGTAAGAAATCCACAGAATACCACAATATGAAGCTAAACTACAGTCTGAATCTCCTACGAACTAGCATCAACTGTACAATATAGCTACCACGGAATAATTTAACAAATAAAGATGCAATGCAATGCACATAACCGCTACGGCGTGTAGCCCGATCCATTTAACGTCGACGACGCTCACCGGGGGTGTGTACAGACTCCAGAGGGGCTCCTACAGCCCAAGCGCAAATACTGCTGCGGCGTGCAGCCCGATCCATCCTCAGTCCACATAAATCAGATAAGTCACAAAACAGTTCATTTATCTTAATTCCAGTTTCCAGCTCATAATTTATGAAAATACTTTAACTTTATTAAATTTGCAAAAGACGGTGACTTAGCATATCAATAATGTGATTTCAATTTCCAGGACTGAGATCAGTGATTTAAGCAAATATAGCTATCACATAAATATTGTCCTCTAAGGACGCTACAGGTCGGCACAAGGCCCCAAAAAAGTCTTATCGCCCACAAATATATCAAATACAGTGTATTTCCAACACTAATAACATATTATTCATTTCCGGGATGGACCAAGTCTCAATCCCCCGTCACAATCAATCCCGCACCTGCCACGGTATGCGAGCCACGCCCTAGTAGCGTCACAATGTTCTAAGCCGGGGTTTCGAACCCTCAGGCTACCATATACACAAACTACTCACCTCTAGCCGGTCGTAGATTCGTCCGCGATGCCTTTTCCTTTGAATTTAGCTCCGTCGTGCATAGAATCTAATCAAACCACAATAACTATATCAAATACGGGTCAAAGAATCATAACCCATTTCAGTTTACATGAAATTCGCATAAATACACTAAGTTGCCCGACCCCAGGCCCACTGCTCGGAAAACTCTGAAATTAGTACCAATGCGATCCTCGTCTCACCACGAGTCCGTGCATATAAAATTTATCGAAATCGGAGTTCAAATGGCCTTTCAAAACTCAAAATCCCGTTTTCAATACCTAGGCCACAATTCTTCAATATTTCTACCCAAATTCATGAAGATTGATGTTAATTCTACCATAAAATCATACTTTTGAGTCAAGAATCTTACCTCCGATGAATACTCGATGATTTCTCAAGTGTTTTCCTCGAGTTTTCTTCTCTCTAGGGCTCAAAATTGTATTTTTGGGGGTGTAACCCGCGAGCTCTCTGTTCTGTGATTTTTATTCACTGCCAGAACATTTTGTTCTACGCGTTCGCGTGATCCCTCACGCGTTCGCGATGCTGTGAGCACGTGGTTTTTGCACCGGACAAATAATTCCAAAATCAAAATAAATATGTTTTTGAGTGCAATTATTTGTTTTGTTTGAAATTAGCTATACTTTATGTGTTTGAATAAATAGAAATTAGAAAAAATAAAAAAAATTTTAGCTAGATAATTACTTTGTTTTAATTAGTTAAGTTTTAAGAAGAAAATTACCAAAAATAGTTTAGGTAGCGGAAATTAGGGAAAAATAGTAGAAAATTGCCAAAAAATATTAAATAATTAAAGTAAGTAGGAAATTAGGATTTTATAATAATCCATAAAAGAAAAGAAAAAGAAAGTATAAAAGAAAATACATAAAATAATTGAAATCAGAAAAATACAAAAAAATATATAGGTATAATTGATTTGGGCAAAAAATAATTGTAATTGGTGGCCCAATCTGCATTGGCCCAAGGGCTAGGCCTGATCCGTGAAGGGAGATGCGATCTCATCCTTCCGTTATGTTTGATCCGATGGCTGAGATAATTAGCGGAGTTCTTTTAATTAATTGAGAAGTAAGGATTAATCCTGAGCCGTCCAATTGAATCGATCTAACGGAAGGGACATTGTGGCCTCATAAGAATCAAAACGGCGTCGTATAAGTAACGCCAACCACGGTCGTTGATCTCCATCGAATCGACGGTCCAGATTACCTCAGACATGTGGCCTATTTAAGGCTTTTGTCTGAGAATTTTTCGCCATTTTACATATTTCCCTAACCTAGCCGCCCCTAAGCCCCCTTTCTTCTTTCCCCGCTTCGTCTTCTTCAGACCTCGTTGGCCATGGCGGCCACCACTCTCCACGGTGGTCGCCGGCCTTTCTAACTCCCCCTCTCATCTTTTCTCTTCTTGTTTTCTTTCTTCTTCACCACAAACACCCAGAAACCCTAGAAGACAAACCTTGTTCTGTAACGCCGGTCACCGGAACTCCGTCGGTGACCACCAAACAACGAATCACCCTGCCAAACCAACGCCGATCGAACCGTCTTGGTGAGATCTACCCAACCATACCACCCACATCCCTCGAAGATCCCTCGAATTTGTCGAATATCCAAAATAAGGTCGCCGGAAACCTAACTCCGGTGACCCCCAAATTCAAACCTCTTCAAGGCCTTATCTTTTACCCTCCCAAACATCCCTATGCAACTCAAAACTATAAAGGCTTCGTCTTGAAGTCCAAACAAGAAAGTCAGAAAGAGAAAACAAAAAAAAGGGGGAATAAAGAAAAGAAACAAGGAACGGAGAATAAAAAAGGAATCTGGAGGACAAAGAATAAGAAAAGAAAGGGAATAGGAAGCTCAGGGGACCGGCCCTGCGAGCTAAGTACGCCGTTCCCTTTTTTGCTTCTTTGACTTCTTTCATCTTGCATGTTATGTTTACCTTTGTTTTGTGCTTCACATGTTAGTCATAGGGTTTGTTCTTTGTTTTCCTCTGTTGTTTTTGTTCTTTATTTTGTTCCTGTGTTTCACATGCTATGTTTAAAACTTCTTCTGTTATTCTGTTTATCTTCTTCCGTTTCACAACATGAATCTGTTCATTTTCTAAGAGTCTGTTATGTTAGGGTTTTTCTATCTCTCTGCTTATCATTAGTTCTTTCCTTGTTGTGATTATCTTTCCTGTTTCTTCGCATGATTAGTTCTAAATTTCTTACTAGTTGTTTCTTCTCTTGTTTCACATCTTTTGCCCGTATCTCTAATGCTTAGTCATAGGATTTCGTAACATGTTCCTTCGGAGCCTGTTAGTAATAGGACTTTATCCATCATATGTCTTGTTTGATCACATGGTTCTTTGCTCTAAGATTGAGAAATTCATCTTTTCTGTGTCACTTTCGACTGTTGGCTTCTGATTCATCTTAAAGTTTGACTGTTGATAGTTGTTCCCTTTTACTTCTGTTCGTTGTTTTTAAATCATGTTATGTTTCTGATAAGTTGAAGGTCACCTTGATTCTCTTCTCCTCTTTCATCTTGTGAACCATGTCAGATCTTTCATACTGGTTGTTTGTTAGGTCTTTTTGTTTCTGTGTATGTCTATGCCATGAACCTAGGTGATTTTGAAGTTGTTCAAACTTTCATATGACTTGAATTGGTAGTAATTAGGTCTTAATTAACATGAGTTCATACTTTGTCTCATAAAATTGGATAAAGTGAGTTAATTAACTGAAATTCAACCATATCATTTGCCTTTTCTGAGATTTGGTTGATTATTACACCTTGTTTGATTTTATGTGTCTTAATATGCAATCCATGTTGAAGTTGATTTAGTTTTATTGGTTCTGGTTGAGTGTGAGTGTTTGATTAACACTGATTGAACTTTAGGTGAATTGGTTATAGCTGTTAGTGCTAGGTTTCCTAAAGTGGTTAGTTTTGAAATAGGATGAAACTGAAAATCAAATAACAATAGGATATAAGATAAATAGGTGACCAAAGAGTGGTCAATTTTGCAAATTGACCAACTCTACATGGTCCAGCACACTGGCCCACCTTCAAGGGTTAGTTGTGTAATAACTGGCCAACTCTGCAAAGGCAGACTTGCCAAGGCTCTATTTGAGCCCTGAACTTTAGGTGGCTAAGTATGCAAAGACTTTAGTCCAACCTATGTTCAGTAATTGGGCTTCAATTGCCCAGGCTAAGTCTCAACTTGAGACTGGCCATTAGTTAAATAGCTCAATTAAGCAGGCTAATCCTGCAATTAGTTTAATTAGTCTTAAATGAACAAAAATAGGTTATTAAGCAATAATTGGCCTAAGAGTGGTCAACTTCGCAAAAGGTTGACCAACTCTATAAGGCCCTAACACACAGTCCACCTTAAAAAGGGGCTGGTTGTGTAAAATGGCTAAATCTGCAAATGCAGACTTGCCCAGGCTCTCTCTTGAGCCCTTAACATTAAAGTGGCCAAACCTGCAAAGGTTTTGGAGCCTAACTGTTCAGCAATTGGGTTTAATTACCCAATCCAAGTCTCAACTTGAGACTGGTTAGTTTTTAAAGAGTTAATTTCTAATAATAAAGCAGGCTAGTCCTGCAATTAGTTTAAAATTGGTCTCAACTAATTGGAACTTAGGTGAAATAGGTTAAAATTGAAATAGTTCCTAACAATAGACTTGGCCAGCCCTTAAATACCAATGCAAGGGCTGGCTATTAGTTAAATAAATCCCAAAAGAGCTGAAACTTGACCTAGGCAGTCGGGTAAATCAGCAGTGCCCTTAGGGGCACAATTGGAACTTGAAATAGTATTTTGGTAAATAATTTAGAACCTAAGAGGGTAAGGGAGTCATTCATACCCCTGATTTCTGCAATTCTGCAGAGATTAAAGGGTATAATGGTCTCCCTAAAATGGGAAATCTGTAAAAATCTTTAACCCTTAGGGCTACATTGGTAAAATCCCCATAAAAGGAATCTTTAGAACCTTCCAGCACATGCTGGAAGGATTTCTGTTAACTGATTTGGGGCCTTAGTGTAGATTTTATAAATTTTAGAGGGGGAGAAGTGGGATTAATCCCATACTTTCTCCCCAAGTTTTCAGCCCATTCCCATGCCTATATATACTCCCAAAAAGAGTGTATTAGGGGCTGGCTTTTGAACATAAAGTTTCAGAGTAAAATATAGCAAGAGAGCAATAGGATTTCTGGGATTTTCGAGTTAGAATTTACTGATTTCTATTGATTTGTTGGGTTATTCTACTCGAGTTTGGTCTGGGTTTTCTGTTGCTTTGCTGATTCATACTTGCTGTTGCTGTGTTATTTGGCTCATTGCTATCCAATCCTCTACTGTTGCATTGTTGCTGAATCCTTGCTGATTACTTGCTTCTATCCCTTAGACTCATTGGTCTTCTTCTTATTGATCCAGGTATATTCTTGTCCGAAATCAAGCTGTAAAGATTTGACTGAATGAAATGAAACTTCTAGACTTAGATTTCATTTAAATGTGTATACTTTGTAACTTGTTCTTCCTTGTTTCAATTTTAGACCCATAGCAGTAGTATAAATGTTGTAGCAGAAAAGAGCATACACAATAACAATGTAATATTTAGTATAGTAGTAGTAGTATAGTAGTAGTATAGTCATAGTAGTATATCACTTAGTTAAATAGGTGAAACCTTAAAATATAAGTTAGCTAATCACGGTTTAAATTATTAACTGGTTCTTCACAAGTAATCTCATAAGCCATAATCACGTAGTTACTCATACGATATGGATCTGCATTTTTAGCATAAGTAAGTTTTAAAGATGAAAAACGTTAGTTGAGCATAATTAGATTAATAACGCTGTAAGGCGCTAAGTCATAGTGGAATCCATGGTGTAGTTATGATTAAGCTTTGAATCACTTTAAAAATCGATACTTAAGTTATTATAATCCAGTAATCAGAACTATGAATCTTGTTCGTGTAATTAGCATGTTTAGAGGTCAATTGTCCAGAGTTGATTGAGGTTAAAGTGGGAAGTGAGTAGATGGAGTAATAATTAGGATGAGATTAGCTTAGAAACTATCAAATAGGCTTAAATCTGTATTAAAATCAGTAGGTTAACAGTGTAGTTGTAAATTACTCATCTTGTCTTTAAATAGTCTTCATATCTTTACATACAGTTAGCTTTCATAATCTCTCACTAGTAAACAATAAAAATGACCATGTAAACCCATTAGTAAAGGTCTAAATCAGAGTTAGTCAGTTTAATAAGCTCTCATGTATATAGATATTTGATTAGAATTAGTACCTTGTGTATCGATTTTCTCTTTCTGATTAATAAAAGTATTTGATTTTATCCCTTAATCATGTGTACTGTGAATTTTATGTTTTCTATTCTTGCTATTATTATGTTCATCTGGTCTGGGCCTGTTACACAGCGAAGGCCTGAAGACAGTTTGGGTCACCATGACCCGGACAGATCCAGCGACCTGATTTAGTACTAGTTACAGAAGGCCCAGGCCCAATTTTGGAAATGATAATGGCCTAGGCCCAATTTCTGAAAGTAATAATACGATTAAGGAAAAACCATATAGAAAACGTAGTATATATTAAGATTGGGACTTTAAAAATAGATTGGGACGAGCCTCGCCCGATATCAAACAACGAGGCCCCCTTAGTAATGATATAACACAATTAGACTCGGGAAGACTACTAGTTAACTCCATAGTCTTACCCAAAACAATTAAAAGCCGATAGACTACTTAGGGCACGATTTAACGTATTTTCCATTGAACGAGTGTGCACTTGGTGCGACTCAAATCCAAATCTCGGCAAAGCTGAAATACACCGAAAGTCATAGGTGTACTGGTTGCGGTATGACTCGAGGCGTGTTTTCGCAATGCCGCAAATTCCATAAAAATAATACCTAATGTAAAAAGCATTATATGTTGTTAAAACCTGTGATTAAGTCAAACAAGAATCGAGAACGACAATTGAGCGACCGTGCTAAAACCACGGAACCCGAGAATGCCTAACACCTTCTCCCGGGTTAACAGAGTTCCTTATCCGGATCTTTGCTTCGCAGATATTTTTAAGAGTCAAATTCCTCGGATTCGGGATTAACCGGTGACTTGGGACACCATTATCTTCCCAAGTGGCGACTCTGATTAATCTCAATAAAATCCCGAACCGATTGTCCTTTAATTGGAAAAGCTCTTTCCTCTACGTTATTTTATCCGTTTCGGATATCTGAGCGTCGGGGTATACCCTATGAGCGTATTTATATGCTTATTCCCAAAGTGGGGTAGTAAAAAGGGAGGTGTGACAGCTCTGGCGACTCTGCTGGGGAATCGAACCCCGAACTTCGGTTTCAGGGTTTAAGAACTCGAGCTCTTTAGAATTGCCGTTCATGATGTTGTTTGACTTCATTATATGATTTGAACAACATGCTATGTGCTTTATCGCTTTGATATTATGTGGATTGTATATAAAAACTGTGCCGAAAACCTTTCTTTCTTCACTCTCGGGGATGTGCTTACTGGTTGAGACTCCCCTTTCTGTTAAAGTCACCCTAAATTAAGAAAATAGAGGCCGGATAAGTTACAAAGCTGATTGACTCCGCGAGTCACCGGTACGTAGCCCCCTCCTCGATTTGAGTTGTCCGCTCGGGTACACGGTCTAGCATTCTATGAAACTGTAAGGTCTAGGACGATTATTTGCATCATATCTGACTTAGGGGACTCAACACAGGGGTTGGGTCCATCTAGGACAGGTGACCCGGTATTGGAAAAGACCGATCATATTGTATGTTGCATTTTTATTGTCCTTGATCGTTATGCGGACCGGCGGAAATCCCGAGGATAGAAAAATTATTGAAAAAGAAAAAAGAAGGAGGGAAAATAAGAGTTATAGAAAATAGGTATCCGAAAAATTGAAAATTTGAAAAATAGGGGGAACAATTTTTGTCGAAATAATTGGTCAATTAATCTGACCGAACTACGCAGGTTTGATTCTCGCCATTAGGTGAGATACGTAGGCAACCCTTAAACGGGTCCAACCACACTTTTAGAAAAAAGAACAAAAAGATTTTCCTTTTCAAATAATCGAGGTGATTGCTATTTTTGGAAACGGCCAAATGTTCCGAAAGGACGCCGGAAGGCCGTTTTGGCAAAAATGGCCACTTCGAAAACCATATTTTTTTCAAAAAATGAAAACTTGCATTGAAAAAGATTTTTCTTTTTTCTAAATAAAATCGCCTTAATAAATGTGCAGGACGAGCACAATGATGAATGACCATTTCTCCTTAAATAAAATCCCTTTGGAGCTGAAACCTGTGGTGGCAAGACATGGGATCAGATGGTCAAGACTGGGTCAAAGGTTACTTGAAAGATCTTACGGGGTTATTAGACATAATCCCCCGAGGCGACGTGATTAGAGCGTTGGTCACATTTTGGGATCCGGCACACAATGTATTGCATTTCCCAGATTTTGAGCTCACCCCTACTCTAGAGGAAATTGCTTTCTATATCGGGAAAACTGAGGTTCCGTTAAAAGGGAAATACCCGGTATCTCCAAGGACGGTAACGGTGCATCGTTTTCTGGACTCTTTGAAAATTGCCAGGAATGTTCACAACGAAGATCTAGCCAACGGGTTTTGTTCCTTAAACTTCATATATAGTAGGTATGGACACATCGGGGGTTTCAACGACCCCACGAACAAGTTATGCAGCAAGTCCAACCGAGCAAAATGGGAGGAGCACCGGAGGTTTGCTTTCTTAGTGGCATTTCTCGGAATTGTCATATTTCCGAGAAAAGATGGACATATCAGCATAAAGGTTGCTAGGGTAGCTAGCACATTGATAGTACAAGACAATTGTACTCTAGCCCCAATGATTGTAGCTGACATCTACCGTGCTCTGACTGCGTGCAAAGCGGGAGCCAACTTCTTTGAAGGGTGTAATTTGATTTTGCAAATTTGGTTAATTGAACATCTATGCCATCATCCTTCATTCTCAAGTTATGGTTCGGCTGAACGAACATGTTTGGAAGAATTCTGTACGAGAACAAAAGAAGTGAAATTGCCGGAGGGAGTCAAAGATTGGATTCTGCATCTTCGATCATTAACTGATGGCCAGATCGATTGGACGTATGATTGGATACCTCTTGACGAGGTAATATATATGCCAACGGAAGGATCGCCATTTTTGATCATGGGCTTGAAAAGCATCCAACCTTATGCCCCATACAGGGCCCTGCGACAATTGGGTAGATGTCAAATTATTCCGAGAGACGGGGACCTCAGTTCACAAGCTATAGAAATCGGTCCGGATGGGCAATTCCCGGAAGCAAAGATCCGGCAAATTTGGAATGAGTGCCAAAACCTGAAAATGGATACTTGTGTGCAGAATAGAGCCCGGGGAGAAGTATCGTCAGGATACTCCACATGGTACCGACGGGGTGTTGAGGACGAACGTCTTTCGAAAAGACCTCACCTGCAAGATTTGATAGAGCAATCCAAGGAGAATCAGAACTGGGCGGCCAAAGAAAAAGAATACAAGGCCAAAATCAGCTTGTTGGAAGATAAATTGAGAAATCTCCACTTTGAAATTGGTTTACAGGCAGCATCTGATGAAGGAGAGAAGAAACAGCTGAAGAAAGAAAACGAAATGCTGAAGGCTCAGATTGCTCAAATGAAAAATGCATCCGAGACCCCGGTCCGCTTAGCCCGGGATGAGAAATTAATTGAGATTCTCCGGCGCAAAGTAAATGACTACAGCTTTGACTTGGACAAGGCTGAAAAGGAATTAGTCAGGGCTTGGAAGCAAATAGCCCGAGATGCTGAGGAAAGAGCCAAGTTGGTTCGGCAATTACAAGATAAGCACAAATTTGAGGTAGCTCAGCTTAGAAAGAAAATGATTTCAGCCACGGTTAAAAGTAACAAGATTATCAAGGATCTCGAAGAAAAGAGAGAGCATTGTTACACAACTATGGCTCGGCTAGAGTTGGAGCTGCAGCAAATACAAAAAAATAACCAACATACCTTGGATGCTCGCACTGAACAAATAAGCCGATTGTTGCAAGAAAAGGGGGTCATTCGAGAGAAGATTGTTCGCATTGCTCAATACATCACCCGAAAGAGTCAACTGTGCGAAGATATGTCTCGAGGAACCTTTGTATCAGCAGTGAAGTTCTTCGTGCAACAAGTCATGTCTGACCTAGATAGGCTCCAAAGGGGATTAGCATATAGGCCCGCGGCAAGACCGAACGACGTCTCGCGGGCACTAGGAGCATTAATGTATTCATAGGGCATGTATCATCTTTTTATATTTTTTCTTTTACAACATCATCTTGTAATCAATGTTTTGAATTATCAATGAAAATCAAGTGTTGTTATCAATTCTTTTGCTTTATATCTTCTAATTTCGATAGGCAAATAAATAGGAACGTAATTATGAAAATGATAAGGAAAAAAAAAGAGAAAGAGAAAGAAAAAGAAAAACAAGAAGAAAGAAAAAAAAAAGAAAGAAAAAGAGAAAAAAGAGAAAAAATAGAGAAAGAAGAAAAAAGAATTGATTGGTTCAAATGAGCAGCAGTCGGGATGATGCATGACGACTCGAGGAAAATGTGTTTGTTTTAAAGTCGTTGCATTTTATTTTCTCATGCACTAACAACTAATGGGTGTTGATGCTTGTGAGTCCAGATTTTATTGGCAACTGGCATTCTGGCTACTCACCCTTACAACATGAGATACAAGAAAATGACGAAAGCTGTGTCCCAAGAAATTGAGGCAACTATCGTGGATCCTGCTCAAGAAGAGGAGATTGTAGACGTAGCAGGGATGAAGGAGGAAATGTACAAATTAAAGCAGCAAATGGCCGAAATGTACCAGGCTTGGTCTAGAGGTAAACCCCTGCCAACTTACCCTGCCAATCCCACATACATCCCTCCAGCCAACCCCAATCCTGAACCACCTACGATGAATTCATCCTCCACATACCGTGATTACCATCACTATTATGCCTCCACTTCCCAAGTACCACCACCTCCAACAAAACAAGCACCACCTCATCTACCCCAAGTTGCTCCAGTGTATGTGGCACCTCCGCCCGCTGCCTTGCACAAATCATCTAGTGAACCGATGTTCCACATACAGGATCCTCATTACTACCCGCCCGAACCAACTTTCCGACAGCACGAGTCTCATACTCCGTTGATAGAGACGAGTGAAGAGAGGATTGCCAAGAATGCAGGGCAAGAAGAGATGGCCAGAAAGGTGAAAAGTCTGGAAAATGCCTTTCGCAATATGCAAGGATTGGGAGGGCAAGTGAGTGTGGCATACAAGGATTTATGTCTATTCTCAGAAGTGCAACTTCCTGTTGGATTTAAGTTGCCAAAATTCGATATGTATAGCGGACATGGAGATCCGGTGGCCCACCTCAGGGGATACTGTAGCAAAATGAGAGGTGCAGGAGGCAAGGATGAGCTATTAATGGCGTATTTCATCCAGAGTCTAAGTGGTTCAGCTTTAGAGTGGTATACCCGACAAGATCATATAAGGTGGTTCGTCTGGGATGATCTTGCGCAATCCTTTGCAAATCACTTTCAATACAATCTAGAAATCATACCTGATAGACTATCCCTTACAAAGATGGAGAAAAAGCCAGGAGAAAGCTTCAGGGAGTTCGGTTTCAGATGGAGGGAGCAGGCTGCAAGAGTAGATCCACCAATGAAGGAAGGAGAGATGGTGGATTGTTTCCTACAGGCTTTGGAGCCTACATATTACGGTCATTTAGTGTCAGCAATTGGAAAAAGTTTCAATGAAGTCGTGAAGATTGGAAGCTTTGTTGAGGAAGGTTTGAAAACAAACAAAATCATGAGTTTTTCGGCCATTAAGACCACAAATCAAGCAATACAGACTGAGAACGGAAGAGCAATGGGAAAGAATAAAAAGGAAGAGGTAGCAACTGTAGAGAGCAGGCCATGGAACCGTAACCCGCATCACCACCCACCAAGACCCTACTACCAATACTCACCAAACCCATCAACCCCATACAACCCACCACCACCATCTTACCCACCAACCCCATACAACACACCAACCGCATATAACCCACCACCACCATCTTACCCACCAACAGTCCCACACTACCACCACCCGCAAGCCCAAACCTACTCACCACCACCACCACATGTGTGGAGAGCCCAAGCCCCACACAATGTTTACCACACCCAAAACACTTACCCCACTTCTAAACCCTACAGAAACCCAAACAGACCCAGGCCTGACTCAGAATGGAGAAATAAGGCAAGGAAAACATTCACCCCGTTGGGAGAATCATATACCAGCCTTTATAACAGATTGAAAGAGTTGGGGATGTTGAGCCCAGTTGCACCTAAACTTCTAAATCCACCTCCGAAAAACATTGATCAATCTGTCAGGTGTGAATATTGTTCGGGAACACCAGACCATGATACTGAAAAGTGTTCGCAACTGAAGAATGCCATCTAGGATCTTATTGATAATCAGAGAATTGAAGTTCAAGCTCCAGAAGCTCCAAACATCACCCAAAACCCACTGCCAACTCACCATGAAACACACATGATAGAATTGGTGCAGGGTGAGAGCAGTCGGAAGCCGTCTCAGTCTGTTATGATGATAAAGGCAAGTGGCAGAACAGAAAAGGAAGCCGAGAAAGAAAAAGTGATTGTTGAAGAACCAACAGAAAAGTCGGTAGTGGTGGAGGGTTTGAAAGTTGTAGTACCAGGAGTGAAGCCGATATTGACTGTGAAAGGCGCGAGTGTGGAACCAGTAATCATAAGACCGGTGGTGCAGATGCCAGTAGTGAGGCTCATGTTCCGGAAAAGATCTCAGTTTGCCACCTGGAAAAGATTACCAGCAAGATCTTCGAGTCTAATAGGATCACATTCTCAGATAAGGAATTGCCTGTTGAGGGAACCGAGCACAATAAGGCGCTTTAAATTACGGTAAAAAGCGAAGAGTCGGTAGTAACCAGAGTGTTGATAGATAACAGATCAAGCGCTAACATTTGCCCACTGTCAACTTTGGGGAAGATGAACGTCAGTCCGGACAGAATCCGAAAGAACAGTATAAATGTGAGAGGATTCGATGGTAGAGGTAAAAACACATTGGGAGACATTGTCTTGGAAGTGACCATTGGTCCTGTGGATTTTACTATGGAATTCCAGGTGCTCGACATTGCTGTGTCGTATAATTTGTTGCTAGGCCGACCCTGGATCCACGCGGCCAAGGCAGTACCGTCGTCTTTACACCAGATGGTCAAATTCGAGTGGGAGCAACAGGAAATCGTGGTACATGGAGAAGAGAATGCCTGCAATGTGGTGACACCGTTTGATGATGCTGACGGAGATAGGGGTCCTTGGGTCTATCAAGTGACAGATGCCATAACAGTGAATAGATTTGCTGAAGGAGAAAAGTTGCCGATCCCTATCGTGGCACCAACTGCTGTGATGGTGGCCAAGGAGATGCTTAAAAATGGGTTTGCGCCAGGGAAGGGATTGGGCAAAGCATTGCAGGGAGTTATTCAACCGGTTCAACTTCCAGAAAACAAAGGTACTTTCGGCTTAGGGTTCAAACCCACCTTTGCCGACATCCAGAGAGCCTCCAAAGCCAAAAAGAACTGGACCTTGCCTAAGCCTATACCCAAATTATCCGACACCTTCATCAAGCCTGGTACAAAATATCGGACATCTGCTGTGACAAAGTACATCGAGACCCGACCCGATGAAGAAATTCTGAGTTTTGAAAAGATATTCGGGGATGTGAATATGGTTGAAGTGGGGGAAGGCACAAGCGAAATGGATGTGCAGTTTGTGGGGCCTGGAATCATGTTGAAAAATTGGGAAGCCACTTCTTTCCCTATCAGGAAGGAGTCCTGGTAGTTAGCTCCGAAAATTTCATCATTGCTTTCCCAAAAAATAATTGTTACTTTTGTAGTTCTCCCATCCCCCTCATGAAAAGAAAATCAAAATGTATCCCGAACTTTGTTCATTCTTTTTATCAATGAAATGCAGTTTTCCTTTTTCTTCACTTTTTGCCTTATTTTTCTTTATTTCTTCTTTTGTACAGTTCTGCATGTGTTGATTCTGATGCCATGTCATGCGTGAAGGATTCTAGACCCAGTTCTGACAGTCACATTACCATACAAGAAATTGAGGAAGATAGTGAGACAGAATGTGAGGATGAGGAAGCCCTGGAGGAAATAAGTAAGGACATGAAACAATATGAGGAAAAACCCAAACCGAATCTGAGTGATACAGAATCCATAAATTTGGGGAGCGAAGACAATGTCCGGGAAACAAAGATTAGTGTTCATTTGGAGGCACCCCTCAGGGATGAATTGATAAGGTTGTTACATGAGTTTAAAGACATTTTTGCCTGGTCCTATGATGACATGCCCGGACTTAGCACTGATTTGGTGGTACACAAGTTGCCTATCTATTCTGAATGCCGGCCGGTAAAGCAAAAGTTGCGGAAATTCAAAACGGATATTAGTGTAAAGATAAAAGAGGAGGTGAATAAGCAGTTTGAGGCAAAGGTCATACGAGTCACCAAATACCCCACCTGGTTGGCAAATGTTGTGCCGGTCCCAAAGAAAGATGGAAAAACCAGAGTGTGTGTAGATTATAGAGACCTCAACAAAGCCAGTCCGAAGGATGACTTCCCATTGCCAAACATTCACATACTAATCGACAATTGCGCCAAGCATGAAATCGGTTCATTTGTGGACTGTTATGCCGGTTATCACCAGATCTTGATGGACGAAGAAGACGCTGAGAAACTGCCTTCATTACACCTTGGGGAACGTATTGTTACAGGGTAATGCCGTTTGGATTGAAGAATGCCGGGGCAACTTATATGAGGCCAATGACCACAATGTTTCACGATATGATGCATCAAGAAATTGAAGTATATGGGGACGATGTCATCATAAAGTCCAAAAAGCAACCTGATCATGTGAGAGATTTGAGAAAGTTTTTCCAAAGACTCCGGAGGTACAATTTAAAGCTCAATCCTGCGAAGTGCGCCTTTGGAGTACCTTCAGGGAAATTACTGGGGTTTATAGTGAGTCGGCGAGGTATTGAGCTAGATCCATCAAAGATCAAGGCTATCCAAAGTCTACCTCCGCCGAAGAATAAGAAGGAGGTAATGAGTTTACTAGGAAGGTTGAATTACATTAGTCGATTCATTGCTCAATTGACATCAACGTGTGAGCCGATCTTCAAGTTGTTGAAGAAAGATGCAGAAGTGAAATGGACCGACGAGTGTCATGAAGCCTTTGACAAGATCAAAGAATATTTGGCCAATCCTCCGGTGTTAGTCCCTCCAGAGCCGGGGCGACCTCTGATTTTGTATCTGACAGTGCTTGATAACTCCTTTGGTTACTAGGTCAGCACGACGAGACAAGCAAGAAAGAACAAGCCATATATTACCTCAGCAAGAAGTTTACATCCTACGAGGTGAAATATACTAAACTTGAAAGAACTTGTTGTGCGTTGATCTGGGTAGCTCAGAAATTGAAGCATTATTTGTCAGCATATACCACATACTTGATATCACGACTGGATCCTCTGAAGTACATATTTCAGAAGCCTGTGCCTACAGGGAGGCTTACTAAATGGCAGATTCTGCTCACGGAATTTGACATTATCTATGTGACTCGTACGGCGATGAAGGCACAAGCTATTGCAGACCACTTAGCTGAGAATCCGGTGGATGATGAGTATGAACCATTGAAGACATACTTTTCGGATGAGGAGGCAATGATTGTCGAGGAAATTGAGCAAGATGAGAGGCCAGGATGGAAAATGTACATCGACGGAGCCGTCAACAGCAAGGGCGTTGGTATCGGAGCGGTACTCATTTCAGGTACGGGTCAACACTATCCCGTCACAGCTCAGCTTCGATTTTTCTGTACCAACAATATGGCCGAATACGAGGCGTGCATCTTGGGATTAAGGATGGCAATTGACATGGGTATTCAAGAGATTTTGGTCATGGGTGACTCGGACCTCTTGGTATACCAAATCCAGGGAGAATGGGAGACACGAGATTTGAAATTGATACCTTACCGGTATTGTTTGCACGAGTTGTCCCAAAGATTCCAGTTTATAGAGTTCAAGCACATCCCAAGAATGCACAATGAGATCGCAGATGCTTTGGCCACACTGTCCTCCATGCTGTACCATCCGGACAAGACATATATAGATCCACTCCAGATCCAAGTCCGTGATCAGAATGCTTATTGCTTTGCTGTGGAAGAAGAATCGGATGGAGAACCGTGGTATCATGATATCAGGGAATACCTGAAAGCTGGCAAATACCCGGAGCAGGCCACTAGAGACCAAAAGAGAACCATCAGGCGTTTAGCTAACGGATTTTTCCTCAGTGGAGGAGTTATATACAAAAGAACACCAGATCTGGGGTTATTGAGGTGTGTGGATGCACAACAAGCAGATGAAATCATGATTGAAGTACATGCCGGAGCCTGTGGACCCCACATGAGCGGATATGTCCTAGCAAAGAAGATTTTGAGAGATGGGTATTATTGGCTCACTATGGAGTGTGATTGTATCAGGTATGTAAGAAAATGCCACCAATGCCAGGTACATGGGGATCTGATCCACTCCCCGCCTTATGAGTTGCATACAATGTCTGCACCTTGGCCTTTTGTCGCTTGGGGCATGGATGTTATCGGCCCGATAGATCCAGTCGCTTCCAATGGGCATAGGTTCATTTTGGTTGCAATTGATTATTTCACCAAGTGGGTTGAGGCGAAGACGTTCAAGGCAGTAACGAAGAAAACGGTGGTGGATTTTGTGCATGAGAATATTATATGCCGATTTGGAATTCCCAAGGTGATCATCACGGATAATGGAGCCAATCTAAACAGTCATCTCATGGCGAAAGTTTGCGAGAGATTTAAGATCACACACCGCAATTCCACACCTTACAGGCCAAAGGCGAATGGTGCAGTAGAAGCGGCGAATAAGAATATCAAGAAGATTCTCCGGAAGATGGTGGAGGGATCCAGGCAATGGCATGAAAAGCTACCTTTTGCTCTCGTGGGTTATCGCACGACAGTGCGTACTTCTATCGGAACCACACCTTACTCACTGGTGTATGGAACGGAGGCTGTTATACCCGCAGAAGTAGAAATACCGTCATTACGGATCATAGCTGAAGCCGGGATAGATGACGATGAATGGGTAAAAGCCCGGCTGGAACAATTGAGTTTGATTGATGAGAAGAGGTTGGCCGCAGTTTGCCATGGGCAATTGTATCAACGAAGAATGGCCAGAGCATACAATAAGAAGGTACGACCTCGAAAGTTTGAAGTCGGACAACTTGTATTGAGGCGTATCTTACCGCATTGGGCCGAGGCAAAGGGCAAGTTTGCGCCAAATTGGCAGGGACCATTTGTGGTATTGCGGGTGTTGTCCAATGGGGCATTATATTTAACAGATGTTGAAGGAAACTGCGTAGAGACTGCTATCAATTCAGATGCAGTCAAAAGATACTATGTATGATTCCTTTTCAATTATGTGTTTTGTATTTTGTTGTGATTTTGGAATTCAAATGACGAAGGCGTTTTATTCTCTATCCAAACACTTTATCCATTGACAACCCCCTTTGAGCCTTAATGAATATATTCTTTCATATCCCTCTCTCGGAATCGCTTATAGCGCAATAAGATCGAAATTGACAAAATGAAAAAAAAATGATAATGAAAAATGATGATGGAAAACGATGGAAATAATGATGAAAAGAAAAAAAAATAAAAAAAAAGGAGAAAAAAAAGAGAGAAAAAAAGAAGAAGAGAAAAAGACAAAAAATCGGGAAAAAGTCAAAAAGAAATCCATCTAACTACTGAAGTTGGATGAACTACGTCCTGACTTGATCCCGAAAGGGTACGTAGGCAGCCTCTCTGAGGTTCAATCACAATAAAGAAAAAATCCAAAAATTCCCCACATATTGAAACTGGGGCAGAAGTTATGTTTAATAATTCCGAGAGTTGTAAATATTTATGAACCCTCGTGAAATTTTAAGCCTTTATGCCTTTCTTTCTTAACCCATCCAAAAGCCACGCTACAGTCCAAAGAAAGACCTTCTGATCAATTCCGAAATGATAACAAATGCAATGGAGGAAGAGCAAGACATCGGACAACACCCGTGGTAAGAAAACAAAATACAAAAGAAAAAATGAAAAAGTAAAAAAATGAGAGAGTCTCATCAGTGAAAACCTTAACCGGCACTGTGAGGTGATTGTGAGGTTGAGAGAATAAATGAGAGAGTTCTATTGGTGAAAACCTTTCGAGGCACCGTAGGGCGATCGTGAGGACTACCAAAAAAGAGAAAAGGCAACAAAAAACAGTATCGGTATGGGTTGGAAACAATTCGGAGTCAGAATAATGATTGGAACGAACTGGGTCAGGGTTTAAATACATGGCATGGTTAGCGGAATCAGCCAGCAAATACCCAGATAAGTTCTATCATCTCTCCAAAACACCCTTACCCCTCTTTCATTTTTTCTGCATTTCATTGTTTACCTTTTGAGAGCTAACTGCCAGCTCCTGATAACGAAAGCTGAAACAACACTGGGTCAGAAAGAAGGAAGAGTTAGGAAGGAAATAAGGAAGCTTGGCAAACATGGCCAAAGGAAAAGAAAACAAAACAAAAATGGAAAAAGTGAGAAAATACAAAAAAGGAGTTTGCAAGAGACAAGCAGCTAAAAGTTACACAGCAGGAGAAAAAGCAAAAAGAGAAAAACAATAAGAGGCAGGGACGGCACATGCCAGTTGCCAGCGATTTATATCTAATAAATTTTGTTTCATGCAGGAACAAATTGTCACTAATTACTTTAAAGTGAATGTGACTACTGCGGAAAATAGAAAACACAAAAAGAGAAAGTTCGCCAATAAGTGGAGAAATTCACAGGCAAGAGATACTTGGTAAAAGAAAATACCAAAAAGAGGAAGGTAGCATCTTTTAAAATCCACTCCCCAGTCCTCAGGCTGCGGGAATATTTTTCTGCATCGCATTGCACGTTTAATTTCTGTTAGGCGCCCACCTTCGAATACGGGAATATTTTTCTGCATCGCATTGCACGTTTAGTTTCTGTTAGGCGCCCACCTTCAAACACAGGAATACTTTTCTGCATCGCATTGCACGTTTAATTTGTTAGGCGCCCACCTTCAAACACGGGAATACTTTTCTGCATCGCATTGCACGTTTAATTTCTGTTAGGCGCCCACCTTCAAACACAGGAATACTTTTCTGCATCACATTGCACGTTTAATTTTTGTTAGGCGCCCACCTTCAAACACGGGAATACTTTTCTGCATCGCATTGCACGTTTAATTTCTGTTAGGCGCCCACCTTCAAACACGGGAATACTTTTCTGCATCGCATTGCACGTTTAATTTCTGTTAGGCGCCCACCTTCAAATACGGGAATACTTTTCTGCATCTCATCCTTGAAAATCCACTCCCCAGTCCTCAGGCTGCGGGAATATTTTCTGTATCGCATTGCACGTTTAATTTCTGTTAGCCGCCCACCTTCAAATACGGGAATACTTTTCTGCATCGCATTGCACGTTTAATTTCGTTAGGCGCCCACCTTCAAATACGGGAATACTTTTCTGTATCGCATTGCACGGTTAAATTCTGTTAGGCGCCCACCTTCAAATACGGGAATACTTTTCTGCATCGCATTGCACGTTTAATTTCTGTTAGGCACCCACCTTCAAATACGAGAATACTTTTCTGCATCGCATTGCACGTTTAATTTCTGTTAGGCGCCCACCTTTAAACACGGGAATACTTTTCTGCATCGCATTGCACGTTTAATTTCTGTTAGGCGCCCACCTTCAAACACGTGAATACTTTTCTGCATCGCATTGCACGTTTAATTTCTGTTAGGCGCCCACCTTCAAACACGGGAATACTTTTCTGCATCGCATTGCACGTTTAATTTCTGTTAGGCGCCCACCTTCAAACACGGGAATACTTTTCTGCATCGCATTGCACGTTGAGTTTCTGTTAGGCGCCCACCTTCAAACACATGAATACTTTTCTGCATCGCATTGCACGTTTAATTTCTGTTAGGCGCCCACCTTCAAACACGGGAATACTTTTCTGCATCGCATTTCACGTTTAAATTCTGTTAGGCGCCCACCTTCAAACTCGGGAATACTTTTCTGCATCACATTGCACGTTTAATTTCTGTTAGGCGCCCACTTTCAAACACGGGAATACTTTTCTGCATCGCATTGCACGTTGAGTTTCTGTTAGGCGCCCACCTTCAAACACATGAATACTTTTTTGCATCGCATTGCACGTTTAATTTCTGTTAGGCGCCCACCTTCAAACACGGGAATACTTTTCTGCATCGCATTGCACGTTTAATTTCTGTTAGGCGCCCACCTTCAAACACGGGAATACTTTTCTGCATCACATTGCACGTTTAATTTCTGTTAGGCGCCCACCTTCAAATACGGGAATACCTTTCTGCATTTGCATTGCACGTTTCAATTCTGTTAGGCACCCACCTTCAAATACGGGAATACTTTTTGCATCGCATTGCACGTTTAAACTTCTGTTAGGCGCCCACCTTCAAATACGGGAATATTTTCTGCATTCGCATTGCACGTTTAGATTTCTGTTAGGCGCCCACCTTCTAATACGGGAATATTTTCTGCATTCGCATTGCACGTTTAATTTCTGTTAGGCGCCCACCTTCAAAAACGGGAATACTTTTCTGCATCGCATTGCACGTTTAATTTCTGTTAGGCGCCCACCTTCAAACACGGGAATACTTTTCTGCATCACATTGCACGTTTAATTTCGATTGGGCGCCCACCTTCTAATACGGGAATACTTTTCTGCATTGCACGTTTAATTTCTGTTAGGCGCCCACCTTCAAACACGGGAATACTTTTCTGCATCGCATTGCACGTTTAATTTCTGTTAGGCGCCCACCTTCAAACACGGGAATACTTTTCTGCATCGCATTTCACGTTTAAATTCTGTTAGGCGCCCACCTTCAAACTCGGGAATACATTTCTGCAAGTTATGGTTTATATAGCTAAAATCCCACACTGGGGCAGAAAAAGAAAAAAAAAGAAAAGTTTGTTGTTTTGTTTTGAGCAGGTTTTAGCCCGAGGATAAGAAGTACCATTGAAAATCAAAAAAAAAGGGGGAAAGCAAGAAAAGAAAATCAACAAAAAAAAAGAGTCGGCATCAAAGAAAATCAACAAAAATAGAGTCGGCATCACAGATAATCAAGAAAAGAGAAAGAAGTGCAAAAGCTAGATTAGGAACAATTGTAATTGTAGGATCATAGCTTAGATAGCTTCTTCATTTTACATTTTTCCCCGGTGTAATAAGGAGTAAGTCAGCAGGTCTCAACAGCGTCAATGCAACAGTGAGTCTGGTAGTTTTTAAAACTGCCAGACCTTCCCGAACTACACTGACCTGATTCCTGTTTAGCCCAGGATATGTAGGCAACCTCTAAAGCAGGGTGCGGTCAAAAGGTTTTCAAAAATGCTTTTACGGAATGTGTCAATATGCAAAAATCTCTCATTTCCGCTCACTTGTCTTTGCACTGAAACTCTTCGTGTTCCCGAGCAAAGAGGGGCAGCTGTGAGCACGTGATTTTTGCACCGGGCAAATAATTCCAAAATCAAAATAAATATGTTTTTGAGTGCAATTATTTGTTTTGTTTGAAATTAGCTATACTTTATGTGTTTGAATAAATAGAAATTAGAAAAAATCAAAAAAAATTTAGCTAGATAATTACTTTGTTTTAATTAGTTAAGTTTTAAGAAGAAAATTACCAAAAATAGTTTAGGTAGCGGAAATTAGGGAAAAATAGTAGAAAATTGCCAAAAAATATTAAATAATTAGAGTAAGTAGGAAACTAGGATTTTATAATAATCCATAAAAGAAAAGAAAAAGAAAGTATAAAAGAAAATACATAAAATAATTGAAATCAGAAAAATACAAAAAAAATATATAGGTTTAATTGATTTGGGCCAAAATAATTGTAATTGGTGGCCCAGTCTGCATTGGCCCAAGGGCTAGGCCTGATCCGTGAAGGGAGATGCGATCTCAGCCGTCCGTTATGTTTGATCCGATGGCTGAGATAATTAGCGGAGTTCTTTTAATTAATTGTGAAGTAAGGATTAATCTGAGCCGTCCAATTGAATCGATCTAACGGAAGGGACATTGTGGCCTCATAAAAATCAAAACGGCGTCGTATAAGTAACGCCAACCACGGCCGTTGATCTCCATCGAATAGACGGTCCAGATTACCTCAGACATGTGGCCTATATAAGGCTTTTGTCTGAGAATTTTTCGCCATTTTACATATTTCCCTAACCTAGCCGCCCCCAAGCCCCCTCTCTTCTCTCCCCGCTTCGTCTTCTTCAGACCTCGTTGGCCATGGCGGCCACCACTCTCCACGGTGGTCGCCGGCCTTTCTAACTCCCCCTCTCATCTTTTCTCTTCTTCTTTTCTTTCTTCTTCACCACAAACACCCAGAAACCCTAGAAGACAAACCTTGTTCTGTAACGCCGGTCATCGGAACTCCGTCGGTGACCACCAAACAACGAATCACCCTGCCAAACCAACGCCGATCGAATCGTCTTGGTGAGATCTACCCAACCATACCACCCACATCCCTCGAAGATCCTTGGAATTCGTCGAATATCCAAAAGAAGGTCGCCGGAAACCTAACTCCGGCGACCCCCAAATTCAAACCTCTTCAAGGCCTTATCTTTTACCCTCCCAAACATCCCTATGCAACTCAAAACTCATAAAGGCTTCGTCTTGAAGTCCAAACAAGAAAGTCAGAAAGAGAAAACAAAAAAAAGGGGGAATAAAGAAAAGAAACAAGGAAAGGATAATAAAAAAGGAATCTGGAGGACAAAGAATAAGAAAAGAAAGGGAATAGGAAGCTCAGGGGATCGGCCCTGCGAGCTAAGTACCCCGTTCCCTTTTCTGCTTCTTTGACTTCTTTCATCTTGCATGTTATGTTTACCTTTGTTTTGTGCTTCACATGTTAGTCATAGGGTTTGTTCTTTGTTGTCCTCTGTTGTTTTTGTTCTTTATTTTGTTCCTGTGTTTCACATGCTATGTTTAAAACTTCTTCTGTTATTCTGTTTATCTTCTTCCGTTTCACAACATGAATCTGTTCATTTTCTAAGAGTCTGTTATGTTAGGGTTTTTCTATCTCTCTGCTTATCATTAGTTCTTTCCTTGTTGTGTTTATCTTTCCTGTTTCTTCGCATGATTAGTTCTAAATTTCTTACCAGTTGTTTCTTCTCTTGTTTCACATCTTTTGCCCGTATATCTAATGCTTAGTCATAGGATTTCGTAACATGTTCCTTCAGAGCCTATTAGTAATAGGACTTTATCCATCATATGTCTTGTTTGATCACATGGTTCTTTGCTCTAAGATTGAGAAATTCATCTTTTCTGTGTCACTTTCGACTGTTGGCTTCTGATTCATCTCAAAGTTTGACTGTTGATAGTTGTTCTCTTTTACTTCTGTTCGTTGTTTTTAAATCATGTTTTGTTTCTGATAAGTTGAAGGTCACCTTGATTCTCTTCTCCTCTTTCATCTTGTGAACCATGTCAGATCTTTCATACTGGTTGTTTGTTAGGTCTTTTTGTTTCTGTGTATGTCTATGCCATGAACCTAGGTGATTTTGAAGTTGTTCAAACTTTCATATGACTTGAACTGGTAGTAATTAGGTCTTAATTAACATGAGTTCATACTTTGTCTCATAAAATTGGATAAAGTGAGTTAATTAACTGAAATTCAACCATATCATTTGCCTTTTCTGAGATTTGGTTGATTATTACACCTTGTTTGATTTTATGTGTCTTAATATGCAATCCATGTTGAAGTTGATTTAGTTTTATTGGTTCTGGTTGAGTGTGAGTGTTAGATTAACACTGATTGAACTTTAGGTGAATTGGCTATAGCTGTTAGTGCTAGGTTACCTAAAGTGGTTAGTTTTGAAATAGGATGAAACTGAAAATCAAATAACAATAGGATATAAGATAAATAGGTGACCAAAGAGTGGTCAATTTTGCAAATTGACCAACTCTACATGGTCCAGCACACTGGCCCACCTTCAAGGGTTAGTTGTGTAATAACTGGCTAAGTCTGCAAAGGCAGACTTGCCCAGGCTCTATTTGAGCCCTGAACTTTAGGTGGCTAAGTCTGCAAAGACTTTAGTCCAGCCTATGTTCAGTAATTGGGCTTCAATTGCCCAGGCTAAGTCTCAACTTGAGACTGGCCATTAGTTAAATAGCTCAATTAAGCAGGCTAGTCCCGCAATTAGTTTAATTAGTCTTAAATGAACAAAAATAGGTTATTAAGCAATAATTGGCCTAAGAGTGGTCAACTTCGCAAAAGGTTGACCAACTCTATAAGGCCCTAACACACAGTCCACCTTAAAAAGGGGCTGGTTGTGCAAAATGGCTAAATCTACAAATACAGACTTGCCCAGGCTCTCTCTTGAGCCCTGAACATTAAAGTGGCCAAACCTGCAAAGGTTTTGGAGCCTAACTGTTCAGCAATTGGGTTTAATTACCCAAGCCAAGTCTCAACTTGAGACTGGCTAGTTTTTAAAGAGTTAATTTCTAATAATAAAGCAGGCTAGTCTTGCAATTAGTTTCAAATTGGTCTCAACTAATTGGAACTAAGCTGAAATAGGTTAAAATTGAAATAGTTCCTAACAATAGACTTGGCCAGCCCTTAAATACCAATGCAAGGGCTGGCTATTAGTTAAATAAATCCCAAAATAGCTGAAACTTGACCTAGGCAGTCGGGTAAATCAGCAGTGCCCTTAGGGGCACAATTGGAACTTGAAATAGTATTTTGGTAAATAATTTAGAACCTAAGAGGGTAAGGGAGTCATTTATACCCCTGATTTCTGCAATTCTGCAGAGATTAAAGGGTATAATGGTCTCCCTAAAATGGGAAATCTGTAAAAATCTTTAACCCTTAGGGCTACATTGGTAAAAACCCCATAAAAGGAATCTTTAGAACCTTCCAGCACATGCTGGAAGGATTTCTGTTAACTGATTTGGGGCCTTAGTGTAGATTTTATAAATTTTAGAGGGGGAGAAGTGGGATTAATCCCATACTTTCTCCCCAAGTTTTCAGCCCATTCCCATGCCTATATATACTCCCAAAAAGAGTGTATTAGGGGCTGGCTTTTGAACATAAAGTTTCAGAGTAAAATATAGCAAGAGAGCAATAGGATTTCTGGGATTTTCGAGTTAGAATTTACTGATTTCTATTGATTTGTTGGGTTATTCTGCTCGAGTTTGGTCTGGGTTTTCTGTTGTTTTGCTGATTCATACTTGCTGTTGCTGTGTTATTTGGCTCATTGCTATCCAATCCTCTACTGTTGAATCCTTGCTGATTACTTGCTTCTATCCCTTAGACTCATTGGTCTTCTTCTTATTGATCCAGGTATATTCTTGTCCGAAATCAAGCTGTAAAGATTTGACTGAATGAAATGAAGCTTCTGGACTTAGATTTCATTTAATAGTGTATACTTTGTAACTTGTTCTTTCTTGTTTCAATTTTAGACCCATAGCAGTAGTATAAATATAGTAGCAGAAAAGAGCATACACAATAACAATGTAATAGTTAGTATAGTAGTAGTAGTATAGTCATAGTAGTATATCACTTAGTTAAATAGGTGAAACCTTAAAATATAAGTTAGCTAATCACGGTTTAAATCATTAACTGGTTCTTCACAAGTAATCTCATAAGCCATAATCACGTAGTTACTCATATGATATGGATCTGCATTTTTAGCATAAGTAAGTTTTAAAGATGAAAAACGTTAGTCGAGCATAATTAGATTAATAACGCTGTAAGGCGCTAAGTCATAGTGGAATCCATGGTGTAGTTATGATTAAGCTTTGAATCACTTAAAAATAGATACTTAAGTTATTATAATCTAGTAATCAGAACTATGAATCTTGTTCGTGTAATTAGCATGTTTAGAGGTCAATTGTCCAGAGTTGATTGAGGTTAAAGTGGGAAGTGAGTAGATGGAGTAATAATTAGGATGAGATTAGCTTAGAAACTATCAAATAGGCTTAAATCTGTATTAAAATCAGTAGGTTAACAGTGTAGTTGTAAATTACTCATCTTGTCTTTAAATAGTCTTCATATCTTTACATACAGTTAGCTTTCATAATCTCTCACTAGTAAACAATAAAAATGACCATGTAAACCCATTAGTAAAGGTCTAAATCAGAGTTAGTCAGTTTAATAAGCTCTCATGTATATAGATATTTGATTAGAATTAGTACCTTGTGTATCGATTTTTCTCTTTCTAATTATAAAAGTATTTCATTTTATCCCTTAATCATGTGTACTGTGAATTTTATGTTTTCTATTCTTGCTATTATTATGTTCATATGGTCTGGGCCTATTACACAGCGAAGGCCTGAAGACAGTTTGGATCACCATGACCCGGACAGATCCAGCGACCTCATTTAGTACTAGTTACAGAAGGCCCAGGCCCAATTTTGGAAATGATAATGGCCTGGGCCCAATTTCTGAAAGTAATAATACGATTAAGGAAAAACCATATCGAAAACGTAGTATATATTAAGATTGGGACTTTAAAAATAGATTGGGACGAGCCTCGCCCGATATCAAACAACGGGGCCCCCTTAGTAATGATATAACACAATTAGACTCGGGAAGACTACTAGTTAACTCCATAGTCTTACCCAAAACAATTAAAAGCCGATAGACTACTTAGGGCACGATTTAACGTATTTTCCATTGAACGAGTGTGCACTTGGTGCGACTCAAATCCAAATCTCGGCAAAGCTGAAATACACCGAAAGTCACAGGCGTACTGGTTCGGTATGACTCGATGCGTGTTTTCACAATGCCGCAAATTCCATAAAAATAATACCTAATGTAAAAAGCACAATATGTTGTTAAAACCTGTGATTAAGTCAAACAAGAATCGAGAACGACAATTGAGCGACCGTGCTAAAACCACAGAACCCGGGAATGCCTAACACCTTCTCCCGGGTTAACAGAGTTCCTTATCCGGATCTTTGCTTCGCAGACATTTTTAAGAGTCAAATTCCTCGGATTCGGGATTAACCGGTGACTTGGGACACCATTATCTTCCCAAGTGGCGACTCTGATTAATCTCAATAAAATCCCTAACCGATTGTCCTTTAATTGGAAAAACTCCTTCCTCTACGTTATTTTATCCGTTTCGGATATCTGAGCATCGGGGTATACCCTATGAGCGTATTTATATGCTTATTCCCAAAGTGGGGTAGTAAAAAGGGAGGTGTGACACTCGGCTTCCAGTTACTATTCGCGAACGCGACGCCAACCACGCGTTCGCGATGCTCAAACTCCCAGCCGTCCAGATTTTCCTTCTACGCGTTCGTGATCCCCCACTCACGAACGCGATGCACACTCTCACGAACCTATGCGAACGCGACCCGAGGAACGCGATCGCGAAGCACAAGACTCCTGGCCTACGCGAACGCGACACCCCTGACTGCGAACGCGATGCGTTGATCCGCCTGGCCTTCGCGAACGCGGCCCATGCCACGCGAACGCGAAGGCTTAATTGCCTGGGCAGTAACCTGCAATTTTCTGCAGATTTTGCCAAGTTCAAAATGCCCGGTTGATGGTCCGTAATCATCCCGAGGCCCCCGAGACCCCAACGAAAACCACCAACATAGTCCAAAACATGATACGGACTTGTTCCAATCACAAAAACACCATCCTAAACATCAAAATCACCATTTCCACATGAATTCAAGCCTAAGTTTCTTCAAAACTTCCGAAACTAACATTCAATCCAAAACCCGATCAAACGATGTCCGAATGACCTGAAAATTTGCAGACATATCCAAAATCACATAACGAAGCTACATAAATTGTCAGAATTTCATTCCGACTCCCGGATCAAAATCTCACCTACTATCCGGTTTCCGCCAAAATTCAACCTTCGCCAATTCAAGCGTAAAACTACAACGGACCTCCGAATTCAATTTCGATTGCTCTCCTAAGTCATAAGTGATCCCTCGAAACTAGTCGAATTATCGGAATCCGGTTCCGAGCACTCTAACTCAATAGTCAACTCTTGGTTGACTTCCCATATTTAAGCTTCCTTAAATCATGCCATTTGCTTCATTTTCAACCCGAATCACTCCTAACTCACCCGATATATTCTAATACTGATATAAAAGCATAAGATATGTAAATGCAAGGTAACGGGGTGGTAATTCCCGTAACGACGGGCCAGGTCGTTACATATGTATGGCTGGAAACTACATCAAATGGATGTGTTCGATGTATTAATCCAAGGTGACCTTGTAGAGGACGTTTATATGGTTCCTCGACCGGGTCTTTTAGGACAGGGGGAGTGCAGTAAAGTTTGCAAACTTCAGAAGTCCCTCTATGGCCTAAAATAGGCCTCTAGTAAGTGGAACCTCAAGCTTTGTGAAGCTCTTCTATCTTCAGGGTTCCTTCAGAGTCACTATGGCTATTCACTTTTAACTAAAAGGCCTGGTTCTTATATGGTTGTTATCCTATGTGGATGATCTCCTCATTACTGGTTCTTCAGATTCTCTGATCCAAGAAGCCAAGCTTATGCTCCATCACCATTTCAATATCAAGGATCTGGGGGAGATGAGATACTTCCTTGGTCTTGAAATTGCTAGGAGTCAAGATGGCATTCTAGTCTGTCAAAGGAAGTTTGCATTATACCTTATTGCTGATCTTGGGCTGGGTGGTTCTAAGCCTGTTTCCACCCCCTTGGGACCCAACCAAAGACTTACCAGCATAGAATTTGATCAAAGTTGTGAGATTACATATGCTGTTAATGAGTTGTTATCTGACCTTGCTGCATATCAAAGACTAGTGGGAAAGTTGCTCTATCTAACTATGACTCGACTAGATATTAGTTACACAGTGCAGAACCTAAGTCAATTCATGCACAGGACAAAGAAGTCACACATGGTGAGATATATTAATAATGCACCTGGATTGAGGATATTGTTAAAATCCAAACCATCATTAGAGCTTACAGTTTATTGTGATGCAGATTGGGCGACTTGTCCCATGACAAGGAGAGTAGTAAGTGGCTTTGTAGTCAAAATAGGGGAATCCTTAATCTCCTGGAAGTCGAAGAAGCAAAACGCAGTGTCTTAGAGCTCTGCAGAGGCTGAATACAAGAGCATGGCAAATGCAATTGTCGAAATATTGTGGCTTACTGGACTATATGGAGAACTAGGAGTGTAACTGCAGTTTCCAGTAAAACTATTTTGTGATAGCAACGTAACACTTCAAATTTCTGCGAATCTTACATACCATGAACGAACGAAACACATAGAGATTGATTGTCATTTTATTAGGGAGAAGATTCAAGAAGGTATGATACGTGCAGAACATGTGCCCACGAACTTGCAGTTGGCTGATATTCTTACCAAAGGACTAGAGAAGGAACAACATGAGTTTTTGTTATCCAAGTTGGGAATGTTCAATCTGTTTACATTACACAGCTTGATGGGGGTGTTGTAGGTATCACGTGAGTGGAGTGACAGCTGTACTTTAGGGTAGTTTCTGGTTAATTAATTAGTAATAGTTAGAGTTGGTTATACAGTATATATGTACATGTACAATTTATCATTTTCAATAGAACAATAAAATTCATTTCCTCTCTTTCTCCTCTGTTTCTAGTCAAATATGTGAAGCTCTCACAAGTGCTCCCATGGTGGAAAGTTAACAATACTCCTTAGGTTGGGGGTGGCCACCCACCGTCCAACTTGAGGGTGTGTTGGACTTATAATTCGTAGTTAGGCCTAGTTATCTAGTAGTACGTGTATTTATTTATGTCAGGCATGTGCTGATTTATAATCTCATTTTTGTACCCAGATTCGAATTTTGCGGTTTAACCCATTTTGGTTGGGTTTTGTATATAATAGATAGAATGTTCCAAATTGGAACTGGGTCATTAATTTTTCACCAAATTATCTTCTCTCTTTGCTCACATATTCTCTCTCCCCATATTTCTCTTTTTTCATACTGTTTGACCCAAAAAGTTATTGATCACTTTATGAACTCAAAACAATCGATATAAGTTAAAGGCCAATCATAGCAAGTCATAACACATCAAGAATCTAGTAAAGGAAAGGATAATAAGAAATTATATTAGCAACATAAAACATAGGCGATCTTTATTCATGATAATAGAGTGGTCTGCCTCCCCACGGGAAGGTCCAGATCCTTACAATCATGTTTATTTCGATCTACCCTCTTTCTGCTTTTGCTCTTGGGTTCTCACTCTGTATTTCTAGAGCCCCTCATAGGGAGAGAGTGGAACCCCCTTTCTACCCCTTCTCCTGGTGTTTATAGATGTGAATTGTATAAGCTGACCTTTGATGGCTGGGCCCACATTAGAGGATTATTTGAGATATAATCGATAGGTCATAACCTTAATAACCATTTTAAGTGGATGCAAAAAGGTCTCCATAATTAGGAATGATTATGGCCCTTATTATTCTTGCATTAGCCAAGCGGAACGATTAACCTTGTCGACTGTCATAGAATCGGGTTATGACTCATACAGTTAGTCCCTCCGCTTATCCTGGTCGCCTCGAAGTCGAGCTTGATGATCGGATTTTAGCGATTGTGGAATGGGTAGTTTTTGAGTGAGGAGCGGGTGACAACTGCTCGTGTCGAGATCATGGCACCCCCTCCTCTTCTTACATAGCGAGGTTCCGATCTCTCATACATGAGCATTTCCGGCGAAGGGAAATAATTGGTACGCCACCATGTGAATACAATGCATATAGCCCATATGAATTTTCGATGGTATAGGATTTATCCCACCCTCGGTGGTAAGTTATCCATTTTTCTGTAATGAGCGGGATGGAAATTGTGATCGGACGAGTACTTTATGATGCTAATCATGGTGACACCCATTTCGGTAGAATCGACCCATTTTTGACGGTTGGATATGTAGTTAATGGCATCTGGCGGTTCTCCCAAAAATTGATTGTGTTGCCTATAAGACAATTTGGGGAATTTGATTCTTGGCATTCTCTAGTTTACTTTTGAGATTTTGGAGCTCTTGTTTCTTGTGAACTTTAGAGTTCTTTCCTCTTTGTAAAGAGTTCCTTCCCGTTCTTAGTTAAATCCAACACCCTACTCTATTCTTCAGGCAACTAATCAATGGCCAGTTCTTCTTTTCGTGAAATTCTTCTGACGGTGGTGCAGATTAGACATCCGGTTATTGAAGGACTTTCTCCGGTACTGGGAGAAGATGGGCAAAATGAAGCTGAAAGGGTCCCGTCGGTAGACGAAATACTCCCCCGCAACTAGAAACCCGACGGTGGATTTCACTGCCGATGGAAGGGATGACCTGGTGGATGAGACCCCATTGATGGGGGAGGTGGGTATGGCCCAACTACGGGAGCAGTGGTTTGTGCCTTCTCATGCTAACATTGTCCTTATCCGGCCAGAGGAGAGGGTCCACACTGATCATGCCGGGTACTGTGTTTTTTATGCGTAGCCTCTCAGACTGGGGTTCAGGGTCCCGCTCCCCAATTTGGTGGTGGACTTTTTTCAATATTATAATGTGTGCTAGAGGAAGCTCACCCCGTCTCTTTACAAGCTTCTGGTGATGTTTTTAAAGTTCGTGGAGCTGGCCGGAAGGACAGTTACACTCCAGCATGTACTTGCTCTATACGCTCCACAACGGGTGTGGAGGAGTATGCTTAGGATGAGTCTGCATGGTTCGAAGGGGTTGACGGCTGCTTTAGATTACGAGGTTGAACCTCTACCACTTGAGTAGTTCTTTTATATTCAAAGCGAGCACCTAGTGGCACATTCTCCAGGATTCCTTGAGACTTGGAATTACAGACGTGAGTTGTCCCTTTCGGTGGTAAATTTTGTTCCCTTCCTCTTCTTATGCTTAGGTTACCATTGTTTTCGTTATTGTTTCTATAGCCGAGAGGTCACCTCCCACTTCATTTTCTGGGTTGCGTGGATGGCTCGAAGCTGTGGTTCCGCACACCGAGGGAGTCCGCTCGTGGATGTCCTTTTGGGAGAAGTATGGCCGGGGGCCAGCTGTGTGTAAGGGGTTATGCTTTTCGTATATGGCTTGTTTTGAGCTAAATAAATCCCTGGGCTGACCTTGTCCTTTGTTGCAGGGAGAGTGTACCAAGGCAGAGCCCCTCAGTTAGCGTTTCGGTGGCCTGTGCGATTGCTAGGTTCTTCGCTATGCTGGTGCCATGCTGGGTGCCCAAGGCTGCATCGGTTGAGTTTTCAGTGGCACCGTCCCCTTCTCGCCCTTATTTCGTAATGAAGGTCTGTCGGGGACCGTTCTCCCTCGAAACGGCTTGTCCTCGTGCGATGAGGAAGATAGTCCTTTCATCAGGCGTAGGATTATCTCACCTCCGGCCCCTTTAGTGGCAGTTGCTCCCATTCCTCCTATTGTGATAAATGTGGATTCCCCTCCTTCTAGGGTGGGGGAGGGTGCGCCGCAGCGCACACTCTGAATGATAGGCCGCGAGAAAATGAGGCTCGGGCTCGTGAGGATCAAGAGGGAAGTGCCACCCCTACTTCTCAATCCTCGACCCATATGGTCGATTTGAGGGAAGCTTCTCGTGTAGTTGTGAATATTGGTGGCTCGAGTACTCCTTCGACGGAGATGGCGATGGTGGGAGACAGGTCCACATCATATTCTGACTTGGATTCTAAGAACGTTCGTATCGTGATGGGATCACGAGTGCGGCAGTTCACCCAGATGAGAGGCCGCGTGTTGTTGAAATTCCTGCGAATGAGAATTTGTTGCTGCTGGACTCGGGTTTGGTGTCGTAGCTTGGACAGTTGTGTTCTGCGGTTGAGAATGAATCATTGAGAGGGGTGCCAGATACAAATTTGATGAACGAGGTAGCCGTGATGGGGATGAGGGTACGTACTCGGGGTTGACCACTTATTTGTTTTCTATTTATTCTCCCCTTTTTACAAGCTTCTGTATCTCTGCCTGACCCATCGTCCTTCGTTTTGCAGGAGTTTTTGTTGCAGGTGGAGAGTCTTCGCCGAGCCAATGTTCGGTCCGGAGTATTTTTGCGAGTGCTTGACAAGTGCCGTCGTTACCAAAACAAGTGTGGGGAGTTAAGCGAGCGTATGAGGATTGATCCCTGTAACAGGGCATTAGTTGAAGAGTTGGCGAGGAGGGAGTGGCAGGCGAACTAAGCACTTGGTCGTATAAGAGCTTTAGAGGATCAGTTACATTGGAAGGATGATGAGCTCGAGGCTGGACGGAGGGCTTCGATAGAGTGTGAGCATTTATGTTTAACCAAGGTGACAGAGGTTACCTCGGAGTGGAGTGGGAAGGTTGCTGCACTGGAAGGAGAGGTGGCCGCTTTGAAGCAAAGTTTGGTCGAGGCCTTGACCCGGGCGGATGAATTGTAGGGAATTATCCGCGCTAACGAATCTCAGTTATCGTTGGTGAGAGCTGCTGCTGCCTTCAGGGAGGGCAGTCTTGAAGAGCGGATCGGAGTTCTAGAGCGGGGCACTCAAGATGCGGCAGGGCAAATCGTGCTTTTAGAAGAAGAGCAGGCATATCCCAGCAACAGTCTGCTTTTATGGGTGGTTCCCGCGAGGTTTGGGTTTACGCTGAGGCCCAGCGAGACGTTTATAAATAGCTATTTAAGGCCGGCACCATTTCCGAAGCGGTTTTCGAGGGACCATGCCAGAGGGCACGGGAGGCTCGCGTGGAATGTGGTTTTGACGCTGCAATGCCAGGTATTGATGATGGCACTGGTGGGAGTCTGGTGGGGGCTGGCAATGGTGTGGAAATTACGAGTAGTGGAGCAGGCGGAACAGGTGGCGAAGCGGCCGGAGCAGGAGATGGTGCGGACAGTCCTAAGTGAAAAAGAGTGGTCTTTCCTCCTTCTTAGTGCCTGTTGCTGTGTATTTATTTTTGGTTGTTGTGTTATTTTTTTTGCTTTCAGACGATGTTCGACTGGGTGTAGACGGGTGTGGCCCGCGATTGTTCTTTGAATTAAGGGGGAGTTCCCCCTTTTGCATTGTTCAATTACTGCTTGCTTAACTTGCGCCTTGGAGGGGCTGATTTTAGGACATTAACGGCTACCCCCCCTCCTTTGTTTTTTGTCGGGCGTGGCGATGTATCTCCTCAAAGGCGGTGTGTTCCAATCACAATCCTGTTCTGAGTGTGATTGGATAGTTCATCGTGAGTCAAGGGTGCGTAGCCCGAGTTCTAATTCAACAATAGTCGAATTAATCGGCGAAGCCACACAGCATGAGTCCCGGTTCAACTGTTGTTGAACATCATTGATTATTTTGAGTCGAGGGCGCGTAGCCCGAGTTATAATTCAATCGTAGTCGATTTAATCGGCGAAGGAACATGGCCTGAGTCCTGGTTCAACTGTTGTTGAACATCGTTGATTATTTTGAGTCGAGGGTGCGTAGCCTGAGTTCTAATTCGACCGTAGTCGAATTAATCGGCGAAGGCTCATGGCCTGAGTCCCGGTTCAATTGTTGTTGAACATTATTGATTATTTTGAGTCAAGGGCGCGTCGCCCGAGTTCTAATTCAACCATAGTCGAATTATTCGGCGAAGGCACATGGCTTGAGTCCCGGTTCAACTGTTGGTTAACATCGTTGATTATTTTGAGTCGAGGGCGCATATCCCGAGTTCTAATTCGACCGTAGTCGAATTAATCGGCGAAGGCACATAGACTAAGTCCCGGTTTAACTGTTGTTGAATATCGTTGATTATTTTGAGTCGAGGGCACGTAGCCCGAGTTCTAATTCGACCGTAGTTGAATTAATTAGCGAAGGCACATGGCCTGAGTCCCGGTACAACTACTGTTGAACATCGTTGATTATTTAGAGTCGAGGGCGCGTAGCCCGAGTTCTAATTCAATCGTAGTCAAATTAATCGGCGAAGGCACATGGCCTGAGTCCTGGTTCAACTGTTGTTGAACATCATTGATTATTTTGAGTCGAGGGCGCATAGCCCGAGTTCCGGCGTGTGGACGAGATGAATCAGGCTTGCTCTGATTGGGTTATTTTCCCTTTTGTTGATATTTTCTCTTTGCATTTGATTTCAGGAAGAGCTACGCGATCTTGCTAGGAAATCCCCACAGACGCACCAAATTGTTCGACTCAAAAAGTTGTTGATCACTTTATGAACTCAAAAAAATCGATATAAGTTGAGGGCCAATCATAGCAAGTCGTAACACATCAAGAATCTAGTAAAGGAAAAGATAATGAGAAATGTTCATATTAGCAACAGAAAACATATGTGATCTTTATTCATGATAATAGAGTGGTCTGCCTCCCATGGGGAGGTCCAGAGCCTTACAATCATGTTTATTTCGATCTACCCTCTTTCTGCTTTTGCTCTTGGGTTCTCATCACTGTATATTTTACTCTATATTTCTAGAGCCCCTCATAGGGAGAGAGTGGAACCCCCTTTCTACCCCTCTCCTGATATTTATAGATGTGAATTGTATAAGTTGACCCTTAATGACTGGGCCCA
>JASVEL010008276.1:0-188590 GCA_032618575.1 Nicotiana noctiflora
TTTACTTTAATCGAACGATATAATTCATTGCATTTCTGAATGTATTTTCCATCTTTTTTTATTAGGAAATTTCAATTAGTATATGTATCGTTTTTGCAGGCTGGAGTACACCACGTGGCTATTCCTTTGTATTGTTTTCGCGGCTCGGTCGTGCATTTAAAGCTGGTGGGCCGGGTAGCTTGTGCTCCAGTGAAGCGATCTTTACTGGCAGCAGCAATTGAAAATGCTCATAAAAGATAAATGTTTGTAATAATTCTGGAGCAACAAACAAGTTCCAGATGGAGTCAGTCTTCTGGCAAGGTGGAGAAATAGTTGTCGCTGCATCGCTTTCCCGAGCAATTCATCGTCAAATGGTAGATTGCAGAATTTAAAGTTTTGTCAAGAAAGAGCACTAAGATTCCATACCTCTTCGATACTGCCTTAGAAGATTCCCCGTGTCCTCTTCAAATTTGCCTCTTAATGTCCAAACATACATATCTCATGGGAAAGGATTCTTCTTGAGGAGGCTTGATTTAGAGAGTTAGGCTTTTAAACTCCGCCGCACTAGCCAAGATAATATTTGCAATCGTATCTGGGCCAAGTCTTCTCCTCCAACATATCAGTATCGACGAACTTTCCAATGATGAGTGGAGCCGCTTTTATTGAAGTTGATAATATTACTAATCAGCAGTAGTTGAGGCTCCCTTGATCTTACGACCGTTATCGTTTTCGATGTTTAGTTAACACCATGTTGAAAAACTGGGTATAAGTTGAAAATTTTAGTTTTTCTAAGAGATTTTACATTTAGTTTCTGCGAGCAGGCATATCACACCTCTTACGCACTCGCTGGTGATGCAGCAGTTTTTCCACTAAAGATACGAGACGGATTTATTTAATTATTTCTGTAGTCGCCATTGAGAGTGGTGTCCCAGGTCGGTTAAATCCGAATCGAGGAACAACAGCCAAATCTTCGATAGAATTTCGCACCCGAGAGGTGATAGCATTCCGCTCCAAGCAGACTGTCGCTTAATCATTATATTCGTTTATTTATCTAATTTTTACAGTTATATATTTAATGCAAATTAATATCTTACGTTTTATTATTATTATTTAATGGCCGTTGCCTAAAAATATACTAATTTTAATACATTCTTTATTCATTTCCAGATGCACGCCCGCATTTAAGGTAAAATTATTTTAGAGGGGGTGTTTGGAGATGAATCTAAGTATATATGGCTCAAGGATTTGTACAATTTTGTTAGGCGAGGCCTCTAATTCTAATTTAAAAAGCAAACTACATCCGCTATATTTATTTGTTTGAGAAAGCAGATTATTTTAAAACAATGTTATGGAAGCCATTACATGACTTCATGTTTCATTTTACACGCTTTATTTAACCTCACTCAGGAGTCAGTCACATAATTCCCCGATTCCTTTAATCTAATGAATAATTTCACGTGAGTTGCAGACGTTCACTGAAAATATTTATAAGCTGTCATTATTACTACGCTTAACAGAGCATACTAATCACAGCATAAGAAAGATTAAAGTCATTTTCATTATTACTGACATCGCATTCAACAAAATCTATATTACAGGAATTCATACGGTTTTAAATAAATACGAACGCATCCAATATCTAGTCAAATCACCTATTTCAAGATATTTTCAACGTATTTAAATTTTATTTATTTATCTAAATTTAAATTAAATCATGATGACGACGTAATTTAATATACTCGAATTTCCTTATTCTTAGATTTCAATCACTACTTGATGTTTCTTCTGCTTTGGTTTTCTAATTATCTTGGTGTTATTATCTCTTCTTTTTTCCATGTCTTCTTTGCTGTCCTATTCTTTTAAACTGTTGTGATTTTGCTTTCTTCGTATTTCCTGATACTTTCTCAGTAGCAGCTGGGTCCGAGATAGAATAGAAAGTTTGAGGTCAAGATGTGAAGAATGAAGAACCTTCCGATACGGGGATGCCCATCAAAGGTAGAAATGCATTTGAAAATCCTTTAGTCGCTCCCGAGGGAATCCTCGAGCTCGAGGCTTCGCTGGTCTTTAGTGAGTTGAACAGGGTTTGTGAGTAGGTAGTTCTTGTAAATCCTACATATTATCATGATATTTATCTTTTAACTATAATACTCATAATTAAAAACTATTTTTTTCAAGTTTAAAATGACTACAAAATATTAATAAAAAATATTTTTTGTAATTTTCGTTTTTAATAAAAAAATATAAAGTACTATTTTTGCATTTTCCAAGTTTAAAATGACATTAATAAAAACTTGCTTTTGTTATTTTCCATTTTGAGGTAAAAAGAAAGTAAAAGAGTCATCTAAAATATTTATATTAAAACTAAACTAAATATTTACGCTGAAATGCAGGTTGCTGTCGTTCTCTGAACACAAAGAGTTTTCGTATTAAAGAACGATTAAACAAGGTTTTTGGATCGATACTTATTGGGAGGGATTAAACTATAGAAGAGAATAAAGAGGGAAGCCTATATCCTCGCTATAGTAATGTTTAGCCAGCAGAAAAAATTGTGTGAAGTAGCTGCCCTATTGCCCGTTTGTCCAAGGGTCTCGCTTATTATATATCAAAATCAAAACATGAAAGACTGCTTCCAGCTGTTGGATTCATTTAGCTGGACTGGTCGTTTGCAGTGCTGAGCACATACCAAGGCGCTTGCGGCCTGTTGATTAATCATTACACAATTTTCAGACTTGATTGTTTTCCTCTCCTGATTCATCGGGATTGCCATTTCAACACACCGCCGCTTCCATTTTCAAATCGCCATCTCCCAAAGGAGACAACTACAACTTCAAATTGCCATTGTATAATTTCATTCTCAACTGGTTACCCAAATACATCATTAGCGGCTCGACTAACTGCATACCTACACTCAGTACTGACTCATCACATTGAAGTTTCACACACAAGCATCATTTCAGGGACCATAACTAAACTAGCCACTATCTTCCAAGAGGGTTCGATTAACTATTAAAATTGCTCCTTCGATTGACGCACCACTAATTATCCTATCTCCACGGTCATCTTCTTTGCTCTTACCGTTTTTCCGCATTAAATTTTCAGCCATCTTTTCACTTGTCTTAGAATTGCTTTCCCTCGGTCGATATTTTTTTACTGCCAAACGTTACGGCACGATGGGATTGATGTTCTTTCAATTTCACTCAGTGGTAGGGCAAGGACCATATCTGAGACTCAGCTGCTCCACCAAATGCTGCCTGCTTTTAGTAGCAACTTTTGAATTTAAAATGCATGCTGGCAATAATTTACAAAATAGGCATATGACGATGTAAGATAAAACATACATGAAATGGAATCAAATTCATTTTTCGAGGGCGAATATTCATTGTATCCTATTCGGAAAGTGAACAAACCTGAGAACTATTCGAGGGCGAATACTTTCATTGTATCCTATTCGAGGGCGACATTCCTATTTCGAGGGCGATTACCCTACTGCACTTATTCGAGGTTTTACTCCCATTGCATTTATTTCGAGGGCTTAATAATTCAGACCGCTGGTGGCGGCTCCCATTGCATCCTATTCGAGGGCGAATACTTCCATTGTACCTATTTCATTCCCATTGTACGACCCGAGGGCGTTCGAAGCGATTGCAAGGTATCACTCCCATTGTTCGAGGGCGATTACTTCCGTTGTATTCCATTCGAGGGTAATACTCCCATTGAACGATTCCGGGTATGGCATTCCTTATCAGATCCTATTTCGAGGGCGAATATCTCTATTAATTTGTTTAGTTCTCCATTTGTTTTATTGTTTCGTATCTATTGTATCCTATTCGAGGGCGAATATTCCCATTGTATTCTATTCGAGGGCGAATACTCTCGTATCCTATTCGAAGGCGAATACTCCTTATCGTATTCTATTCGAGGGCGACATCATATTCTATTCGAGTGCGGTAAATCGAAACATCCTATTTGAAGTGCTCGATTTCTCCGAGAAAATTTTCAACAACTTTCTGCAAAATTTTCGCCCCAAGATTGGTGTTCTTTATGATTTTCATGACAATAGCACTTTCTTTCTGTTTAAATCAAAGAAAATTTGTTAGTTCAAACATCAGGAAATGTTGCGCCGATTTTCGTATGTTTTATATTTCCTATCGATATTTGTTGCCTGTTGGGATGTGTTTTTCCATTTGTCTTACTTTTCACTGCACCACCCGAATTTGCTGGCCGTACGGGTGATTTCTCGTTTCATCTTCTGCTGCTCGAGGATGCATTTTTAAAAAAAAAAAATTGACTTCTAGAAAATTTTCAAACCGAAAGAAAGCCAGCTCTGCCTTCTTCGCACTTGTTGCTGGCTACTGCATTTGCTTGCAGATAATAATTGAAGTTTGGCGTGCTCTTCACTTTGTCTCATTTTGATGGGGAATTTTGATGAAAAATGAGAAAGATAAAAGAAACAAAATAGAAGATGTGTGAAAAAAAGAAATGACTTTCTTGTTTAAAGAATATCTATGTTTACCAAATGCTAATACACTCTATCGGGTTACGCATATAGGTTTGTTTTCGCCGTTAATTGTTTTTCAATTTATCTTCGTGGATTTCCACTGATATTTTTTATTCGATTTCTAAGGCTCGAAGGGGTTTTCATTAGTTCTCCTTCTGATGTTTTATTTAATCGGCATTTTCTCATTTGTATCACTTTTTATTGGATACGTTCCCTCTCGTATTTTCACCGCGTTTTTTCGAATTGTTATATTTTGCAGATAGACTTTACCTCGCTGGCATCATTTTATGTTCTTTTATCGTAATGCGGATTTGGATAGGCTGTATAGTATTAGTGTTTATCAGGTCAATTTTTACCACGATAATCTTTATAATTTATTTACAATAAACATAAATTTTTCTTTTTGAACACGGGGATTTTTTCCTTTATTTACTATGAAGAAGGAATTTGCATAAGGAATCAGGGTCAACGAAGTCCCCGCCTAAATTTTTTTACTTTATCCCTTTCTTCTCAACCAGGTTTTGCAACTAGCGAGGGCGAGAATTCAAATTAAAAGCCAAAAGTGGTTGACGATTGATAAAAGGGATATGCAACAAAATGCCTTCGTCATCTCCAATCTTCAAACATGCCAAGTTCAAATAACATACTACGATATCTTCGTTGGGTGTTAACATATAGCACAGATAAGGCTTTTCATCTATCATATGCATAGGCCTGATCACGTCCCAGTGTTTCCCGAGAACGGTCTTAGCTAGACGATCTAGGTCATAACGGCCTAAATCCAAATCATCTCTCTTCATAGCTTTCACAGCTAAGATGTTGAGGTCGACAATGTGCGATGCCATGTCATTAGAGTTGGTGTTCGAACAAATGGAAAAATTTAAAGATAGGAAAAATAAAAAAAGACGAACCGGGTAATAAAAGACCAAGTTTCACTAAATCTAGAGAAAGGTTGAAATACACCAAACAAAATTGAAACGCAAATCTCAGAACGCATTAAAACAATGCATTAAAATGGAAAGATAATAGAGCTAAAACAGATTCAGCTCACAACCCCAACTGGAATGACAACAAAATAAACAGCATGAGATACAGGGATTGGCATGACTTCATTATTGTTACAGATTTGGTATCCTGACCATTGTGTTAATAAATTTGCACTCGCATGTTCGCCTCCATTTCGCATCATGTCCGAGAGTTTCTCCCTCGATTGTCAGATGATTTGGGGGTAGGGGATTTGTTACAAATTAACAGTACTAATACGGTTCATTACTTATGAACAGAAGTTTCACTACAAATATTTTTTCAGACTTGGAATGGCCTGATACATTTGGTTTCAAGTGTGGAACTCTGTGTTTCGGGAGGGTGATTAGGGTGATTTGGGTAGTAGAGTCTGGCTTGGTAATGAGGTTAAAATTTGTCCGGAATTATCGTTACAACAATCTTCTTCTTCTTCCACGTACTTCAAGTATTGCTGAAGCTCATTCATCATCTGGACTGAATTATCAGACGATTACCTGATGTCACTGTTTAGTTGGCTCCAAATAGTTACAAGAGTTCATTTTCATCGTGTGATATCCACTGGCTGCCTAGTCACCAATTTTTCTGAATAATGTTTCACAGCAATGATGTTTCTACTGACATTTCAAGAGATGAATCGCTGACATGTCACATGTCCATCCGGACTCACCGTGTACCCACCAGTGCACTCATATCAATTAATTGCAACTTGCATGCAGCACAAAAATAATATTTCAGATATCAAATTTCTTGAATAAATGGCAATTGACATTGAAATGGGCAATACCTTGTAATGAGCTTCGTTGCTCTGTCTCATCCATACTCGGCGATATTCCAAAAAGTTTTGACTTTCGAATACTTACCAAACTTTCGGGTTGCTGCCCCGCCAAGAGTTCTGGGCCAGGGCGTTAGCGACGCGGCTCAGCATTTATGTATTTTGCATTGCTTGCCGGGTTGTCAGAGAGCTGTGTTGTTTGTGCCACGAGAGATATCGTTCCAAATCTGGCGAAATCCCCGGATGGCAGGTTTTCCTCATTTTCCACATGGATGGGACAAGGAGCATTTGTCGCAGGATATAGCATACACCGTGTGTAAGAGTAGGAAGGTTTACAAGCAGGTGTATTTGTTGTCTCCCTCCCATTTAAATTGTTTATTCCTGTTTTTTTCACTGTATATTTATCAAATTTTTTATCAGGTAATGGCGATGGGTTGCATTTCGGCTACAACTACAACTTTCAAATGTAACAAATCGTAGCCCACAGAGTTTCTACTGTATAGGTATCGCACATTGGGATGTAACGCACCTAAAGTGTTCCACCATAATTTATCATTCCAACTTTTCCATTATCCCAAAAATTCTTTTTTTATTATTTTTTTTTTATTTTATATATATATATAGTTGTCTTACGGAGTCAGTTTACGTATCATTTATTCAATGGCGTATTCTGCATGCAAGAAATAAGCAGACGCTTATTTACTTCATATTTGAATAGTATATGAACTATAGTAGAGATTTCTACAAGAATAAGAATATTTTTACTTATGACTATTTCTTACAAAATTGGCCATGACAAAATGGCTATTTTTGCAAAAATTTTCTAACTCTCGAGGTTCTGGTAATTTTTTTATTTTTTATTTTGCAACGTGGGTGTGAATCCTAAATTTTTGCCTGTATCATTTCTCAGGCATGCCTGTAAGGCCGTGCCTCATTAGGCCACCCAAGCAGCCGCTTTTGCAAAAATATTTTCAGTATTCGGCTATTTGCAAAAATGCATCACTTTGATTGAAAAATGAAACAAACATTTTTTTTGCGATTTTACTTAATGAGAATCAAACCTGCGAAGTTCGGTCAAACAAACTACATCTTAAAGAAACAAACTATTATTTTTTTTTTTCACACATTTTTTTTTTTAAAAACAAATTTTTTCCTCTTTTTTAGTAAAACAAATTATTTTTAAATTCATATTTTTTTATTTTATAACAAACGTTTTTTTTTATTTTAGTATTTGTTGAAATCATTTTATTTTGATTTTTAACATTTTTTATTTTATAACAAACGTTGTTTTTTTTTTTTTTTAAGTAAGTAAAAAAAAACAGTCCATTTTGAGACTCAATTTTTTTCATTTTCCCCAAAAAAAAAAAACGTGTTAGCACCCAAATAAATATATGCATAAAATAAACAGATACAGATAACTTTTCAAATACCCTTGTTCTGTTCCCCGTAATGTTCTCCTAGTTAAATGCAGATGCATGCAAATAAACGTTCTACTAGGGATCTCGGCATTGTTATTCTAGGTTTGTTCAAATGTTTTTCTAGATGAGCACTGGCTCAGCACCTGAATACAGGTAGGTTTCACGTTTTGGCATCTGTCCTCGTTTAAATGGAATCGTATTACTTGCCACTTCTTCTTCATTTAGACTTCATGTTATAGACGATTAATATCAAAGTGGTAAAAAACAATATTTTGCACATTGATGCCAACATGGAAAAGAATCGATATACATACATAACAGTTGAATCTAAATTTATTTTTTTCAGATAAAGGTGAAATGTTATGCACACATGCAGAGTTTTTCCAATTAAAGGAGCTGTGGCTGATTTATAATATTGAAGTCATACTTATGTTCCAGTCACCGTTAAATCCGAGGAGAGAATGACTTCGCTTTAATACCATAATTCGATAAGGACCTGCACCCGGAGAGTTATATTTTCCACGGCTGCTTAACTATATTCGGTTTATTTATCTAATTTTTATAGATATATTTAATGCAAATTAATATCCCTTATTTCAAGGCTATTATTATTATTTAATTTAAAGAGTCTGAATACGCCGCGACACATTCTTACTCAACATTTTGGGATTTGGATATGGGTTGTATAAAATAGTAACACGTTAGACATTACTTATTTACATTTTGAGAAGGCCAGAAATGCTAGAAACGCACATTCAAATCTAAAATGTTTGGCAAAAGCAAATTCATTTCCGCTTATATGATTGGAGAGTTCAAGATTGATAAAATATATACATAATATATATAATTACATAAATGATTGCTCACCACATCTTTATTAACTGCCCAAAATAAAGAATAGTCATACATTGAATAATAATAATGAATTAACATAATGCATAACATCAAACAACACAATTCGGCAACATATATAGCTAACAAGGAGCAAATTCACATGGTGAATACTCATATAAATACGGAAGATAATTCAATTCCATATGAAGATTAGTCATTATTAGCACTTCGACATTGCATGTTCAACAAAATCATATATTTACAAAATAGTCTGAACCATACGAAAGTAAATCCCCTTCACTAGATCTTACATAATAATTTTAAAAAGAATAACCATATGTTACATATGAGTGCAATGCATGCACGCTTACATTACATACTACTACAAACATGCGTTTTTCTGATGTACATTTCGTCAAAATCTATCGAAAATTTTAGATTTCCATCAGAATGTCGTCGAAAGCAGTTTTCGATGAGCAGAACCGCAACCAAGATTTGAACTTATTGGTTCCGTGTTCTAATATACCAACACTAGATGTTAGTAATTAGATTCTAATTTCAATTTTTATACATTTTTAGCGAATTTCTTAAAACAAAGAGTTTGGACTAATTCTACTAGAACATTTGAAAAAAATATTGTGTTCTAGTAGTGACAAATGATAGTGTTATTGTCACGACCCAAAAATCCCTCTTTCAGAGTAAAGGCAGACAGGTGTGCATATATATATATTTTTTTTTCGCATTATGTCGTTATTATGGCTATGTCCGAAAATCAAAATTTAGCTAACCCAAATATTAATTTTGCCACGCGAATCGGTGAAGGTGTTATTTAATTAACGTCAACTATACTATAATTAAATAAAACTATTTTTTTCAAGTTTTTACTAATAAAAATATTTTTTGTAATTCTCGTTTTTAATGTTATTTTTGCATTTTCAAGTTTAAAAATAAAACTATATTTTTGTTATTTTCCATTTTGAGGTAAAAATAAAGTAAAAGAGTCAAATTTAATTAAAATAGCTATATTAAAACTAAACTAAATATTTTAAGGCATGACATAAGAATTAAATAAATATTCCAAAGTATTTATAAAGATTTTTGATCCTTCATGAATTTTCAACAACTAATTCCTCTTATTTTCTCTTCCTCTCTGATATACTAGTATTTTTACTTTTTTTTCTCTCTGATATTCAATAAATAATAACACTATAAGCCTATAAAGAAGTGTATCGGAATGTCTGGGTTTTCATAACGGCAGTTAATATTTTAGCGAAAGAAATAAGAAACATATTTTTTTGTATGAAACAACTTTGACAAGTTTTATTCATGAACTTACAGTTTTCGACGTTACTGTATTGTAGCATTTCCTATACTATTTGTACCGTATTTTTGCATACAAGGTTTTTGTTAAAGTATTTAGCACAGCACCATAGCCCTATCTTTATATTGTGAAAGGGTTTGGAAAAGTGTTTGCTCTTAGTATTTTATGCAAGCAACATTAGAATGTTTATAGATTAAAGGATTCATTTGAATATTCTGGCTAATTTACAACCGAAAGAAGAAATTTGATAATGCAGCTATTTAAAAAATCTGAATTTTGGCCAACTTGTTCGCATTCATTTTTTTCGGAAACATTACTGCCACATTGCACAGCCTGGCTTTTGTCCTCACATTTTCCATGAAACAAAAATATACGGACTCAGAGAGGCTAAGACCACCGCATGTATTTCCATCGTATTGATAGTCCTAGCTTAGAATTTGGCACATTTTTGATGTTGTTACTATCTAAAATTGTTAAGAAAACTAATAATTTAAAGAAAAGAATTCCGTATTCTTCTATTCTTTTGTCTAGTGGAACACCTTTTTGAGCACAAAGTCTCCAATTTTGAAGGACATGGGATTGCAGTGCTGTCTAATTTCTTGCTTTCGAGTATTCCTAGCTATTACAGTCCCCAATATTTGATTAATGACAAGTTGAGAGTTGTTCTTGGTCACAATCTGTGTTAGATGAAAAAACACCATAAGTATTAAGTTTATAACAGTGAGTAGGTGGTGGATTCTATTTGATATCCTTCGCTACTTTTATTTTATGATCATCACAAATGAGATTTATCACTGGTCAGACTATATTTAATTTTCACCCTCTTTTTAAAGTGGTATTTTGATCGGCATTGATTTTATGATATTCTTTAAGTTGATATCCGGCTCATTGCTTATTAAATAGGTAACATAACAGTGGTCGGGACAGTTCAATTTCTAGACGCCAACTAAGCTAATTTTTCTAGTCGGTGCAGATATGTTCCAAGATTTAAAATATTTATGTAAATAGATAAGAGATTGCTTATTTTGGAATTTCAGACAGCACAGAATTGAGCAGAATACTAATTTTCAAACAGTAATATTTCTTCTGTGCTTTTACATAATTTTTAAAGTTTACGTTTGTTTTATCATTCCATGGATCTTTATTTATGAATTTCATTATCCGAGTGATATCCTCATATATTAAATAATTGCAAGGTTTTCTAGACACTAAATTTTCCGTACTAAGCATGAATTTTCAAGAAATTCTCATTTAGCCATTGTCTGTTTGTATCACAGTTAACTCATATCAGATTTTTGAAATAAAACTGCTTTCTTTATTACTGAGCAAATTTTATACCTGTTACAACATTAATACCTGATATATCGTTTACCTATTTAATTTGATTCCCCAGTGGGAAAGTTGACGGGACAACGTTTTCAGTCATGAATCCACCCGCCCCTATACATTTACATTTACTACCTGAAATTTCATACAATTTACCTCTTATTTTGTTAGCTATAATCGAATTATTGAATCTTTATTTTTATTTTTGTTTTCTGCCTTTAGTAGATATTTACAACTTTCGACAAAATTTTTTATTTTATCATATTTTAAAAGTAAAGATATACACAAGGATACACATATACCGATAACTTCATTATCATTGGTACGCACGCTTCCCGTGCATTTGAAAACTTGTTCTGATATGTCACTATGTCACCCCCACGTATTACCACGGCTCTCTGGGCGAGGTTTTTTCATAATTCGGGTTTTTCATGGGGCATTTATTTTCTTACGCCACTGGGCCAATAGCCCCGTTGTCGCATCCCATTGCACGCATTTTAAACTCACCACAATTGATTAGTGCTATATTTGAACACCTTATCTTCCATGCTTCGCAAAATGTTTTACGATGGAGTAGGTCTTGCCTTCCATCGCCATTGTTCTTGCTCGTTTCTTCATTTTCGAATGTTGATTATTAGAATCGACTTTATTCTCTATTTTGATCACCGTTGATTTTCATTTTGTTCTCGCTGAATCTTCGCAGGTCTAAATATCATATCTGTTTCGACCTTAGATCACCCTTTCATCACTGGAGGTTGAGGTCATTCTGAAGTTTTCAATATTCCACGGAGTTACAGCCCACGTATATTTATAGCTTTTCTGCAGGTTTCTGAATTTTATGAATGCCCAAGAGCATTTGCAAAAATTCATTAGTGTTCACATCACTGTAGTTCTAGGTAGTTATTTGTTCACGTTGCACAATGCACTGCACTCAAGTGTTTGTTTGGCTAGAATCTTCCATTCTTTTCAACTTTTATGCGTTTTTATAAAGTTTAGAATTAATAAATTTTAAATGCAGACAATGTTAAGGTATTCCTTTGTGCAATTCTCCAAATTCACACATACTTCTTTATTTGATTGTCATCTGCATTGTCTGTGAGCTGCCACATAATCCAGGGCTACGTTCACATCGGGGTATTTTAAATCCCCCATGGGTCTAAGTCACAGAATATTTATTCGCATCTTATCCCTTTGATTATCAGACTCCGAGCATCCGTTTCGCGTTGGTGCGTTAGCACCATATTTCTTGTAAATGTATATTACTCAAGATTATTCATTTCGTTGGCGGATTCACTGCGGATTCTCCGGGGTATTATTTATGAGTATCAAGGCATCAATTCTGCCCTGAATTAATTTTTACCCGTCGCCATGATACGCGCATATATATTGAGGGAGGAGTTAACATTTGCAGGTGGAGGTTTCTACCAAAGATTGTTTTGGTGTTATTACAAGGGTATGTTAAAGGCAAGCTTAGTCAGCCATCGCATTTATAACGAAATCCATTTGTTTCAATCCAAAATACTCGATTAAACTAGAAGTATATAGGCACGTCATCGATAATCAAGAGACCAAAGTATAATAAGAATAAACAACAAAGAAAGCTGTATTTCAATATGACACCGCTGTCTACAAATGACGCAATTTTCTATAGTCAGTCTCTGCTTCTAAATTATATACCATGAGTAATAAATGACATTGAATAGCCCGGCATATTAATCATTCCTATTAAATAATTAATCGCATTAGGCATTTAATATTGAATTTTATCTTCGAATTGTCTGAAAATTTTACTGGGTTCTAAATATCTTGAATTGATACGTTTTCATTTATTTTCCTTTTTCTTCCATTTCCACTTCACTTTTTAGAATACTAAGAATTTCAAGAATGCCCATTTAGATATTTTAGATACGCATAGTTACTGCCTGGAACTCTCTTCAATTGGGATTGTTTGTTGTCAGCCATGCCATCATTCTTTAAAAATTCAATTTTTCCTAGCATAATGATATATATGACAATGTATAGTACCCCATAAATGACTTTATCTAATGTATATTATATGTTCCATTCTTCATATGTCTTATTATTCTTATCATCTTCATATCCCTGAATACGTTCCAGATAGTTTACATCATGATATTAATCAAAGGCATAACGGTCTTATGATACTCCGAAAGATTTTATTGACATACTTATCATGCATTGCATTCATTTTACATTGACACCATGACTGCATTTATATTATATACATATATATATATATATATATGAGTGTTTCACATATATACGCATACACCATATACATTGACTATTATTAGTTGAGTTATTTAGGGATTTTCCTCAGAGGCTTGAAACATACGCTGCATATTGTTTTCACGATATAAGTATTCTCATTATTTATTATCGCTTATTCCCGAATTTGCTGCCAAGCCCATGTTCTTCACTGCTATATCGGTCATCTTTTCTCCGGGATTGATGCATTGGCATGCCGGAAACCATTGATTTTTTACGGCTTATTGTTGTCAATGGATGACACATTGCTGTATGGATGGGGAAGTAGGCGTGCACGACTTTCGCACTAGAAGAACTTGTTCTTCTAGGTGTTCTAATTACTATTGTTTTTCATGAATTAAAATAAAAATAAAGAACAAAATATTTTTATTTAAAATACTATATTTCTAATTACATAAGACGTGGAAGTTTTTTCCAAACATTCAATGGTTGTTACGTCCATACAAAACCAAACCTATGGATTAACTCTAACACATGTTGCAATTTCAGCGACGCACCTAATTGCCATGAAATGTGTAGGCACATTAAATACCTACTACACTGAAACCACACACTGTTCTCACACTTTAGATCTGCTCTCTGGCCTCTCAATTCTTACGTAAACGAGAACACCATTATTATTTATGTATTTGCACCGGGGAGTCTGAGTTGCCACCCTTTCTATCACTGGTTTCAAGCACACTTCTAACTCCTAACTTGGACCGATGTTCCCATGATTTCAACTCCATTATATGCAATCTTTTTTATCAGCTTCAGCCTATCATGACATAGTGTTTCGATCCTGCGATTTATCTTCACGTACAGCTGTTATCAATGTCTCCTAGGATTTGAATTCCGTCCTTTCATTAGCTGTTTTTTTCGGGACATGACCATCATTATATCACTTGAAAATTTTAACTTATCATTAAGGGCCAGATTTAATTAAAAAAAATCAGTTTATAATAATTTGTTTTTTCAAATCTTTTACATCATCGAAAAGTTGCATAACATGTGAATCCTAGAATATTAATCATTACTCATGGCACTGCAAGTGAAAGAATACTTTAATTAATCAAAAATCAACTTCACAACTATTAAAAGCATAATCATCACACAAATAAATTTCATTGATAAGTATGCTTCTAATAATACAGCTCCATAAAAGAGCACCAACCATGGACAATGTATGGTCTGTCACAAATAATGGCTGTGTTAATCGAGGTTGGGATTATAATATACATTTTCTTCACTTTTCCTTTTATTTTCTAGCGCTGTTCTTTTTCCACCATTAATGGAATTCTAAGATCTCATGGTCCCGCATTCCAGTGCCAAGTTCTTGTTATTCACTAGAGCTGTGAACTGTTCAGGGCAACACTTGCTCACTGTTGGTTTGTAGAGTCTTGATTCAAGTGTTTCTATCGAGGCTTTCCACTTCTTCAGTGACTGCCCACCGAATGAATCCATATGAAGAGCATGAGCCTGGAATCCATTTATTCGTCTGTTAGTTATTTGTTTGGCTTCCCATATCCATGAGCACTGTTTGGGTAAGCAGAAACTCTCTTGCAGAAACAAACATTTGCTCATTAGTCTCAAGAAAGCACTTTATGCCCGGGGCTTCATTTCATCTTTTGCACGTTTACCTTTGCCTAGTTGCATCATGCCTTGCCTTGATGTTTCAAATCATTTCACCGCTGCATAGAACCATTATACTGTCTTCCATCCATTCGAATGGACCATGTCCTTCCGTGGCCTAAACATCTACCAAATTTAGCATTGTCTAATTTTCAGCCTCCAAGATTCTCCCCACTTTCCGTTAAACACACAGTTTGTTCTTCTTTCACATTTCCATTTAAATTTCACTTCTGTTTTCCCTTTATAATCTTGTTCTTCCAACAAGTATATATCCACAGAGAAATTTTGGCCAAATGTTGAACCTTCTCTGCTTGTGCCTCCTCATCCTCCTCCTTTCTACTGCACTTTCCACATTTTCTTCCTTTTCCTTTTCTATTCTCTAATGCTTCCTTTTAAATTTCCGCTTGTCTTATTTGCAGGCATTAGCAATAGCCGCTACAGACAGCATTTCTACTTTCTTTTCATTTGTCAGCTACCTTCTTTTTGTTTTATTATTTTATGCTTTCTGTTTTAATCACTCTAATTTCTGAATACTAGCAGTCTCATCCATACAACATTCTCAGTATTTTCTACGTAATTTCAAGTCATCTTCCACTCATCATTATATAGAACCTCCTTTTCTTCACTATAGCTAATAAGACAAACCTATTATCTTTCAGCTATACGTGTTAGCAAATTTTCACCTTTCACACTCTCACTCAGCGAGAGATGAATCCAGATTCTGCTTGATTTGCCAGCTATCAGCTACCATTACGGATGCAGGCCGCCACCATAGCCCCGTGTGTCACGACGTAGGCATTAGAGGAAACAAGGGGGAGCTGAAGATCGTCTTGAGTATTAGCATGCATGATTCTGCAGCTTACCTGCCTATCGTAGAGAGTGATCTGCGAATGGCAATGGTATAGTTGGAGTGTTTAAAGAAGGAATATGACTCAGTTAATTGGTTCTTCTTAAAAAAATTAATGTTGGAACTTGGTATTTCATATAAGATGGTAAATTTTATTATTTAGTTAGACTCCTAGACTAATGAAACTTGGTCAGTGTTCAACGGATAGAATTTATAGAAGTTTGGTGTAATTGGGACTTCTGCAAATGATTGATAATTTTATCTTTATAATTGTGCAAAGTGTAGAAACCAAGAGGCAACAAACTGAACTGGAGACCCCCCGAAAAAAATAAAGGTTAATAAACTCTATCTCTAATTATTCATAATTTTTTTTCATACTTAAAGATGATAAACATTTAGGAGCTTCTTATTCATGTTTTAATGTTTTCTTCAAAGGTTTTAAAGGGTGATGTCGTTCTTATTTGCTTTTCAGCATACTGTATTGTAATTTTAGATTAACTTTTTTTCATAGTTATCTCTATGAAAATGCATTAAATTGCTTGGCGAGTGATGTGAACATGGTTTTTTGTCATATTTATAGGCACGTCATTAGTATGCATCCTCATAGCATAAATAGGCATATCCATACTTTCGTTTTCTGCAAGAGAGATTTTATCTGGGTAGCTTACGTATATAGTATTAGGAATTGCGATATACGCGAGGTGCTTTTTCAGGGAATTCGCGCATTAGATTGAAATTGTTTTCGCCTTGTGTACCATGTATTATAATCTTTTAATATCCTTGGCAAGCATTTCAATATTTGTTTGAAATGAGCAAAAGTTCTACACTACTGTTGCCCCGCCGGGCAAGAAGCATACAAGCACAACTAACTTATTGACAACTGCGCCATAATAGTCAGATCTATTTCTTTGACCCTCCATTTTAAACTTTTTGATTAGTTCTTTTGTATAGTTTTGCTGATCATTTATTCCTTTGAATTTGTTTGGATTTGGTGGAAGTGATGATGAAGATATTCACATAGTGAATCAGCTGTTCCCCCAAAAAATTATGTCATCAACATATATCTATAGAATAAGAAGGTATTACTCTTGCCAGTACTTGCCTCGAGGTTGTTTCATAAACATTCTCCTGAGTGTGTTTTTACCATGAATGAACATATTACGCAGGTATCGAATAAGGATCAGTAAAATCTAATCATATTTATTTTTACCAGTACAATGCTTTTACTTGTGATAGTTCTATCTTCATCGTTTGTCTGTGGACTCATTAATGATTGCCCGTCTACAAGCACTGATTTCTACACGATTTAATTGAAAGCCAAAATATACCAAGGAAAAGACAGCACACATATACTATTTTATCTCAGCTAATCGGAGACACCTCAGGTTACCACCGGCTTCAGCTGATGCTGGATGCAGGAAGCCCATGAGCTGCGGCCATTGCCGCCGAATAAGCAGAAATTTTCATTCGCCTATCAGCATGCACATTACGGTTCATAAGATGTGCTTTTACATGGCAGACTCAAGAATATCACGTGATCGTCTTCGGGAAGTCCATTTACACAAGGGATAAGTGGTTCTGTGGAGTTTTCTTGATGCAGCTATTAAATTTTTCAAATTACGGAGATGAAAAAGGTAGAAATTCAGATGGCGCTATTACAACAAGAAACTTGAGTTTCTTCAGCTGATGCAAGCGATTTCATATTGAAAGTCATCGAGAATATTGCTTCGCCTTTATAACCAGAATTTGTCATTACATATTTTCTACTTCACAAGTTTCATAGATCTAAATTTCCACGTCTTGATTGTATTATTTTCTTATATTTTCTATATTTTCATTTTCTTTGTTCTGATATTGAGTTCTGAGATTGGTTTAAGGATTATAAATAAGCTTGTTATATTTATTTAGTTGCTGAAGTTCATTTTTCATATAATATAAATATTGTTATCTTTTTCTTTTGATATCATGCTACTTTAAGGAGGGGCTACAGTGTTAAGGCTATTGTTATATTGTACCGCTGTATTTTAGGCTTGCCTGTCTCACATTCTCACTTTCTTTCCATTGCACATGCATGAGCAATACTATCCATATACTATATTACGCTCATACAGTTTTAGAAATCCAAATGGTCCTCGCAAAGGATTGATTAAATTCCTTATTCATTTTAACAAAGTTTCATCTATATTTGTAATGGCCGCTCTTACATACAAGGGTGCAGATTTATTTTCAAGTATTATGAGGGCATTTTTAAACTTTTGAGCCTATCCTCAGCACATGTGGTATCAGAGGACAGATGTTGCATTTCAGCACGTTCTTTCTAGATCTTCTTATATAACTTTATTTTCCTACTGGGTTACATGTAATTGCCTATCTTCTTTCTTTCTAATTTTATTTTCTGCATTTAAGAAGCAGAGAAATGCTACAAGTATTTTTTTTATTATATTTAGATGAAGATGATCGACTGCGATAAAATATTACTGAGATTTTCTTCATATTTGACAATATTGTTTTAATTTCTTTATTTATATTTTCATCTCTTCTGAATGATTATTAGAATTTCGATTTTCATCTTTTCAGTGAGTCTCATTCAGCTTTCATTGTCAAGAATTATGTTCTCAGTTTCAAATTGTTTTCTTTTGTTGGCCCCCGCCTGTTTTTTTTACTCTAATTCTCTATTTAGTTTTACACGCTTGTAGTTTCAGGTTTAGGCTCGAGTTTGTACTTCTTCGTTCTCATCAAATACTTGAAATCTATTTCATTATCTTCCAAATTTATTTCAGAGTTGTTCCTCTGTATTCATCTGACAGTTTGTCTGTTTTCATTATTTATAGCCTCTGGGATTTCATCATAAGGATTTGGCATTTGTACTGATACTTTCTTCATAGTGTGTTCTCATAATGGGGGTAAAGATTTCACTTTTTACTTGAGTTTTTCACTGCCCATATTTCCTTGTTGCATGTCTTTAAGATATCAGCTCTTATTTTCATCACTCTTCTCACTTCTAGTTGTTGTATGTGGACATCCCAAGTCTTCCCCTAGATCTTCATTCATGAGATGTGGCAAGACCACAAATATTAAACAAATATGAAAGGTACAATATTAAAACATCTTACTTAATAAATCTCACAGAGACATTGGGTTCTTCACATTTAAATTTTCGTATTTGCATATTTGCACACATAGGTATGACCATGAAAGGAATCCTCGTATATTTTATAGAGTTTAACAAGAACTGGACTGATTCAGATGTGCCCTTTCGTGAATTTCCACAATCTGGACAAGCTTCGTGAAGGTATTCATCGCTATTACGCTGGATCAATGCTGTATTCGATAAATGAAATATTCTTCAGGCCCACCACTTGCCAATTTATTTGGTCAAGATGATGGCCCATGTATTGTTTGTATGATAATACCCTGAATGATAAGATGTACTGCAGAGGCATGATACTTAGTTGTATGGGCCTGACACATGCTGTGCCTGTATGCTAGTACGTGGAATGCTTGTTTGCCTTGATACTTACAATAGATTACTTTTCTGCCCTACTTATCTATGATGATGTAATAAGAAAGATACGGCCGAGTAGGTACAAAAGGTACAATAGACGTGCATCTGATAATGCTATAATTGTTGAGGAATTACATTTACAGCTAAGGCAGGAAAAAATACACGTGAGTTAAAACATGGTGCTAGGTGCCTGCCACCTATTTATACACGGCCATGGATTCCAATTATTAATCTCAAGTTAGACATACACAGCCACACAACCATTTTTCATATTCAGCACATCTGGGCACAATTAACTTCAATTATCAATTATTGCTAAAGGATCTGTATTAAATGCATAAATTTTAAAAATTGACCATGGGCTCAGTTTTGGTCAAACTCAGTTCGAACTGTCTATTCAAGTCTATTCATTTAGCCCAAATATATAATTAATCTTCTATCTATGTCTAAACTGAAAATTTCAATCCTAGAAACCAAATAGTACAAGAACACTTTCTGTAGGCTGAAATTCATTTTTTACGTTTTTTTAATCATCCTGCACATTTATTAACGTAATTTAATCACTTATTATGACCCTAAACACAATATATTTTCACAAGTACGATTTAAAAAGTCAAAGAAGATGTTGATCGATTATTTTATAAATTTTGTATTATACTAATTTTCAAGGCTTATTCTATTATTTTCAAATCGTTCACATGTGTTAGTATCGAGTGCTCGTAAATGAATGCTATTAATCCATGTATATGTCACTAGCATATGGGGACAGTAATAACATACGCAGCATCTGTCTGTACTATCGCTTTATTATTTTTAAATTTGCACATATGTCATATGACCGCATAAATTTATCTCAAGATTTTATGGATTTGGTTTTCATAAAAACAAAAAAATAGTTCTAATTATCAAGACGTGCTATAGATTTATATAAAAACCTACAATTTCAAAGCGCATTTGCCCGGTCAGTTTAGGTTCTTAAATACTGCCGGCCTAGTGTTGCAACGCGGTATCGCTGGGCATCGCTAATGGCCTTTGTAGCGAGGCTCGCTGTATTGGCGTAAATGCAGTTCGCATTGCATTACCCATTGATTTTCTAAACACTCAAATGACACAGTTTTAAATACTATGTTTGCTCGCATCAAATCACCAAGCAGGAACTATGAATTTGGCACCAAGTATTCAAGAATATTTTTAAAAATTCTATTTTGTCACAACTTCAAGTTAATTAAATTTCAAAGAAAAATTTTAAATATCGAACCAAATTTCGACCTGTATTATAATCTAACAGATATTACATTCGTGTTTTGAGGTATCAGTCAGTTGGATTGAACTGATGGCTTGAGACATTTAGTCTTCTTAAGAAGTTTGTAATGTCATCTGCATGTTAATTCCTATTGGGATGTGAGCAGTACGTGGCTCAAAGTTGTCTCCGGAAGTTGATTTAAGAATTGTGGAATGACGTAAATGGGTTTTGGAAGTCGAAGAATTAGAATTGGCGGCTTATTTGCATCTGGGCTGGAGTAGCGGGTATATAAATTTCTATGGTATTTCATTGCTGGCATAATGTGGTAATCTCAGTTATCTGGATAAGTATGGCAATTTACCGTATTTCGAATATTTTAGAAACTTAGGTTTGAATTCGATGTATTTGATGGTTTTTGGTATTTTTGAGGTGTTTTAGTGATTGGAACTAAGGCCTTGGTTAATGATGTGTTGTTGAGGTCTGGGAGACAACTAGAACAAGCTGTTAATCAGATCATTTGAGAGTTTAGAAAATTATAGATTTTCACTAAAGAGCCGCAGACATTTTGTTGTTGTTGAGGTGAGGTATTTGTCTTTCACAGTAGGTTACTGTGACAAGAAAGCAGATTTCGTTGGGGTGAAAGGTGCTTCGATCGCTGCAGTAGTTGGCTGCATATCATGTCATTTGTCACAAGGTTTTCATGGGCGTTTGAAGGGAGATTTTATGCATTTGCATAGAGGAAGTGGTCAATGTAAGTTTATTCGCAAGATGCTGGACAAGGCCAGAAGAGGAAGTTGCACTGGCAGCATGTGACCTTGTTAAGGAATAAAATCTTCCATAGCCAAGTTGAGATACGTAGTGAGTTTAAGCAGGAGGGAAAGGATTGAGGTAAGATTTAAAACTGAGCATTAAATTTAATCTAGAAAATATGAAAATCTTCAGTTAAAAATTAAAACTAAGGACAAAATTGACTTCGGTTAGATTTGGAGTATGCATGTTTTTGATATTTTGGTATGTATGAACTCGCTGAAGCATAAGGAACAGAAATTGTTTCAGAGTATGGCTGAGGTCGAATTTTAAAATTGATCCAGACATTGTTTTCATTGATTTTTAGCATATTTTTAATAAATTTGCTGCCTGGATTCGACGCTGCATGTGAGGCCAGGAGTATCGCGAGAGAACTGACAATGGTATATAATGGTTGTAAATGATACTAAAAATCAAGGATTGTGCATCATAGTAATATATCACAAGCACAATGCATGACGAAGGGTCACGCATTCATTAGATCGTGACTGCTCCATCCCTATTGATGATTTTATTATTTATTTGATTGAAAACTACGGCAATATAAGAACAGCTGTCGAAAGATTTATAAATATTTATATTTTATAATTTACGTGTTTTAATTCTTATCTGATAATATTTTACTATATGATTATTAATTAATTAGTATATCATCCATAATTGATTACTCTAACAAACTACATTAAAGGACAACGTTAAAGGACACAAAGGAGCATTAAATGCACATATTTATTGCTCTACAATTATAAAAACACTCAACAACTAACATAAAATATAACGTATTTATTGTTCTGCACTAACGGACAACGCTAAAGAATACTTAAGGCACATATTTATTGTTTTACCACAATTATAAAAATATTCAACAACTATAAAACAATGGCATAAAATATAATATATATATATTTTTTTTGCTACAAATAACATAAATTCGGTAAGTACAAAAACTATCAAAACAAACACAAAACCATAAATAGATTATTACGAACTAATTATACAAATTTATATACAACTTATAAAAAAAGAGTATTTCGAAATACATATTTTTTAATGTTTTTGACAGTAGAAAGCATGTTGCTTTTACAACCAAATCGAGCATAAATCGCGTTCAACTCCATGAGGCAGCCTTGAATTGTGTCCTTTTTAAATAAATATAATAACGACAAGTGATTTCGGGGGATCTGAAGTAGGCTCCAATGAAGATTTTAAAATAAAAATGATGTGTTTGTGTGGCGGGGGAGGGGGTTGACTGTTAAGTCGGGGAAGAAGAGGGGATGGTATTTATATAAGTATAGCGCATGTATGCATGTATTACATGCGCTATACTTAGCATTTGAAATTAGTGAATGCGTTTGCCATAGAATTATTTTTTTCTATCTATTTTTGTCTCTTGAGTCTAATAACGCAACCTTTTGATTCCGCAATCTTACTAGTAGTAATTCGCAGAATATATTCACAAACTTATTGTACTAGCAACGAGAGGCAAACAACTCACATCTGTCATTCAAATTACATAATGGGGCTATATATTCCAAGTGTCAATTCTAAGGTCACCTCCAATTCGATGGCAATGATTACATACTGGACTAAATTTATTTCGGATTCATGCTGATTTGTTTTTTACATTAAGGATAAAATATTCTCTAATAAAAATGATTTCATACCTAAAACTCGAATCAGGTCTTTGTCCTTCAATCAAAACTTTTTACTCCCTCTGCTTCTATCATTTTAATTTATGTGAACCTATTTTTTTAGTTCGTATAAAAAAGAATAATTTTTTTTTCTATTTAAAAATAATTTATCTTTATACAATGATTTATAATCACACAAACTACATGTACTTCATTTTATAACATAAATTTTAAAAATTTATTTTTTTCTTAAAATTTTGTGCCCGATCAAATAAATTAAAACTGAGAGAGTAGTATGTTATCATTTGTATATAAGGTGTCAGAATGTATAGATTGGGATTTGGATATGATATGCTGAGCTGAGCAATAGAGACATGCCTCTGTCTTGACAATGACTTGTCTGTCTCTATATTCTCTTGAAATTTCTACTACTCATCTTCCTCTCCAATGATGAATACTATTTTCCAGCTACTACACTATCACATCACTCACAAACCTCTTATGCTCCATCTCCTATTGCTTTTTTCTCATTTTCTTTGCTCACCAACAATGTTAACATTTGTCCTTTGGTTAATAAGAAATTTACATTTTAATTACGGGTTATTAATCCAGAGAAAATGACAAAAATGATCTCTTAAGGTTTATGCTAGAGGGTATGTTCAAACTAGTCTTATAATAAGAATGTATGGAGCAGTTTGATCCTTTAAGTTTGTGAATATATTTTTTTTGGTCTCTGAAAAATATTTAATAATTCATGTTCGTTAGATTTGACAAAAAAAAAATTATAGGAAGATATTTAACCTAAAACATTAGAAGAGTATCATCAAACCCTAATAGTGCAGTGGATGTGACTGCTCTTCCCTTAACCAGAGATCTCGGGTACGAGCCCTGCGTATGGAAAAATCCTTGGTACGGAGCGCTTCCCCCCGAAAGAGGCAATATGCGGCGCGAATCCGGATATAGTCGGGCTTCAATGTGGATACCGGACACCGGATGAGAAATAAAAAAAAAAAGAGTATCATCAAACCCTAAAAAAACACAACACAAAAATTGCACTAGACACGAAAAGATATATATAAAAAAAAAAAAAAAATTACACCTCAAACTCTAGAAACAGATAAAAAAAAATGTAGAAATTTGCCTAAGTCCACTTTACTCACCCTTTGCCTAAGACAAGTACTTTTCCAAGCAAATTTGTCTACCACTTTCAGCAGTGCCACCCACTAAAAGGACATTTCCTCTTCACATAATATAGTATTTTTTCGGAATTTTTTAATTTAATTTTTCACCCGATATTTGATACATGTTTTGTAGTTTCAATTAATCCGAAATCTGTTGCATAAGGCCTATAAAGCAAAGAAGCCTTCCTTTCGTTTATTCTTCTTTAATTAAGAATCTAGGGATCATCTCATCAGAATTTTTGATAGTAATAAATTTTTCATATGCTATGAAATATCATGAAGAAGCTACACTGAACCCCTTTACTCTCTTCCAACACAATTATTTTTCCATTTAATTTCCCGGCATTTGAAAACCTTTCCAACGCAAAAAAAAAAAAAAAAAATAGTAATAATAATAAAAAAAATTAAAAAACCGATCGCACCATACATATTTTGTAAAACGTTGTTGATAAAATGATTATTTATCCATGTCATACTATATATTGGATTGTGTAATCATATCATCTAAACGTATTAAATTAGTTGATCGCTCGACACGTCCCATCATATTCATATGCAGAAACGGAGGTTCAAACTTATTATATTTTTAAAGTTGTGAGTTTATATCTATTATTTTTACAATTTTAATAAATTTTTAGTCTGCGGTGTAGCATTGAACTCCATGTGAGCTTTTCTGATCCCAAACTTGAAAATAGGAGGATTCTGATAGTTAGCGACAAGCATAAAATTTATCTCGTAATACTAACTGATCCCAACTTATTTAAGATTGAATCATATTTATTTTTATTTGAGTAGCGGTAAGATTTGAACTCAAATTCTTTACTCACTCTTTAGACTTGTATTTATTAGTGATAACTATAGAATAAACTCAAACAAAACCCTACCACAACTAACATACAAACAATGACTCCAACATGCTATATATTATGGGAACTAGTAAATTTTCCTGAATGAGTATATTTTTTTGAAGAAATGCTATAAACTAAACACATTAACTTAGCGTATAATTGTAAAACGAGAACTTAGTTATTTTTCGTGAAGCGAAAGCGAAACAAAAATGTATTAAACTGCTGCTGGAATTAAAAAATACTGCTTTTCTTTTTCTTTTGTTATATATTGTATGTGTACTTTTATAGGAAGTATTAGGATGAACTAGTAACCCGATATGGCCTTAAAACACTCCTTATAAGTGGACCCAATTTTCTTACAATTTTATATGATTTTCTCTAATAAAAATTTCATTTTAGTTTATCAGCATTTTGAAATTTCATGAAAATAACCATGATTTACATTGTAGGACTGAAATATAAATATGTGAAGGCAATTAAGGAGCAAGAATGTTTGAGCTACTATATATTAGTATACAAATGCAAGGTGGGGGCAAGATAATGATAGCCCCTCTAGTTTTTGGAGAGAGACAAAAAAACAAATGATGCTTTGTCCACCACCCTTCTCATTTCTCAATATCGCTTTGTTAGTGTGAGAGATATATTTGAATATTTTAAATTGTTTTGATTTATTTGAAATAAAATATAACGATTGTGACTTCTATGAACGGTAGGTTAACAGAGAAAGTAGATAAGCCAAATTCAATATATTAGCGCTACTTTTAGTCATTTTCTGCTGATGGTAAGCAACCTTCACTTTCAACCAAGAGGCTATGGGTAAGGTCTGCATACACACTACTCTCCCCAGACCTCACTAAGTGAGATTATACTGAGTTGTTGTCATTGTATCACTTCACTCCCTTGAATTGCCAAAATATCAATGTTATCTTGTGTGCATTTTTAATTACATGAAGTCGTTCGAAATCAAATGCAATATTTCAGTACACGAAGAAATAAAATACTTATACACTCATTTAAATATCTTCATCCAAATATTTTCTTCTAATTGTATTACGAAGTGTCCCAGTTAAGAAGTAGTTAGACCATTTCCGTTAGTTAGTTAAGGTCATTATAGTTAGTTAGTTAAGTAGTTGCACTGTTAGTTAGCTAGTATGAAAGTTGTAAATTAATGATTCTAACTCAAGGTTGTTAGTAGAGTCGATTTGTGTATATACAGAGGCGAATTTATGTGGAGGGACGTGGGGCACGTGTACTCATGCTCCCCTCCTTAGGCTATGTATCAAAAGGATATTTTTCGGATAAAGTATTTAATTTTTCGCGTGGAACCCATGGTCAAAAGAGCATTTGATGCAGTGGTAGCTTTGTGTGCCATTTACCCTTAGGACTAGTGTTCGAATCCACTTCCCTATCTTTTATCTCTCAGCCATTTTTCTATTTCTTTTTCGTTCTTTTCTGTTCTGTTCAAATTCCATGCCCTATCTTTCTTTTCTTTTCTTTTTTTGTCATGCATTCTTCTATTTTTGGGTTTACCCTTTGATATATCCTTGAATTAAATATTGAGTTTAATACTTGTAACTATAAATAATGATACTATTATTGATAGTTCTCCAAGGTAAGTCTTAGAGAACCAAATCAAACGACGGTCGGATAATGGTGCACCCATCCAATCCTGGATCCGCATCTGCATGCCATGAATGATATCATTCATGCATTTCACCAATATCTAAGTACAAACCATTTGGAATTCAGTCTCCTTAAAACTACAAATAAAATTGTTTTCTTTATAATTGACAGACAGTCTCCTCCTTTGCTAAATAGTCTGCTACCAAATCACACAAACCCAAACATTTACCACATTTGGGACTACAACTTCATCAAATTACCCAACAAGAAAAAAATTTCTCTCCAAAAATAATAACTTTCAATAAGAATTGCTAAATCATTGCATCATCTCTTTGGAGCAAATTAAATGGCAATTATAGACATTATGTATATGAGCAAGAATTATCATTCTTGCATTTCACCAATATCTAAGTACAAACCATTTGGAATTCAGTCTCCTTAAAACTACAAATAAACTTGTTTTCTTTATAATTGACAGACAGATCCTTTGTTAAATAGCCTGCCAAATCACCCAAATCCAAACATTTACCACATTTTCTCCCTCTTTTTTTGCGAATACAACTTCATCAAATTACCCAATAAGAAACAAATTTCTCTTCATAAAATAAAAACTTAAAAGAATTGCTAAATCATTGCATCATCTCTTTGGAGCAAATTAATAAAATAACACAGTACAAAGAGAATAAAACAAGGATAATTAAAGAAAGAACAAGACCGAGCTTCAAATTGATCCCACTGCAACAAAGAATAATTTGCAAATCTTAATAACAGTAACATAAAGCTTTTTAGAACGAGAGAAGAATATCAGCCTTTTTCATACAAGTATTTCGTGTTCTTTAATGAGTACAAACTTCTCTATTTATAGTTTGAGGTGACAAGATCCTCAAATCATATCCTCCATAAAGATAAATAAAAACCCTCTTGATGGTTGCATAATATTTGAGAATAAATGCTATGATTTTCTGTAACGACTTCTCCTTTAATGCTTCCTTTTCAAACCGGTACCTAACTTTTAAATTTTATTCCCCGATCTTGATGCCTTCGCAATTTATGCAATACCAAACACATGGCTATGCCCGGTATCAACCATCTACTAACTCGTCCCCTACCTGTCTTAACTGCCAGTTTCCTAACAGTCAGCCAAAGCTAACGCTACTTTTTCTATTGTTCATATGGATCTTTGGGGACCTTATAAGATTCCCACCTTTGACAAAAAGTATTATTTTCAAACAATTATTGATGATTTCAGTAGATATGCTTGGATTTATCTGCTACAACTTAAATGTGAAACTATAATTGCAATTAAGAATTTTTTTCTTATGGTAAAGAATAAGTTTGGTAAGGTGGTCAAAGTGTTGAGATCAGACAATGGCATAGAGTTCTTCAACTCTTAATGCAAGGATATACTGCAAATTTTAAGAATTCTGCATTAGAGTAGCTATGGTCGCACTCCACAACATAATGGTGTTGCAGAAAGAAATCACAAACACATTTTGCATATAACAAGATCCATAAGGTTTCAGTCAAAGTTGCCCATTTGATATTGTGGAATATTTGTTATAGCTACTGTGTATTTGATAAACAGGCTTCCATTTCACTTCTGACGGTGATAGGATCTCTATGTTATGAAACATCCAGTCCAAAAGGGGATAAATTTGCAGAGAGGGAAAAGGCAGTTGTGCTCATGGGATATTCTGAGAGACAAAAGGGATATATTCTAATCGATCTTACTATAAGATAATTAACCATGTATTTTCAAGGGCAAGATGCTATCAGCTAATTCTGTAGGATTTTAGTTTCTGGGAAACCTAATGATAAACTTTACTTCAAGTTAAATGAAAATTACAAGAAATAAATATAAATCAAGATACAAAATAAATGTAATGCGTAATGTGAAGATAGTTAAAGTATCTTTGCTCAAATGTTTAAATCAGTTTAATGAATACTATAATACTATCATATGAAGGCAGGATTTTCAAATTTAATAAGAAGTCTGGGGCCAATTTAGACTCATATATTACATGGAAGCCAAGATAATGTGTTGTTCCATTTAAAATTACTATGAGCACGTTAGCAAAGATTTTTAAAATAATCCACCCAACTTTCAGTAGCGGACACAAGTTGATACATATGAAATAAAGAGGTTAGTCAGCAAGAGGCATTAGAAATATTGAATTTACTCATTTAAGTATTGCAGACTAGTCAGCGTATAAAACAAGCATTAGGCTAATGCTTTGGGCTGAATGGCCCAAGGATGTTAAATTTGCTGCAAAGGGGATATGCCTAACAAGAGGCTGGATTAGCCATGATATATTTTATTGGGGCATAGGTGTCATAAGAGATGCAATAGCCTTATTTCCAAAGGTTGTAAATCTATAGCTAAATGGATGCTTTGCTTATTTTATTTTTCATGGGGCAGGGCAGTGGCCATGCCCGAGATCATTTAAGAGCACAGTGTGCAGCGCAAGCCGTTTAAGTCTTATATTGTTTAAGCTAGCATTAATATAATGTTGTTCAGTGAGGTTTGCAGCGAAGGTGGCAGCGTTTGGCGTATTATCTCGTGCATGTCTTCATGATCATTTGTAAATGAGAGACAACATAATTGAAGTAAAAATATGTTTTTATCGTCGAAGTTTAATTTAAAATGTATAATATTTCTGTCTGTTTTAAATATATCCATTATAGGTGGTTTCACTTCTTTGTCAGATTTTAAGAGGATGTAAAGAAGCAATGTGATAGTACTGAATTGTTGCCCATACAAGCATCGGATGTATACTGGGCGAATGCCACTATTACCATACCAAAGCTATTCACATATTACGAAAATATTGGGACAGATTCATTGTAGCAATTGGGTATAGTACTGAATGATGAAGCTGTATTCAAATAGACAAGAATTATACATTGTTGCAGCATTATACTTGCTCTAATATAAATGTTACGTGAATGTAACTTGGTGCATTCTATTGAAGGCAAGAGAATAATAATCTGTGCTGAATTACTCACTTCACCATGATACGGGCCAGCAGTACTTCCACTCTACTTCCATCTTCTAATATCATGTCATCTTCTACTTGAACATTTCGATGTTTATATGGGCTGGTAGTACAGAAAGCAAGCCCTTCGGCTACTAAGATTACATACGGTTAAAACTTGAGTGGCAGTATCTACAGACAAGGAATATCTATATCATTCACTTAAAGCACGTGAAATATTAGGCAAGGAAAATCTAGAAGGATGGCCTTCTACTATGAATTTTCCCAGAGGGCTGAATACGAGTCTTCGATTACCTTCCAGAACTATCTGCATCTGAGCTACTTGATTGCCTCTGACAGATACACTGCAATTTGTTGAAGATAAAATTGGGTTATCAATACATTTCACTTAGCAGAGATGATGAAGGAAATGATCTTCATATCGAGAAATAAAATTCTCTGCTGGAGATTTTCAAACCTCTCTTCTGATAGAGTCTTCTTCTGAAAGTTCATTGCAACTGCTCAAGATCTGGTTAGCCAAGAATATATATCCAGACAAGCGAAAGTAAAATCGATTCTATTGGTCTCTACACCTTCTGTGACCATGATAGTCCTGAAGAGTAATACAGAATGTATTTGTGAAGTTGTTTAATGAACATGTTCCAATCCACAGTAGATATAGCTGCCTCCATCATTGCCACATCTAATGAAGTCTGTTAGAGTCTGTACTGGGGAAAGCCTACTGAGTGGCAGGGATCTGCCTGCATGGCTACAGGAGCAAGCCTGCTTGAGGTCTACTAGACTACCAAAGCATTAGGATACAATGTCCCTTTGTACCTGAGTAGGCCTACAGAGACATGAACATCAGTCAACCTGAAGCACTGGGTGAGGGCAGCCCAGGGCTGAGTTTCTACCTTGCATCGGTCTGACCACACTTTGTTCCTTCGTAAGGAGCTATTTGGGGATCAAGGCTGGTCATGATGCTGGACTTATCTACGAGGTGGGTTCAATCAGCACGTTGAGGTGAAATATGTGAATTTTCCTAAATCTGTATTCTGGGAATATAGAATGTCTTTGCACTTTAGACTTTTCTGTGAATCCTTGAGACTCATAAGGAGTTTGATAATAACTTATTTATTTACCCTCGGAAGGCAATGACGCCTAAGCCCAGCTAGGCAAGTTAATTATTGAATTAGAAAATTCTTTCCATTTTTATACTTTAAATTTATACTTTAATAAACGGAAGAAATGTAGTGAAATATCTAATAGATGAATCTAATACAATTGTTTAAGTCATAATCTCACAGAACTGGAGTCACAGTACCATAGACGATCTAAGAGTGCTAAATACGAAGTATGAAAATAAAAGATACATTGTTTCTAAATCAAGGAATGAAATAAGAAGTAAATGGTATAGGAGACGCCAAGGCCTGCGGGCGTCTGTAGGTCTACCTTGGATCTCTACGTGGACTGAAGGTCGCCTCCCATCAACTATATACAACGGAAAAAATGTATATAATTATGCTGTCAAGTATGTGATGGGTAGGATGCTGCGGGGCAGATATCAATTCAGAATAGAACGACAATAGGTAAATGGAAGAAACAATATATCCCGAATATCAAAAGAGAACCAGAAAAAAATAAGTGTAAGACATCACCTTTTGTTGCTTGATTTCTTTGGTGAAGACGAGAATAAAAGCACAAAAGGTGATGTCTTACACTTATTTTTTTCTGGTTCTCTTTTGATATTCGGGATATATTGTTTCTTCCATTTACCTATTGTCGTTCTATTCTGAATTGATATCTGCCCCGCAGCATCCTACCCATCACATACTTGACAGCATAATTATATACATTTTTTCCGTTGTATATAGTTGAATTGCACAAATTTTTTTGGAAGTGTGGTTTTTCTAGCCTCGTCACTACTTCGCTGAGGTTAGGCTAGGCACTTACTAGTAGATGAGGTCGGTTGTGCTGATACAATACTCTGCACTATGTGCAGATCCCGGAGCAGCCTTTGAACCGTAGATTGGGAGGCGACCTTCAGTCCACGTAGAGATCCAAGGTAGACCTACAGACGCCCGCAGGCCTTGGCGTCTCCTATACCATTTACTTCTTATTTCATTCCTTGATTTAGAAACAATGTATCTTTTATTTTCATACTTCGTATTTAGCACTCTTAGATCGTCTATGGTACTGTGACTCCAGTTCTGTGAGATTATGACTTAAACAATTGTATTAGATTCATCTATTAGATATTTCACTACATTTCTTCCGTTTATTGAAATTAATGTTGTTTTCACATTATTGCTTTATAAATGTTAAAAAGGTATAAAAATGGAAAAGGGTAATCTGTTCAATAATTGGCTTGCCTAGCTCATATTAGTAGGCGTCATTACGACTTCCGAGGGTGAAAAATCCGGGTCGTGATAAGTTGGTATCAGAGCTCTAGGTTACATGGGTCTCAAAGTTCACAGAAAAGTCTAAGGGATCGGTACAAAGACGTCTATATTTATTCCCAGAGGCTACAGATTTAGGAAAAATTCACATATTTTCTTTCCTGACGTGCGGTTTGGTTTCTCAATGTTGATTGAATTTTTATGTTCTCTCGTAGATGCCGAGAATGCGCGCTTTTTCATCTGCTGACCAGTAGCCCGATCCCCCAGTAGCAGCTCCTACGAGGAACAAAGGGCATGGTCGAGGCCATTCTAGAGGCCAAGGTAGGGGCAAAGCTCAGCCTAGAGCAGCAGCACCAACAACGGTGCCTCAGGTTGACTTTGATGATGAGGGTTTCGGCCATAGCAGTTCTGGTAGGCCCTACTCAGGTCCTAAAGGGGTTTATTGCTATCCCAGTACTCTAGGATGCTTTGGTCAGTCTAGTGGGCCTTATGGAGAATGTCACTCAAGCAGGCTTGCTTCCTGTAGCACCAGCCATCTCTCAGGCGGGAAGAGGAGCCCAGACTCCTGCTACTCGCACTCCGGAGTAGGTAGCTCCCCAATTTTAGACTCTAGCAGTTCAACCAATTGGAGCAGTTCATTGGAGTGTGGTAGCCCAGGCCGGTGATGGAGCAGCTATGTCTGCCAATGCTTTGTGGAGATTGGACATGTTCATTAAGCTCTTCACAAGTACGTTCAGCGGTGCATCTTCTAAAGATCCCCAAGATTATCTAGGCAGCTGTCATGAGGTTTTTATGAACATGGGGATAGTAGAGACCAATAGGGTCGATTTTACTACTTTTCGCTTGTCTGGATCTGCCAAGACTTGGTGGAGATATTATTGCTTGGCTATTACAGCCAGATCACCAGCTTTGACTTGGGAGCAGTTTACACAGCTATTTTTGGAGAACTTTCTCCAATCACTCAGAAAGAGGCCTATCAGAGGGAGTTTGAGAATCTCCAGCAGGGTTTTATGATTGTTTCTCAGTATGAGACCAGATTCATCGACATGGCTCGTCATGATATTATTATACTTTAGAGAAAGAGAGGGTGAGAATGTTCATTGATGGACTTATTCACCCGATTTATCTTCAGATGGCTAGGGAGACTGCGAGTGAGATATCTGTCCAGGAGGCGGTCAATGTGGCTCGGACATATGAGATGGTTCTATCATACGGAGGTGGTCATGGGTTTCAAAAGAGGCCTCGTCATTCAGGCTGATTCAGTGGTACCTCGTCTAGAGGTAGGGATTCGTATGGTAGAGGCCATCCTTCTAGGCCTTTTCAGTCAACACTTCATGTTTTTCACGGTGCTTTAGGTGGACGTGGTCCTTAGATACAGTATTCTGATCAACAGTCCTACAGCGCACCACCAGCTCTTATTAGTGCACCGCCGCTTCAGAGTTTTTAGGGTGGTCATTTAGGTTGTGAAGGCCAGCAGTCTTAGTAGCCGAAGGGCTTGTAACACTTGTAGTGATATGGGTCACATTGCTAGGTTTTTCCCTCGAGTACCGAGTGGCTCTGAGAATCAGGGTTCCCGTGCCATGGTTCAAGCATCGAGTATTCCACAGCCCGCCCAGCCAGTTAGAGGTAGGGGTAGAGGTGCTAGAGGTGGAGGTAGTGGTGTTAGAGGTGGAGCTTAGGCTGCTAGAGGTGGAGGCCAACCAACAGCCAGCCGTCCTAGAGATGTGGTTCAGAGTGGTGGTTAAACTCCTAGATATTGTCTACTGCTTTTTTAATTTCCATGAAATTAGAGATGCACCAAGTTTGATCACATAACCAGTGGTAGATGTCCTTGTGTTAGGGCAAGCTGCTCAATCTGAATAACACCAACAAGTTAATGTTGTAGTTGGACCTTCTGATCTCAACCAAATGCCTTGGCTAGGAGATCATTTCAGATACTTTACTACCCCTTAGTGCAACTTCCCAATGAGATCTATTTGGCTACTGCATAAGCTGACTTAATGTGTGAATGGCATAAATAATGTTTGGTATGGTGGTAGTGACATTCACCAGCTTCCCAATCAGTCTTTGGTATGAACCAACATTATTCAGAATTGTATCACATTTAGCTCTAGTTGCTGCATCATACTAAAATGTGCTGAGCTTTAGGTTTGTTTCCAAAGGAGTTGCAGCTGGCTTGGTTGCACTAAGCCCTATAATGGATATGATCTTTAAGACATACTTCATTTGGTTTAAGATTATTCCTTCCTTGGACCTTAGCACTTCCTAAGAAATATTTAAGCTCACCTAGGTCCTTCGGCCTAAATTTTGATAAAGAACATATTTTGCTTCAATTATCTGTCTCTCATCATTTCCAGTTACAAGTAGATCATGAACATACACCAGGATAATCACCAAACATGTACCCTTTCTTAAAGTGAACAAAGAGTAGTCATGGTTTCTTTGCACAAAACCTCCTTCTGTTAAAGCATCAGACAATTGACATTATATTGTCTTGAAGCTTGCTTAAGCCCATATAAGGACTTAAGCAGCTTGCATACCTTCTGATCTCCCTGTCTTCTTAAGTCTTCAGGCATGGCCATATACACCTCTTCACAAAGATCTCCCCGTAAAAAGTCATTGCAAACATCCATTTAATATAGGTTACAACCTTTGGAAATAATTAAGGCTATTACTCATCTTACTATGACCTTGTTCATTACTGGTAAAAATGTATCATGGTAATCAAGCCCCTCTTGTTAGGCATATCCCTTTGCAACAAGTCTATCCTTGAACCATTCAACTTCACCATTAGCCTAATACTTAATTTTATACACCCACTTGGATCCTACAATATGTTTTTCATGAGGTAAGTCAACTATTTCCCATGTCTTGTTGTCTTCTTGTTCTTTGACATCTTATTTCATATCTTCTATCCAACTTGTGTCCTTCACAGCCTACCTGAAGTTTTGAGGTTCTATTATTTTAAAAATCTTTGCTAACTAGGAATTGTATACATGAGTAGTTCTTTCATAAGACAAACTATTTGCTGTAGGATATATGCTACTTGACTTCCCATGTATTATGTAGTCCTTCATCCAAACGTGCTCTCTAGGTTATTTAGTTGACTTCTTGATGGGAGGCTGAAATCCTTCTGCTTCATGCTCTCAGATGATGAATCAACCATAGTGTTCATGGGCTTTGTTTCTTGTGCAGCTGGTTGAAAGATCACATTTCCTTCTTCTGTGGCTGTTTTTTGTGCTTCTGCATTCTGCATTACATTTCCTTATTTTGTGGCTTCTTCTTATGCTTCTGCATTCTACACTCTTGCATTCCGGTTATGTTTCTTTCTTATTGATATGACTAACTTCTGAAGTAGGGACATCATAGTTAGGTTTCTCTAAGAAACTAAAATCCTCTAAATTAGTTTCAATAACATACTAGCCAAAAGGAAATTTTGATTCCTTGAAAACTACATCTGTTCTGACAAAGAATTATCTTATAGTAAGATCCATTAGAATATATCCCTTTTGTCTCTCAGAATATCCCATGAGCACAACTGCCTTTTCCCTCTCTGCAAATTTATCCCCTTTTGGACTGGATGTTTCATAACATAGAGATCCTATCACCGTCAGAAGTGAAATGGAAGCCTGTTTATCAAATACACAGTAGCTATAACAAATATTCCACAATATCAAATGGGCAACTTTGACTGAAACCTTATGGATCTTGTTATATGCAAAATGTGTTTGTGATTTCTTTCTGCAACACCATTATGTTGTGGAGTGCGACCATAGCTACTCTAATGCAGAATTCTTAAAATTTGCAGTATATCCTTGCATTAAGAGTTGAAGAACTCTATGCCATTGTCTGATCTCAACACTTTGACCACCTTACCAAACTTATTCTTTACCATAAGAAAAAAATTCTTAATTGCAATTATAGTTTCACATTTAAGTTGTAGCAGATAAATCCAAGCATATCTACTGAAATCATCAATAATTGTTTGAAAATAATACTTTTTGTCAAAGGTGGGAATCTTATAAGGTCCCCAAAGATCCATATGAACAATAGAAAAAGTAGCGTTAGCTTTGGCTGACTGTTAGGAAACATCAACCTAGTTTGTTTTTTGATGGACAGACTGGACAATTATTCAATGACTCACTATTTACATTCTAGCTTAGCAAGGTGATATTCTTCATGGATAAAAGGGATGGGCGTCCAAGTCTTTGATTCCATAGCCTACCATCTTCCTTCACTGTTGCAATAGCTACTATGCCATAATGTGCCTTATTGATGCCATTGACCCTTGTGAATATGTACAAGCCTCTTGTCTCCTTACCAATCCCCTTCACCCTGCCACTATAGAGGTCCTAAAATAACAGAAAGTCAAGATAAAAATTCACTGAACAATAGAGTTCCTTGGTTAGTTTGGAGACTGAGAGGAGGTTAAATATGAATCTTGGGACATAAAGGACATCATGTATTTATCCATTGCTAAATATGGCAGCCCAACCAGTAAGAGCAATGGGAATCCTATCTTTATTAGGTAAGTGAACTGCATTACTAGAAGCTCTAGAAGTTTTTTTGTCATTCATCAGTCTATCATTGGAAGTTACTATGTGATGACTAGCACCTGAATCTACAGTCCATACGTCTAAATTATATTTACGCAAAAAAAGCACGTGTTATATCTGCCATGTTTAATTGACAGTCAAATGTTGTATCCTTGTTCAACAACTTAAGAATCTGTTTGTATTACTCCTACATAGAATATGGTACTTTGCTAGTTATTCCTCTTAATGCATCACTAGCATATGAAAATCCCTGAGAATTAGCATTAGTGTTTCCAAACACATTGTTGGCTGCAGTAAAGTGTTGGTGAGATCCACGCCCAAAACCAAACTGACCCCCATTTCCACGACCATATTGACCTCCATTTTTGTTGTTAGTCTTCCTCCTTGCATTGAAATCTTTATATCGAACAATCTTATAGCAATTCTCATTATTGTGACCTTTTAGGACACAGTGATCACATTGCATAAAGGGTTTGTTGCCTTTATATCCTTGTTTTCTTCCTACTTGCATAGCAATTGGATTACTCTTCTCATTTACTAAACCTAGTCCTGGAGACTATTGAGACTCAACTTCTATCACCATGGCATAAGTTTTGTTCAATGAGCGTTCATTAGTCTTCATCAGGATATGTCATCTAGCTTGATCATATGAATCATTTAAACCACTTAGAAATTTTAGAAGCCTTTGTTGTTGGAGATGTTCCTTGTATTCTCTCGAGTTTGAAGTTGGCACTAACGTATCATACTCATTCCATAGACTTTTTAGCTTAGTAAATAACTCGAAACTGAGCCAGTTCCTTGTGCCAAATTGGTAATGGCTCTGTGCAATTGGAAAATGCACATTCGATTCACCTTATCAAATCTTTCCCTCATATATTCCCAAACAAGGTATGCATTCGAAGCATATGCAATTCCACTTAAAAGTTCAGTAGAAACTGTATCCATGAGCCACAACAAAACAATGGCATTACAAGTTTCCCACTACTCATTCAATTCAAATATGAATGACTCCTTTGTACAAGTCCTAGTCACAAACCCTAACTTCCTCTTTCCTAGAAGAGAAATTTTCGTTGTACTACTCATAAACTGTAATTTTCTGATCATGTAAGATTCGGACGAATCAGAACAACTACAAGAGTATCTGATGGCCCAAGGTACAAAGGATGAGTATACGGAGTTGCAACTTCTACCATTAATGGACATAGAAATGGAATTGATCTAATTGAGTAGAGGAAACAAATTACCTAGATAGAGATAATCCTCAGGGATTAACGAGCATCTGTGGCTCTAATAACATGCTAAAATCTGTGTGATCTGCCATTGTTGAATGAGCAATAAGCTCAATTCTCTCTGCGAAATACAGAGCATGTGAACAAGAGAGTGAAGAAGGGTAGAAAATATTTGAAATGTTAACTTCTTGCTCCATTTATTTACGGTGTATATATACAGAGGCGGATCCAAGATTTTAGGAGGATGGGTGCACCATTATCCGACCATTTTTTGATTTGGTTCTCTAAGACTTACCTTGGAGAACTATTAGTAATAACATCATTATTTGTAGTTACAAGTATTAAACTCAATATTTAATTCAAGGATATATCAAAGGGTGAACCCAAAATAGAAGAATGCATGACAAAAAAAGAAAAGAAAAGAAAGATAGGGCGTGAAATTTGAACAGAACAGAAAAGAACGAAAAAGAAATAGAAAAATGGCTGAGAGATAAAAGATAGGGAAGTGGATTCGAACACTAGTCCTAAGGGTAAATGGCACACAAAGCTACCACTGCATCAAATGCTCTTTTGACCATGGGTTCCACGCGAAAAATTAAATACTTTATCCGAAAAATATCCTTTTGATACATAGCCTAAGGAGGGGAGCATGAGTACACGTGCCCCACGTCCCTCCACATAAATTCGCCTCTGTATATACACAAATCGACTCTACTAACAACCTTGAGTTAGAATCATTAATTTACAACTTTCATACTAGCTAACTAACAGTGCAACTACTTAACTAACTAACTATAATGACCTTAACTAACTAACGGAAATGGTCTAACTACTTCTTAACTGGGACACTTCGTAATACAATTAGAAGAAAATATTTGGATGAAGATATTTAAATGAGTGTATAAGTATTTTATTTCTTCGTGTACTGAAATATTGCATTTGATTTCGAACGACTTCATGTAATTAAAAATGCACACAAGATAACATTGATATTTTGGCAATTCAAGGGAGTGAAGTGATACAATGACAACAACTCAGTATAATCTCACTTAGTGAGGTCTGGGGAGAGTAGTGTGTATGCAGACCTTACCCATAGCCTCTTGGTTGAAAGTGAAGGTTGCTTACCATCAGCAGAAAATGACTAAAAGTAGCGCTAATATATTGAATTTGGCTTATCTACTTTCTCTGTTAACCTACCGTTCATAGAAGTCACAATCGTTATATTTTATTTCAAATAAATCAAAACAATTTAAAATATTCAAATATATCTCTCACACTAACGATAAAAGTCATACTGAATATAATAAGAATTGTTAAATTATTAATTGGTATATTTAGATCGTTTCAATTGTCATGGACATGTTTCAAATTATGCATTTGAAAAATATCCTCATGATTATTTTGGAATTTTCTAAGTGATTATTTTTACTCTATCATAAAACGTCCAGTAGGAAAAAGAAAAGCAAAGAAGAGTTCAGGTTACCTTTGTAATGCCTGTGACGTAGCGCAAGCTTAAGCATGATGGAATCCCTAGCATCTTTTACATACAAAACAAATCACAAATTAATATATTCAATAATATGTTTCTTTTTATATTTTTTTCATTCGTTTGAAAAAAGAGAAAGCGATATTGAGAAATGAGAAGGGTGGTGGACAAAGCATCATTTGTTTTTTTGTCTCTCTCCAAAAACTAGAGGGGCTATCATTATCTTGCCCCCACCTTGCATTTGTATACTAATATATAGTAGCTCAAACATTCTTGCTCCTTAATTGCCTTCACATATTTATATTTCAGTCCTACAATGTAAATCATGGTTATTTTCATGAAATTTCAAAATGCTGATAAACTAAAATGAAATTTTTATTAGAGAAAATCATATAAAATTGTAAGAAAATTGGGTCCACTTATAAGGAGTGTTTTAAGGCCATATCGGGTTACTAGTTCATCCTAATACTTCCTATAAAAGTACACATACAATATATAACAAAAGAAAAAGAAAAGCAGTATTTTCCAAACACTTTCTTCTCCCAAAATCAGACGAGGGGTTTAGATTGTGTAATTGGGTTGCTCCAACACACCATGAGTCCATGACAATCACCGCCATTAATTCCAGCAGCAGTTTAATACATTTTTGTTTCGCTTTCGCTTCACGAAAAATAACTAAGTTCTCGTTTTACAATTATACGCTAAGTTAATGTGTTTAGTTTATAGCATTTCTTCAAAAAAATATACTCATTCAGGAAAATTTACTAGTTCCCATAATATATAGCATGTTGGAGTCATTGTTTGTATGTTAGTTGTGGTAGGGTTTTGTTTGAGTTTATTCTATAGTTATCACTAATAAATACAAGTCTAAAGAGTGAGTAAAGAATTTGAGTTCAAATCTTACCGCTACTCAAATAAAAATAAATATGATTCAATCTTAAATAAGTTGGGATCAGTTAGTATTACGAGATAAATTTTATGCTTGTCGCTAACTATCAGAATCCTCCTATTTTCAAGTTTGGGATCAGAAAAGCTCACATGGAGTTCAATGCTACACAAAAAGCAGAGGAATTTAGTTGTTTATGTGGCCCATGAAAAAGAATTAGGCTCACATATGAACAGAGAGTCTATGGGTTCAATTGAACCCATAATTTTTTACGCAGACTAAAAATTTATTAAAATTGTAAAAATAATAGATATAAACTCACAACTTTAAAAATATAATAAGTTTGAACCTCCGTTTCTGCATATGAATATGATGGGACGTGTCGAGCGATCAACTAATTTAATACGTTTAGATGATATGATTACACAATCCAATATATAGTATGACATGGATAAATAATCATTTTATCAACAACGTTTTACAAAATATGTATGGTGCGATCGGTTTTTTAATTTTTTTTATTATTATTACTATTTTTTTTTTTTTTTTTTGCGTTGGAAAGGTTTTCAAATGCCGGGAAATTAAATGGAAAAATAATTGTGTTGGAAGAGAGTAAAGGGGTTCAGTGTAGCTTCTTCATGATATTTCATAGCATATGAAAAATTTATTACTATCAAAAATTCTGATGAGATGATCCCTAGATTCTTAATTAAAGAAGAATAAACGAAAGGAAGGCTTCTTTGCTTTATAGGCCTTATGCAACAGATTTCGGATTAATTGAAACTACAAAACATGTATCAAATATCGGGTGAAAAATTAAATTAAAAAATTCCGAAAAAATACTATATTATGTGAAGAGGAAATGTCCTTTTAGTGGGTGGCACTGCTGAAAGTGGTAGACAAATTTGCTTGGAAAAGTACTTGTCTTAGGCAAAGGGTGAGTAAAGTGGACTTAGGCAAATTTCTACATTTTTTTTTATCTGTTTCTAGAGTTTGAGGTGTAATTTTTTTTTTTTTTTTATATATATCTTTTCGTGTCTAGTGCAATTTTTGTGTTGTGTTTTTTTAGGGTTTGATGATACTCTTTTTTTTTTTATTTCTCATCCGGTGTCCGGTATCCACATTGAAGCCCGACTATATCCGGATTCGCGCCGCATATTGCCTCTTTCGGGGGGAAGCGCTCCGTACCAAGGATTTTTCCATACGCAGGGCTCGTACCCGAGATCTCTGGTTAAGGGAAGAGCAGTCACATCCACTGCACTATTAGGGTTTGATGATACTCTTCTAATGTTTTAGGTTAAATATCTTCCTATAATTTTTTTTTTGTCAAATCTAACGAACATGAATTATTAAATATTTTTCAGAGACCAAAAAAAATATATTCACAAACTTAAAGGATCAAACTGCTCCATACATTCTTATTATAAGACTAGTTTGAACATACCCTCTAGCATAAACCTTAAGAGATCATTTTTGTCATTTTCTCTGGATTAATAACCCGTAATTAAAATGTAAATTTCTTATTAACCAAAGGACAAATGTTAACATTGTTGGTGAGCAAAGAAAATGAGAAAAAAGCAATAGGAGATGGAGCATAAGAGGTTTGTGAGTGATGTGATAGTGTAGTAGCTGGAAAATAGTATTCATCATTGGAGAGGAAGATGAGTAGTAGAAATTTCAAGAGAATATAGAGACAGACAAGTCATTGTCAAGACAGAGGCATGTCTCTATTGCTCAGCTCAGCATATCATATCCAAATCCCAATCTATACATTCTGACACCTTATATACAAATGATAACATACTACTCTCTCAGTTTTAATTTATTTGATCGGGCACAAAATTTTAAGAAAAAAATAAATTTTTAAAATTTATGTTATAAAATGAAGTACATGTAGTTTGTGTGATTATAAATCATTGTATAAAGATAAATTATTTTTAAATAGAAAAAAAAATTATTCTTTTTTATACGAACTAAAAAAATAGGTTCACATAAATTAAAATGATAGAAGCAGAGGGAGTAAAAAGTTTTGATTGAAGGACAAAGACCTGATTCGAGTTTTAGGTATGAAATCATTTTTATTAGAGAATATTTTATCCTTAATGTAAAAAACAAATCAGCATGAATCCGAAATAAATTTAGTCCAACTTTGCTGCAGCGAATATCAGACGAAAAGAAAAAACAGGTAAACAAAGAGAGCAATATGTACATTTTCCCAGGAATATTAGTTTAGTTGGAGGGTGTATGTAATCATTGCCATCGAATTGGAGGTGACCTTAGAATTGACACTTGGAATATATAGCCCCATTATGTAATTTGAATGACAGATGTGAGTTGTTTGCCTCTCGTTGCTAGTACAATAAGTTTGTGAATATATTCTGCGAATTACTACTAGTAAGATTGCGGAATCAAAAGGTTGCGTTATTAGACTCAAGAGACAAAAATAGATAGAAAAAAATAATTCTATGGCAAACGCATTCACTAATTTCAAATGCTAAGTATAGCGCATGTAATACATGCATACATGCGCTATACTTATATAAATACCATCCCCTCTTCTTCCCCGACTTAACAGTCAACCCCCTCCCCCGCCACACAAACACATCATTTTTATTTTAAAATCTTCATTGGAGCCTACTTCAGATCCCCCGAAATCACTTGTCGTTATTATATTTATTTAAAAAGGACACAATTCAAGGCTGCCTCATGGAGTTGAACGCGATTTATGCTCGATTTGGTTGTAAAAGCAACATGCTTTCTACTGTCAAAAACATTAAAAAATATGTATTTCGAAATACTCTTTTTTTATAAGTTGTATATAAATTTGTATAATTAGTTCGTAATAATCTATTTATGGTTTTGTGTTTGTTTTGATAGTTTTTGTACTTACCGAATTTATGTTATTTGTAGCAAAAAAAATATATATATATTATATTTTATGCCATTGTTTTATAGTTGTTGAATATTTTTATAATTGTGGTAAAACAATAAATATGTGCCTTAAGTATTCTTTAGCGTTGTCCGTTAGTGCAGAACAATAAATACGTTATATTTTATGTTAGTTGTTGAGTGTTTTTATAATTGTAGAGCAATAAATATGTGCATTTAATGCTCCTTTGTGTCCTTTAACGTTGTCCTTTAATGTAGTTTGTTAGAGTAATCAATTATGGATGATATACTAATTAATTAATAATCATATAGTAAAATATTATCAGATAAGAATCAATTAAAACACGATAAGTTATAAAATAAATATTTATAAATCTTTTGATGACGAACAAAATAATAATTAGTTGTTAGTATAAAAGAGACCAAGCTGTATTTTTGTCATATATTTTAAAAAATTTATAAATCGTTACGAAGGAAATAAATGATCACAAGCCCCTTGGGCCATAGTAAAACAATATTTCTCAGCCCAAACATCAATTAAAATATTGTTTAAGTCTCAAAACTGAATAAAAATGGCTGAGTAGTAAAATAGTAGAAATTAATATGACTAAGTTCAAATAGTAAGTTAAAACAGTGAGAAAATAGCAAATAAAAGCCCCGAAGGATTCAAATAGTTGGCACGAAGCCTAAATATGGCATTCAGCCCAATAAATGATGATAGCAAATAGTTTTCAATCAAATACGCGATAAAATCATCAATAGGGATGAACCAAGTCTCAATCCCTAATAGTGCATGACCCACACTCGTCATCGAGTGTGTGCTTCACTTCGATATAGTACTATGATGCACAATCCGCGGTTTCAAACCCTCAGAACATCATTTACAACCATTACTCACCTCGTATCGGCTAAATCTCTAGCTCGCGATGCCTTTTCCCTTTGAATTGGCCTCCATACGCGTCGAATCTATCCAAAATCAGAACGAGGACATTAAAATATGCTAAGGGAACAAAATCCAAGCGAAAACAATCAATAAAGGGCACAAATCCCGAAATTACCAAAATTCGAGCCTCAGGCTCACTTCTCAAAACTCAGAATTTTTTACACCATTATGTTCCTTATCTTCCCACGAGTTCATACATACCAAAAATATCAAAAACTGTCAACAAATGACCCTTCAAATCCCAAATCGAAAGTCCAATTTCTCAATCCTTAGTTTTTTTAATTTTTGGCTTAGTTTTCATGATTTTCTAGGTGGAATTCACATAATAATCGAGTTTTTAGTCCAAGAATCTTACCTCCAATCCTTTCCCCTTGAATCCCTCTTAAACCTCCTTCAATAGTCTCCAAAAACGAGCAGCTATGGAGAAAAAAGACCCTCATTCGCGAACAAGATGAGTTAAAAACATTCTGCCCATGCCTGACTTCTCTTCTTCACGAACGCGGTCAACGTCTTGCGTTCCTGAAGCACAAACTTACATTGACCACTTTTTCCTCTATGCAAATGCATAAAACCCATGGTGAATGCAATGCTTCCTCCACCTAAACCTTCGCAAACGCGCTCACCCATACGCTAACACGTTGAACAAATGACCTTGAACCTATCTGGCCCAACTTCCTCTACGCGATCGGGACTGCCTTCTCGCTAACGCGATACACAGCTTCACAGCCCTTCACGAATGTGGCACCTACCTCGTGATTGTGAAGGACAAACTTTCACCTCCCTCGGCAGACTTTTCGCGAACGCAAAGACCAAAATGTCTGCAACTGCTGGAACTCAAAATCTATAATTTTCTAAACTCTCAAATGATCTGATTAACCACCCAAAACTCACTCGAGGCCCCCAAGACCTCAACAAAAAGTACCACACATCCAAAAATATTATTAAAACTTGTTCCAATCATTAAAACACCTCAAAATATCAAATCACCCAAAATACATCAGATTCAAGCCTAAGTTTCTAAAATATTCCGAAATACGTTTTTGATCAAAAACCCAACCGAACCACGTCCGAATAACCTGAAGTTTTACACACATATCCCAAATGACACGAAGAAGCTACTGCAACTATCGAAATTTCATTCCGACCCCTATATCAAAATCTCACCTATCAACTGGAAATCGCCAAAATATCAACTTCGCCAATTCTAGCCTAATTCTACTTCTGACTTCCAAAACCCATTTCGATCATTCCCCTAATTCATAAATCACTTCCCGGAGCTAACCGGGCCATTATAACTCACATCCAATTCCTCAAACATATAAGTTAACATCTGGATGACTTTTCCAACCTAAGCCTTCTTAAAAGAGACTAAGTGTCTCAACTTCACCAAAACCAATCCGGATTCAATCCAACCAACCTGATACCTCAAAACACAGATGAAAAAAGCAATAAGAAGCAGAAATGGGAGAAAATGTTCCGGTGACTCATGAGGCGACCGGTCAGGTCGTCATAGTATTGGGTCTATATTTTAGTTCGGGGGCTTGATACTGGTTCATTATGATGTTTAAGATTTTTCTTTGAAATTTGGTGAAAAACGGAGTTGATTTGACGTGATTCGGATGCTTAGTTGAAAAAATAGAATTTTTAAAGTGTTCTTGATACTTATATTTGATTTGGTGCCAAATTCATAGTTCTATGTGTCATTTTGGTGATTTGATCATGCGAGCAAGTTTACATAATTGTTTAAAACTTGTGTGCATGTTTGGTTTGGATCCCGGAGGTCTTGGGAGAGTTTTGGATAGGCTACGGAGTGTTTGAACTTAGAAAATCAATGGTTGATGCACGAGATCTGCAGACTTTGCATTTGCATTGTCTGGCTTACAAATGCGAGCCTCGTAACTGCAAAGAGACCATCACATTTGCGAGCAGTGGGCTGGGAGGGACACCTTAAAATTTGCAAAGTTTTTTACCGCATTTGCAAACACTAGGTCGCATTTGCAAGGTCAGCAGGCTCAACTAGGGGTGTCAATGGGTATTTAAAACCCAACTAAACTGACCGAACTATACCGTACCGAACCGATTTCTAGGTTTTTTTTAGTAAAATTGTAGGTTTTTATATAAATCTATAACCGTGCCGATAATTAGGGTATTTTTTTTGTTTTATGAAAACAAATCAAAAAAATACTAAAGCATACTGAATAAATTTATGCAGTAAAAAATATATTTATATGTTAAGTTTAAAAATAATAAAGCATTAATTTTTTTCTTGAGCCTTGGAATAACACGTATGTTATTGCAATCTACTTATGCTAGTGACATATACATAAGATTCAAAAAAATAACCGATAATTTACCGAACCGTATCGATACTGAAGAGAAACCGAGATGATTGGGACAGTTTCGAAAATTCTAATTTCGGTTATACATAATAGAATAACTGAAAAATTGGTATAGTACAAAATTTATAAAATAACCAACCGAATCGAACCATTGACACCCCTAGGTTCAACCAAATCGTCCCATTTGCGAAGCTTTTTTTTGCATTAGCAGGGTTCAAAACGTAAGTTAGATGGGATTTTCTCCCATTCTCCAAATTTTCAAACCTAGAACCTTAGAGGCGATTCTTACAAGTCCAATTCTTCCCCAAAACTTTGATAAGTGATCATAACCCACATTCTTTCAATTTCTTATATTTCATGAATTTCCAACCTAGAATCTAGGATTTCCATGGTAGAAATTGGGGTTTTTATAGGATTAGAAATTTTGAGAAATTGGGATTTAGACCTCAAATAGAGGCCAGATTTCAAAACTAATTATATATTTGGGCTAGGGGTGAATGGCTGAATGAATTTTGGTTCGAACCTAGAGTTTTGACCAAACAGGCCCGGGTTCGATTTTTTTACTTTTAGGAGAAAGATTGAGAAACCTAAATTTATGCATTGTAGTTGAATCCTTTAGCAATAATTGATGTTATTGAGTTAATTGTTGCTAGATACGAGTGGTTTGGTGGTGGATAGTAGAGGAAAAATGGTTATTGAGCATTGTGTGGCTCGCAAAGCAAGTTAAGTGTTGTGTCTAACTTTGAATCGAGGGATTAGGAATCCTTGACTTATTTTCTATGTGGAATCCATGTGAGCGGTGTATAGGTAAGGTGACGAGCACCTATGCACCACTAATTTTTCAGTTTTTCATGTTTTCTTCCCGTTATTCTTATATTATTTTTTCCTACCTTAACTGCTACATGCTTTAATGTAATTCCATGCTTAATTGCTACTTGTTAGTGTCACGTCCCAAACCGATAATTCGCGATGGGCACCTGGTACCTTACTCGACCGAGTAATAACGTAATGTATCTTTCTTATTACATCATCATAGATAGGTGGGACAGAAGGCGTGTCATGATACAACCGGAGTAAACATGAGGGAATACCAAACATAGAACATTCCACCCTGATATAAAAACTTATACTTGTGACATACGGGCCTATAAGGCCAACATGATCCATCGAGGACATACAAATATATGTGCACATAACAATTATCTAACACCCTCTATGAGTACATACTTATCATAGAGGTCGGGACTGACCCCGTCATACCAACCAATACATGGACTAATCATACTGACCAAATAAGCAACTCCGGAGCAATGGAGTTGTTGGCCCAAGATCAGTTGAAGTTTTGAAGAATGACAAACGAACTCAGTGAAGGACCAGGTTCATCCTAGGAGACACAGTTGTTATGGCCCATGCACATCAGATACACGTGAAGAAGATAAGTCCTTCGGATCAAGCAGCAATATCTTGATGAATACCTTCTGAACTGATCGAAAAGATTGCATATAGGATAAGGAGTGGAAGTCTCCTTATGTAAAGAGAACTACATCTGGATCAAGAATAGTATTGGGAGTTAGAGTTGTTCTTAGACTCGAATTGATAAAGGGTCCACAATTCGAGTTCTTATCAAACTCTGATTACTAACTCTATAAATAATAATGATTGTTCTCTTTTACAGGGATTGCACATAAGCTGAAGTTAAACCAAATTGAGAGCAAAAGAGCTAGGCGATTTTTGCAAGCAATTTATATGTGATACAAGTGTGCAAATCTGAAGCTACAAGAACTAAGTGTGAAGAACCAATTCCATTGTGTCTTTCTTTATTTCGAGTTCAATTGTAGTAGGTGTTTTAATATTGTACCTTTTAGCTTTCATAGAAGCAATTGTATTAGGTGTATTAAATATTCAAGTTAGAGTTAACTTGAAAGTATCGCAACAGTTGAGGCTCTGTGCTACACTGGGATTAGAGTAAATCCTTAGGTTTACAAGAGTTTTGTAAATGCAGTCTTTGGCTCATTGAATTTAGTGGATGTTTGGGAAAATCCTACTGAGTAGTAGGTCATGATATTTTTTACCTTTTGAGCCAGGTATTTTCCACGTAAAAATCTATGTGTTCTTTATTTCTGTATTTTAGTTCCACAAATAGTAGCAGTTAGAACACCTAAAAGAACCACGTTCTTCTAGTACGAAAATTAGGTACCACACAAATCAACCCCCCCTCCACCTTCTTGTGTGGTATTGTCGTCTAAAACATCAATTGGTATCAGAATAGGTTATCCTTGAAGAGGCTAACACCTTAGGAGAAGATCAAAAATTAGTGCACCACCTTAGAACTGGGAAGAGCAATCCACTTCCAGACCTCAACTCTTCAATGGTTTGTATTACTCTTGGTGGAAGAACAGAATGAGAGATCATATCATAGGGGAAGACTATGAGCTTTGGGATATAGTCACTGATGGTCCCCTTGCTACCACTAAGAAGAATGCAGAAGGAATTGATGTGCCAAAAATAAGGGCTGATTGTACTGCTAAGGATCTGAGAAAATGGGAGAAAAATGCTAAAGCCAAGAAGTGGATCGTATATGGTCTAGGACAAGATGAGTACAGTAGGATCCAAAACGGTACAACTATTAAGGAAATATGGGACACTCTACAAGTGGCTCATGAAGGAACAACTCAAGTAAAAAGGTCAAGAGGAACTCTTTTGTACTTTCAATATGAGAATTTTACTATGAAGGAAGGTGAGACTATCCAGGAGATGTATACTAGATTCACCACTCTGACTAATGAGCTTGAATCTCTTGGAAGGACCATCCTTGAAGAAGATAAGGTTGAAAAGATTCTGACAAGAGTTCTGCCCATCACTTGGGAAAGCAAGATCACCGCCATTCAGGAATCCAAAATTTCGCTACCCTCAGGCTGGATGAACTAATTGAAAACTTAACTACCTATGAAATGATGAGACAAACAATCAAGATGGATACCCCCAAAAAAGAGAGAAGTTTAGCTCTCAGAATCACTGAAGGTGCAGATTTGGAAGATGATGAAATAGCCATGATTACTAGGAATTTCAAGAAGTATTTGATGAGAGGAAAGGGTGCTTCAAGAAGTACAAACTCCAACAAAACAAGAGCCCTAGAGAAGCATATCAATAAAGGCTTCTACAAGCGTGGTAAGATTGACCATATGATCAAAAACTATCCTCAATAGGAGATTGGGTGGAAGAAAGAAAGAGCTGAAAGAAGGAACAGGAAGAAGGAACAGGTTCAACCAAAGAGAAACAAAGGTTCAACTAAGGCTATGGTTGTTGTTTGTGGAGAAACATCAGATGAGGACTCTGAAGATGAAGCTGAGGAGGATCAAGCTCTAATGGTCATTAGAGAATCAGAGGATGAATGAGAGGTAAGTATTATTCATCTCAAAGACAAGATCAAATTCTTGTATAAAGAAAGGCTAGCTGAACTCTTAACAGACTTCATTGATGAGTCTGAGATAATTAAAAATGAGAAGGAAGTTCTATCTAGGGAGTGTGTGTTTTTAAAAGCTAAATGTAAAAGTCTAGAGTATAGGGCCAATGAAAGTGATAGCAGAAATGCTGAGTTGAAGCACCGGGTTCTTGAACTTGACAACAGTGTCCTAGTACTTAAATCTGAAACTAAAATTAGGAAAAGGAAAGAAGATAGCTGATTACACATATCTTAACCGAGTAGAAAATTTAGGAAAAATAAAGGATGAATTATATAAGAAAGATGAATTCATCAAAATCTTGAAAGAAGATCTAGGAAAGGTAAAATATGAATTAGACAGAACTTGCAAGTGGAATAAAGCATCTCATGCTCTCTCTTGGTTGCAAGAGCATCATATCAGTAACAATAGAGGACTTGGCTATGGAACTCAAGTTCCTAAATGGGATCCAAAAATCAAGTACCTCACTCTTCCTGAAAATAAAATCTGCATACACTGTGGTAAGACTGACCATTACAAATATGAATGAAATGCAAAAGAGAAGGCCAGTCAAAGGAACAAATCTTTTGTTAAAGAAAATAATAACTTGCATGTATGGAAAATAAGGAATTTAATCAATCCTTTTGCACATAGAAAGGGGACCCAAACTAGTTTGGGTTCCTAAGACTAACCCCTCATTTCATTTTGTAGGTTCAAGTGAAAGGGATGAGCCAAATATGGTATATGGATAGTGACTGCTCAAAACACATGACTGGGGACAAGGACCAGTTCTTTTCACTTGAGGACATAAAAAGAGGTAATGTCTCCTTTGGTAATGGAAAGAAAGGTGAGATCATTGGGGTTGGTAAGGTAGGCAAGACTGATTCTCATTCCATCGAGAATGTCTACCTGAAAGACGGTTTGAAATATAGCCTAATAAGTGTGTCACAACTGTGTGACAGAGGTAACCTTGTAGCTTTTACCTCCACCAAGTGCTTTGTGATTAATCTTATTACTGAAAAAATTGTTTTGCAGAGAAAAAGAGATAACAATATTTATATTGTAGATTTGTCAACTCTTTCAGAAAATGAACTCACCTGCTTAAGCGTGCTGGTTAATGATCCTCATCTATGGCACAAAAGACTTGGTCACGCTAGTCTAAATCAGCTAAACAAATTAGTCTCCAAGGACTTGGTTGTAGTTTTATCTATTATCAAGTTCAAGAAAGAGAAAGTTTGTGAGGCATGTGTAAGGGGGAAGCAGGTAAGGTCATCCTTTAAAACCAAGAAAATCGTAAGTACGTCCAAGACGTTGGAACTGGATCATATGGATCTATGTGGTCCAATGAGAACTATGAGCAGAGGTAGAAAGAAATATGTAATGGTGTTAGTTGATGGCTATTCTAGATTCACCTGGTTTTTATTTCTAACCACTAAAGATGAAGCATTTGACATGTTCTCTCCATTTGTTAGGAAAACTCAGAAACAATTATGAAATCAACTTGCATCCATTAGGTCTGATCGTGGAACTGAGTTTGAAAACTCTAAGTTTGCTGAATTTTGTGATGAAAATGGCATAAATCATAATTTCTCTGCCCCTAGGACTCGACAACAAAATGGTGTAGTTGAAAGGAAAAAATAGAACTCTTGAGGATATGGCGAGAACAATGCTACTATCTAGCAAACTACCTCATAGTTTCTGGGCAGAGGCTGTAAACACTACATGCTACATCATAAATAGATTCATGACCAAACCACTAGTAGAGAAAACTCCCTATGAGTTACTTAAAGGAAGAAAACCAAACATATCCCATCTTAGGGCTTTCGGTTGCAAGTGCAATGTGCACAATAATGGATAGGACTCTCTAGGAAAGTTTGATCCTAGAAGTGATGAGGAAGTATTCTTGGAATATTCTTCACATAGTAAAGCTTATAATGCTTATAATAAAAGAACTCTGTGTGTTGAAGAAAGTGTGCATGTAGTATTTGATGAAACTAGCATTCTTTCTGAGAGACAGGAACAAGAAGATAAAGCCATTGGACTAGTCAAAGATCTTACTAAAGCATCAACTCTAGTCAAAGTGGTACCTGCAGAAGGAACATTTGATGGAACAGGTTCATCCTTACAGGACAACTTGACAGGGGGAGAAATAAAAAAGGAACAGAAATAAACCCTTTAAAAGAACCTGCTCATGAACCTGTTCCTCATCAAATTACTGAAACATCCAGCAGAAGCCAGTTGGTTGTAAAACCTCATAAGTATCAAAGTTATTATCCCATTGAGAACATTCTCACTAATCCAACATCTGGAATCAAAACAAATCACAATTAAAGAATATGTGTGCTTTTGATGCTTTTCTATCTATTATTGAACCTAAAAATATTTTTGAGCTTTGCAGGATGCAGATTGGGTAAATGCAATGCTGGATGAGCTAAACCAATTTGAAAGAAGTCAAGTTTGGCACCTAGTTCCTAGACCCAAGGACAGATCAGTCATTGGTACCAAATGGGTCTTTAGGAACAAACTTGATGAAGATGGAACTATCACAAGGAACAAAGCAAGATTGGTATTCCAATGCTACAGTCAAGAGGAAGGAATAGAGTATGATGAGACCTTTGCCCCAGTTGCAAGACTAGAGGCAATCGGACTCCGCATTGCCTTTGCAGCACATATGGAATTTACTCTCCATCACATGAATGTCAAAAGTGCTATGGCTACCTCAAGGAGGAAGTGTTTGTGAAACAACCTCCAGGATTTGAAAGCAAGGAATGTCCTGAGCATGTGTACAAGTTGGACAAAGCTATATATGGGCTCAAACAGGCCCCAAGAGCTTGGTATGAACGACTATCAAAATTCCTACTCGAACATGGATACAAAAGAGATAAAATTGATAGCACTTTATTCCTAAGGTAAAAAGGTAAATACCTTCTTGTTCTATAGATATATGTTGATGACATAATTTTTGGGGCCACTACTGAAAGGTTGAGTAAGGACTTTGCAAAATTAATGGGAAGTGAGTTTGAAATGAGTATGATGGGTGAACTAAATTTCTTCCTAGGCTTGCAAATCAAACAAATTCCAAATGGGACCATGATCCATCAGCAAAAGTATACAAAAGAACTAATCAAAAAGTTTAAAATGGAGGACTCCAAAGAAATAGATACAACTATTGTAACTTCCACAGTTGATCAATAGTTGTATAGGGGTAAGATTGGTTCACTCTTGTATCTTACTGCCAGCAGACCTGACATTATTTTTAGTGTAGGACTTTGTGCTCATTTCCAAGCAAATATTGAAGAGTCTTACTTGACTGCTGTTAAGAGGATATTAAGATATCTGAAGGGAACTATTGAATTATGTCTATGGTACCCTAAAGGTAGTAATTTCAATCTAGTAGGTTATGCTGATGCTGACTATGCGGGATTCCTAGTGGATTGAAAAAGCACCTCACGTATGGATCACTTCCTTGGTTCATGTCTTGTATCATGGGCTACCAAGATGCAAAATTTAGTAGCCATATCTACTGCTGAAGCTGAGTATGTGGATGCAACTTCTTGTTGTGCTCAATTACTATGGATCAAACAACAATTAGTAGACTTTGGTATTGAAATGAGATGCATACTAATATTCCGTGATAACACTAGTGCTATAAGTATGACAAAGAACCATGTTCATCATAAAAGGACCAAGCACACAGAAGTTAAACACCACTTCTTAAGAGATAACTATGAAAAAGGGTTAATCTCCATACAATTTTGTGCTACTGAAAAGCAAATAGCTGACATCTTCACTAAAACACTGAGTAGAGAAAACTTTGATAGGAACAGGTTGAAATTAGGGATGATTAAGATCATCTAAAAGGTCCAGTTCAGAATGCACGATGAAAAAAAATATGAATTTTTTTTTGGTTAGGAGTTCTTAATTCAATATAAATATCTAGACTAATTCTTACTCAGACTCATACTTTTATTAGTATACTCCTGTGACATGTGTTTATATGAATCCTTAATCTCTTACAAAGTTTTTCTATTCTGACATTTGAGGAATGATCAGGGGAAGATTTACTTGAAGAACTTGGTTCATCGGTATATGATCATAAGAAAGTTCAGGTATGTTTCCAATGAGAAGTCCTAATTACACAAAACTCTCATAAATTCTATCCGTTGAGCATTGAACCAATTTCATTATCCCAGGAGTCTAACTAAAACGTGATTTTTTCCTAAAAACTAGCGTCACTCGTTAATATCTAAAGAGATCGAAACTCTAATTTGATTAGACTCCTAATTGACCTCTGAAAGAGCTTCCGTTACAGGCTTAGTCATGATCCCTCTTTAAATACACTCCAAACCTTCTCTCATTACTCATTACCGTCACTCTCTTCTGATAAACCCCTTTCTCCTCCAAAAATCCCCAAAAGATTTCTAGAAATTATCCGCCATGACTAATACTCAAGACAATCCTGAAACTTCCCCACTTGTTTCCTCTAATACCTCATCATCAACACCTCTAGTTGAAAGCCCAAAACTCAAATTTCGCTGGCAAAAGATGTTAGCCAGAAAAACTGTAACATCCGGCCCTCTCAGAAAAACCTTGAACGAGAAATTAAAGGCTGGTCAAAGAAAAGAAGTTTCAACTGAAGAATCCCACTCAAGCTTTGAGTCTAAAAAGTTCATCTCTGCTAGTGAAGGAGAAGAACCTGGGTCGTCTGACAATGACAAGAGTCAAGAAAACCAAAGAGAGGTAAACACCTGCTATGTATTTTTTGATATAGCTGAGAAGGTAGATAGTAGGTTTGTGCTTGTGGGTTCTATGAGAAATGTTGAAGGGGCTGAATCTAGTTGGAGAAGAAAGAAAAAGAAAGGGGAGGTTCTTGCTATATGTGGTGGTGGAGAAGAAAGTGACTTGAAGTCAGGGGGAAGTGGATCAGGAAAAGCTACTGAGGGACTTAATCAGATGAGTGAGGAACAATAAGAATTTGGTTCTTCTGTGGATGAGACTTTAGCAGATATTCTAAAGAAATTAGGGGTCAGTTATGACCCAAAGAAGCATAAGGCGTCTTCACAAAAGACCCCAGTTGCTGACAAACCCTCAAAGAAAAGTAAAGTAACATCTCGCAAGACTGTTGCTATGTCTATACCTAAGGGAAGAGCTACACGGAGTAAAGTAAGACAAACTGAAGTAGAACTAAAGGAAGCATTAGAGAGGAGTAAGAAAAAAAAGAAGGAAAAGGGAAAATAAAAGATGGTGGAAAGTTCTGAGGCTGCTGTAGAAAAGGAGGAGGAGATGGACCTGGTCCATCAAGAGAGAGGCACAACTGAAGAAGAGGTTCCCACTGTCAAACCAAAAAGAACCAAGACTCCTTCGAAGAAGTCTTCAAAATCTATACCTGTTGAACCTTCTTTGGTTGGAAGAACAAGGTCTGTTGTAAAGGGAAAACAAGTGAAAATTACTGAGGAAGAAGATGAGGAGTGGAGTGAAGGAGAAGAGAAGGAGGACTCTGAACAAGAGCAAGATCGCTTTGTTGTTTTTAGCAGAAGGAAGATATTAAAGGGAAGGCTACTGAAAGACCTGAAGGAGCTAGACATGCTTAGGCTGGTAGATGTTTTAGCTGCACAGGGGTGGAAGGACATGGTCCTTCAGATGGATGGAAGACTAGCCAGAAGAGAGCTGATTGAATTTATGGCTAATGGTTCTGTAAAAAATGGGCGAGTAACCAGTGTAGTGAAAGGAGTGAAAGTGGAGTTTGATGCACCAGAGCTGGGCAGGATTCTAGACATCCTAAGTAAGGGCTATGATGATTACACTAGGCAAAGGTGGCGATTTGATCAAAAAGGTGAAATGAAGCCAGAGCATAAAGTGCTCTTTGAGTTTGTGAACAAGTGTTTGTTTCCTAGACAAGAGAGGAGACACACTGCAAATTACATGGACCTGGTTCTCATGGAGTGTCTTGTGAGGGGTAAACAAATCAATTGGCCTGCTTTCATAGTCAAATTGCTGGACAGAGTCATAAATGGTTCAAAGGCTCATGCTACTCCTTATGGATTCATTCTGACAATTTTACTGGAGAGGTTGAACGTTCCTTTGAAGAAGTGGGAAAATGCCTCCAGTAAGAAGCACTTTAGAATCAAGACTCTCTAGGCCTGTGATTATCTGGTAAGTGTTGCCCCTGTTGAACCTGGTTCATCAGTAAAAACTCTAGTGAATAGCAAAGTTAGAGCTTTGACGCAAGAATGCGGGACCAAAAATGCTGAGATTGCTAGGCTTCAGGCTCATGTGGTTGAGCTGGAAGAAGAAAGGAATGGGCTGAAAGCAGAACTAGAAAATAAAAGGAAAAGGGTGAAGGGATGCTACAAACAATGCTCAACCTACTCCAATCCCAACCCTCCAGTTCTTCAAAGCCTTAGCCCTATTTGTCCTAGTTTTGAACCATTTCAATTACCCCCTTCCAGTGATCCAGATTAGGGATTTTTCTTGTTTTTGCTCATGGTTGGTTATTTTTGTTCTTTCTTTTTATGGACTGTATTGTAGAAGCACTGCCTTATCAATGAAAATTTATATTCTCTTGTTTTGTGATGATTATGCTTTTAATAGTTATTTTTGTCAAGTTGATTTTTGATTAATTAAAGTATTCTTTCACTTGCAGTTGCACAGTGGCCAAGAGTAATGATAATATTCTAGGATTCACATGTTTATGCAACTTTTCGATGATGCCAAAAGGGGGAAGATATTTGAAAAAACAAATTGTGTCTTGTGTCTATTTTCTGAACTGTGAAATCTGGCCCTTAATGATAAGTTAAAATTTTCAAGTGATGATATTTTAGCTGAGTTACACAGGTTCTATAATCAGTAAAAGCACAGAGTTTGTCATCATCAAAAGAGAAAATTTGTTGGCCCAAGATCAGTTGAAGTTTTGAAGAATGACAAATGAACTTAATGAAGGACCAGGTTCATCCTAGGAGACACAGCTGTTATGGCCCATGCAATTGAGATACACGTGAAGAAGATAAGTCCTTGGGATCAAGCTGCAATATCTTGATGAATATATTCTGAACTGATAAAAAAGATTGCATATATGATAAGGAGTTGAAGTCTCTTTATGTAAAGAGAATTACATCCGGATCAAGAATAGGATTAGGAGTTAGAGTTGTTCTTGGACTCGAATTGATAAAGGATCCACTATTCGAGTTCTTATCAAACTCTGATTACTAACTCTATAAATAATAATGATTGTTCTCGTTTACAGGGATTGCACTTAAGCTGAAGTTGAACCAAATTGAGAGCAAAAGAGCTAGACGATTTTTGCAAGCAATTTGTGTGTGATTCAAGTGTGCAAATCTAAAGCTACAAGAACTAAGTGTGAAGAACCAATTCTATTGTGTCTTTCTTTATTTCTATTTCAATTGTAGTAGGTATTTTAATATTATACCTTTTAGCTTTCATAGAAGCAAGTAGGTGCATTGAAGATTCATTTTAGAATTAACTTGAAAGTGTTGCAATAGTTAAGGTTGTGTGCTACACTAGGATTAGAGTTAATCCATAGGTTTACAAGAGTTTTGTACATGCTGTCTTTGGCTCATTGAGTTTAATGGATGTTTGGAAAAATCCTACTGAGTAGTAGGTCGTGGTTTTTTTACCTTTTGAGCCAGGTGTTTTTCACATAAAAATATTTTTGTTCTTTATTTTTGTATTTTAATTCCGCAAACAATAGTAATTAGAACACCTAGAAGAATTAGGTTCTTCTAGTGCGAAAATTAGATACCACACAAATCACCCTTCCCCATCCCACCCTTGTGTGGTATTATCGTCTAAAAAATCATCCATTCCAGTGGATCAACCAGTAACCAATGGCAAAAACTCAAAAATCCATGGTTTCTCGGTAGAACCACCCAACCAGGAGTGCATCAGCGTCCCCAGAGAAAAGGGACGTCAGTATAAATGCGAGTATGTAAGGAATGAAAATCAGTATATAATGGACATGAGAGAACATGGAGAAAAAGACACGACATGTAAGTCAGAATAACTGTGTAAATAATGAAATACTTATAGTATCATGTATATGCATATGTATGTCATGTCGTGCATAGGCACATGTGTTCATAACATTATCAAGCCTCTGAGGGCATCCCATCATATCATCTTCCACTGTGAGAAAATAGTCAATGTATACCAGATGATCCGGTGGTGGTGCGTATATAACGCCATAACTTTTCTCATATCCCACATATATATAATATACATATATATATGTATATAATATCATCTGGTCATGGGTCAATATAAATGAATGCAATGCATGATAAGTATGTCAATAAAATCTTTCGGAGTATCATAAGACCGTTATGCCTTTGATTAATATCATGATGTAAACTTTATCTACTTACGTATTTTCTGAGACCCATGAAGATGATAGAATAATAAGACATATGGAAATTCAAGAACATAGGCACCTCTAATACTTCAATGAATAAAGTCATTTATGGAAGTTGTACATTTGCTTGTTACATTTGTGTCGTATATATCATTGTACTGGGAAAAAATTGAATTTTTATTAAAAGTGATGTGGCATGACACGTGGATTGGTCAAAAGGCCAACAAATAATATTTAATTGAGAAGAAGAGCTCAGAATGGACATGAGGAGTAATTTAGATGCGTATCACGTATCTAAATGAGGCATTTAAGACCGGGGATTCTTGAATATTCTAAAAGATATGAAGTTAATGATAGAAGACAAGGAAAAAGGGAAAAGTAAGTAGACACGAGTTACGTATCAATTCAAGATATTTAGAACCAACAGAACAAAAGACGTCAAACACATGGATTCGAAGACAAAAAGGAGACTAGATTCAATATTAAATACCTAATACGTTGAAAAATTGGTATTTAATGGGAATGATTGTGTAACGGTTTATTCAATGTCATTTATTACTCATAATTATATCATTAAAGCTTAGATTTCATTCATCTACCTAGGACCAACTATAAAAGGAAGAAGCTACATCATTTGTAGACACACGATTGACTATAGAGATCATATTGAAATACAACTTTCTTTGTTGTTTATTCTTATTATCGAAAGCCTACTATACTTTTTGGTCTCTTGATTATCAGTAACCCGATTTTTCTCTTACTTTCTAGTTTTAATCGAAATTCCATATTTTGGTTAAACAAATTGGTTCCGTTATCGGGAATCTGATAATCTATTCTTTCTAAGCTTACACACCTTACTTGTTGTTAACATCATGTCAAACACCACCAACAATAACTACAACAAATACAACAATGCTGTTGAAAACCAGATCCCTCATGCTCAAGGGGACTTGCACAATGTTAACATAGTTCCTTCCCCTCAAGCCTCTCCACGCCAGTCTCGTGAGGGTACTCTTGTACCTGTATCACATGCTGACGAACAAGAACAGTCAGAACATTTCGAAGGGCCAGAACAAGCTCTTCAGAGAATAATTGATGCACGAGTTAACCAAGCTCTTCAGGCTTTAGTTAGCCGGTTGCCTGCTTCACCACTCACTCCTTCTCCTAATAACAATACACCGGAGAATCCTCGTTCTGGTCTTGATAACACAAACGAAGGATCTCCCAGTGAACCACGAGAAATGAATACAAATAATGCAAATAACTCTTATTTACAAAATATGGTACTAACTTTGCACGCACAACTCAAGGAGCAAAGCGAACGGATTGAGAAAATACCGGGTGTTCCTCCAATAATCAAAGGGATAGATGCGGATAAATATTCTCAACAACCTTGGAAACCAAGTGCGGCTCCTCTTCCTATTCCCAAGAAGTTTAAAATGCCAGATATTTCAAAATATGACGGTACAATCAACCCTCGAGATCATGTGACGGCATTTACTACGGGTGTCAAAGGGAATGACTTAATCAAGCAAGAAATTGTGTCCGTATTGGTCAAAAAATTTGGAGAAACACTCACAAAGGGTGCACTAACCTGGTATTCTCTCTTACCTTAAAATTTTATTAATTCTTTTGCTGAGCTTGTGGATTCTTTTATAAAAACGCACTCAGGAGCACAAAAGTTGAAAAAAGAATGGAAGACATCTTCAAGATTAAACAAACAGACACGGAGTTACCCGAGACTTCGTTGATAGGTTTCAACGTGAACAAATAACTTTACCTAGGGTACCAGATAATTGGGCTGCAATAGTTTTTGCAAGTAATTTGAACGACAAAAGTTCAGAAGCCACGAGAAAGCTTATAGAAAGCCTTCGTGAATTTCCTGTAACTACGTGGAATGATGTTTATAACGGGTATAGCACAAAACTCAGAATTGAAGAAAATACAGTACTCCAACACTCCCATGATGAAAGGAGCAGATCTAAAAGGTCCGAAACCGAAAAAAGAACATGTAAAAATAGATATGATCCATATTTGGGCCCTGCAGGAAAAGATTCACGAACAAAATGAGAAAATCAACGATATGATCAAAAATCGAGAAATAAGGAATCCGGTTCTATGTCAACATTCAGAAATGATAGAAACAGGCAAGAACCACTTAATGACGATGGAAGTTTGAAGGCAAGATTTGGTGGATACAATTTCAATGTCACCACCTCCGAGCTCGTAGCTGTTTTGCGAAGCATGGAAGATAAGGTATGGTGGCCGAAGGAGATGTGTTCAAATCCAAACAAACGCAATCCAGATTATTGGTGTGAGTTTCATAACGATCACGGGCATAAGACTTCAGAATGTCGATTTCTACAGACTGAAGTAGATCATCTATTGAAACAGGGCTATCTCACTGAGTTATTTAGTAAGAAAGGAAAGCATGCCTACATGAAAAATAGACAAGAGCCACAAAAAACCCCATCACCCAAGAGAACCGTGAATATTATAAGCGGTGGAGAAGGTATTTATGAGGTGACATATCCAGCTTCAAACAAGTTTTCAAACTCACAATCATGCACGGGAAACGTGCATGCCAAATGTTAGAAGATGAAGTTATCGCTTATGATGACGCGGACATGGAAGGAGTGATCACCCCCCATAATGATGCATTGGTAATATCTTTACTCGTATATGATATTAAAATAAAAAGAGTTTTGATTGATCGAGGAAGTTCAACAAATATCATCCTACTAAAGGTGTTTAGAGAAATACAAATGGAGGATAAGAAGATTCCAAAGGCGCATACTTTATCAAGATTCAATAATTCCAGTATAGTAACTAAATAAGAGGTAAATTTAACAACTTTTGTAGAAGGTGTTGTGAAAGATACCAAATTTCAGGTAGTAGATATGGAAATGGCATATAATATAATCATAGGGAGACCGTGGATTCATGATATGGGCGTTGTCCCGTCAACCCTTCATCAAGTCATGAAATTCCCGTCACCATGGGGAATCCATCAAATTCATGGGTAACAACATATATCTAGGAGTATTAATGTTGTAACAGGTATAAGTGATCTATAAAACATCGAAGGAAACTCGGACCAACACCCAAGTAATCAAGAAAAGCCAGGTTTGAACTCAAAATCTGATATAATCCAAAAACCTGAAGAAGATGAGAGTATCAAAACATCAATTGAGGAGTTCGCGCCTGTGATACTATTTGGACAATGGCCTAAATGAAGAATTTGCGTGGGAGTCGGCTTGAGCTGAGACACGAGAGGTAAGTTAATTGAATTCTAGAAAACTAACACAGATTGTTTTGCTTTAGCCCATATTGATATAATAGGGATATCATCGGATGTGGAAATTCACAAATAAAGATCCATCTTGCATGATCATAAAACGAAAGGAAAGCATAAAGCTTTTAAAAATTATGTAAAGCAAGAAGAAATCCCAAAAGCTATTCAAAATTGGGTCAACCTGGAAGGACCGAAGGTGGGTGAAAAGCTATCCATTTATTCTTATCAGAAGTTGCGGTAAGCATTGTCTGAATTCAAAAAGATTAAGGTAAACAATCTCTTATCTGTTACATAAGTAAGTATTTTGTTAAATGCTGGAACATAATACCTGCAACTAGAAAAATTAGCTTTAGTTTTAATCATGGCATCTAGGAAATTGAGACTCTATTTCCAATCCCATTTCCTTGTTGTGATTACTATTTAATCACTACGAAGCATCTTGCATAAACATGAAGCCAGATATCAACCTAAAATTATCATAAAATCTTGAGAGTTAATTGGTTCCATAGCTGGTTTCAGTCAAAATACCACACTTAGAAGAAGGGTGAAAAAGTCATAAATGGTCCAAACCCATCAACATAAATCTCATTTGGTGATGATTCATAAAATATAAAAGGCGCAGGCCTAGAGATGTTTCACATACCTCTTTTAGAACTATTAGATTCGTCATAAAATGTCATTTGATGACTAATAATGAAGTAGAGTATGAGGCTATAATTGCAGGTTTAAAAATTGGTAGGGGAACTTGGCATAAACCAGATTGTGACCAAGAACAACTCTCAACTTGTCATTAATCAAATATTGGGGACTGTAATAGCTAGGAATACTCGAAAGCAAGAAATTAGACAGCACTGCAATCCCATGTCCTTCAAAATTGGAGACTTTGTGCTCAAAAAGGTGTTTCGATCTACGAAGGCCGCTATCTAAAATTACAAGGAGGTGGACATGGTCAGGTATCTTCATGCTAAATTCTTTTTCTTTTAAATTATTAGTTTTACTAACAATTTTAGATGCTAGGCAAAAACTCTAACCCGTGCCAAATGATGAGCCACAACCTGCATGGCAAAATAGAATATTCTTAAATTCTAAGCCTAGGTTTATATCAATCTGATGGAAATACATGCGGGGTAGGCAGTCTTCACCTAAAATTGTACCTCTGAGTCCCGTATATTTTTTGTTTCATGAAAAGGACCAAAATGTGAGGACAAAACAAGTGTTCAAGGCTTTATTCTTCAACGCTCAAACACTTGGGGGACTATACATTACACATAGCTTCGTGCAGAAAAACAGGTACGGGTATCATCTAATGTTTCCGAAAAAAAAAATGAGATGCGGGTATCAAGCAAAAGTTGACCAAAATTCAGCTGCAAATAGCTACGTATCAAGATTCAGCTGCAGATAGCTACGTATCAAGTTTCAGTTGTAAATAGCCAAGTGTTGCGAGGAAAATGAAGTCACTTAGTATAAAACATTCTTCAATGTTGCTTTACATAAAATATTTTTAAAATGTTGCAAACACTTTCCAAACCCTTTCTAAATATATAAAGATAGGGCTATGGTTATGTGCTAAAATAGGTTACAATAACAAAAACCTTGTATATTTTATATAAAGAAATCTGTTACAAGAAAAACAGTTGTGAGGAGGTTATAGACGTACTACAATGCAATTAACATTCGAAAACTTGCTCAAGTTCATGAATAAAAACTTGTCAAAGTTGTTTCATACAAAAAAAAATATGTTTCTTATTTCTTTCATCGTATTATAACACCGTTATGAAGTTGAGACGTCTTCTTCATTAAGTGTCGATACATAAAAAAGGGCCCTCTTTTTATAAACCTCGTGTTGATATTTCGTGAGATGAATCATAAAGCATTTTTAAAAAGTAAAAATGCTAAATTATTCTATAAGTCCTAAATAAGAAAATAGGCAAGAATAAAATTCAAAGGAGTACTTATAAAACTTCTTAACTTAAAAAAGATCCAGTCAAATAAAAATCTTTATAAATGCCTGTAAACACGTGGTTTTTGACCCTCCCCGAGATTTTCTATGTTTCTAGCGTAAAATATTTAGTTTAGTTTTAATATAGCTATTTTAGTTAAATTTGACTCTTTTACTTTATTTTTACCTCAAAATGGAAAAATAACAAAAATATAGTTTTATTAATGTTTCGTAGTCATTTTAAACTTGAAAAATGCAAAAATAGTACTTTATATTTTTATCTTTTTATTAAAAACGAAAATTACAAAAAATATTTTTTATTAATATTTTGTAGTCATTTTAAACTTGAAAAAAAAATAGTTTTATTTTAATTATGAGTATTATAGTTATTTTTTGATTACCTAGGATTAATTAAATAACACCATTCTCGGTTCCGGGCGAAGAATAATATTTGGGTTCAAACTACCCGGTTTTATAATTTTCGGACATAGCCCGTAATAACCCGACACTACACTAAGGGGGGGAATGCACATGCACACACACTACAAAACACATGCACACACACTACAAAACACATGCACACACACTACAAAACACATGCACACATGACATGGAGGAAAATGCATAATGCACACACATGCACACATGCACACTACTTGAAAAATTAAAAAAAAAAAAGCAAGGAGGGCAGCATATGGTCTGGACGGTTAAGAAGAAGAAAGAAGAGAGAATCTCTTCTTGATAAATAGGGGTAGTAGAGGGAGCAAAGGGAAAACGAGAAAAGGGAGAGAGGAGGGTGGTCTCTGGACGAAAGAAGAAGAGCAAAGGAAAAACAGGCAAAAAGGTGAGAATTGAAAACTAAAAAAGAGAAGGGGATTGGGGACGAAAAAGAAAAGGAAAGGAGAGAAAGAAAAAAGAAGAAAAAAAGAGAGAGAGGCAGCGGAGAGCAAAGGATTGAAAAGCAAACAAGAGGAGAAATTGAAAAGAAAAAGAAAGGAAAAGCTACTAGAAAAAGAAGAGACATTCTCTTCTTGATAAGAAGAGAAAACGGCAGTGAGGATTCAAAACAGAAAAAGAAACAAAAACGGGCAGCAAGGATTTTTCAAAAGAAGGAGGGCACTTCTTCATTTTTCTTGTTTCTGTTAAGTTCGTCGTCATTCGTCGAGGTCCGGTACGTCGTTGGTTAGTCGCTGTCCTTGGTTCCAGTTTGGTTCGAGTTCTGTCCGGAGAGGTCGAAGTTTGAGATCGTCATAAAAGGTTCGTTTTCTCGTTGTGTACGTTGAAAAATATGCAGAAATAAAGGTGTTGTTCTTTTCCGATATTGTTCTTCTCGCTAATATTTTGGATCGTTTCGTATTTGATTTACTTTCGTATGGTTCAGACTATTTTTTGTAAATATATGATTTTGTTGAACATGCAATGTCGAAGTTAGCTAATGAAAAATGACTAATCCTTCATATGCTCGCCAATTAGTTATGCTTCCATTGTTTATGTAATTGTTCACCATAGTCTTGAATTTGCTCACTTAGTTAGCTACTCGTACGTTTACTCGAATTGGTTATAGTTGAGCACGATGTTGTCACATTATGGAAATTGGTTCATTATTCTTTAACCGAACGACGTAATTAGATTAAAGGAATCGGGGGTGCATTTCATGTGACCCGACTCCAATTTTGAACAAGGTTAAATAAAGCGTGTCGTGAACCACAAGTGCATTTCATGTAGTGTGGCTCGCAACATGTTTTAAATAATCTTGAATTAACTCTCAAATAAATATAGCGGAATGTAGTTTGCTTTTAAATTAGAATTAGAGTTATGCCTCGCCTAACAAAATTGTACAAATCGCGGGGCCCTCATAAATGCATATGCAAAATATTTAGATTTCGAGATGTGCCGTTTCTTAGCGAATTTCCCGGCCTTCTCAAAAATGTAAATAAGTAATCGCTCTAGGCGCGTATTTTAATAATTTTACCTTCTTAAATACGGGCGTGCATTTCATGCGGCCCAAATCCAAATCCCAAAATGTTGAATAAGAATGTGTCGAGGATCCGGGTGCATTTCATGTGACGTGATTCGAAACATATTTTTAGGCAACATTCTCTTTCGTAAATAATAATAATAATAAAAGTGGTAAAGGGATATTAATTTGCATTAAGTATATAACTGTAAAAATCAGATAAATAAGCCGAATATGACAGTTAAGCGACCGTGCTAGAACCACGGAACTCGGGAATGCCTAACACCTTCTCCCGGGTTAACAGAATTCCTTATCCGGATTTTTGGTTCGCGGACTGTTAAACGGAGTCATTCTTTTCCTCGATTCGGGATTTAACCGGTGACTTGGGACACCATAAATCTCCCAAGTGGCGACTCTGAAATAATTAAAATAAATCCCCTCTCGATTGTCCTTTAATTGGAAAAACTCTTTGCATCCCCGCGGGTGCGTAAAAAAGAGGTGTGACAGCTCTGGCGACTCTGCTGGGGATGGGTTTAGAATTCGAGCTCGGAATAACAATTCGAGCTCGGAATAATTGTTGTATTTGGCATATTTATTATCTGATTCTTTTACATGTTGGCATCAATGTGCAAAATGTTGTTTTTACCGCTTTGATATTTTGTGAACTGTACATATAAATTGTGCCGGAACCAATCTCCTATCTCTGAGTCTTCTAAATCATGAAGAAGGGTGCACTTCGTGTGACTTCTTTTCTGTATAGTGTCCGATTCCCATTTTAGAACGAGGTTTGGATAAGTTGCAAAACCGGTGAAGCTTCTGTATTCCCGGGTTGCTGCCTCCTCCTCGGCTCGAGTTGTCCGCTCGGGTAAGCCAGGTCTAGAACAATAAACCCATGTTTTTAAACCTAGAATAACAAAGCTTCATGCCGGATCCCTAGTAGGAACGTTTATTTGCATCATGCCGCATTTGACTTGAGGGACTCAACACAGGGGTCGGGTCCGTCTAGACGCAACTCGAAATGAAAAGACCATCCCGCTGCATCCCGTTTGTTTTATGCATATATTTGCTTCAGTACTTGCAGGCTAACCGTTTTTTTTTTTTTGAGGAAAATGAAAAAAAAAATTAGTCTCAAAATAGTTTGTTTTTTTTTTACTTACTTAAAAAAAAAAAAAAAAAAAACAACGTTTGTTGTAAAATAAAAAATGTTTGATCAAAATAAAAAAAAATAGTTTCAAAATAGTTTGTTTTTTTACTTAAAAGAAAAAAAAACGTTTGTTGTAAAATAAAAAAAAATGTGTGATTAAAAAAAATATATAAATATTACTAAAAAAAAAAAAAAGGAAAAATTTTTGTTTTTAAACTTAAAAAAAAAAAATGTGTGAAAAAATAATAAATAGTTTGTTTCCTTTAAAGATGTAGTTTGTTTCATTTGACCGAACTACGCTGGTTTGATTCTCCCCATTAGGTGGGATACGTAGGCAACCCTCATCGGGTCCAACCACACCTTTCAAAAAATCAAAAAAAATTGTGTGTTTAATTTTTTCAATAAAATCAAAGTGATGCCGTTTTTGCAAATAGCCGAATGTTCCGAAAGGACGCCGAAAGGCTATTTTTTGCAAAAACAGCCACTTTGAATCATTTTTCATAATTTGCGGGCACAGCCTTGAAATATTCCTTGTGGAAATGTTGCAAGGCCATAGTTGGTTTATGATGATGCCGAACGATGCCCCATGAGCCACAGGATAAAAAAAAATTCAAGTTTTATCTTTCTTAAATAAATTTTGCAAAAATAGCCATTTTGTCAAATAAGCCATTATGTGGCCAATTTTGTAGAAATAGTCATAAGTGGCACCAAAAATATTCTTATTCTTGTAGAAATCTCCTACACAAGTTTGTAGTTGGAGTCGGCTTGTACAATTTTTATTCAAAAAAATAATAATCAAATAAACATCTCTTTATTTCTTGCATTAATTTGCAAGAACTACGCTCGGTCTGATTCATGCGGGGTCATGATACGTAGGCAATCTCCATAAGATTCGACCACAACTGTAAAAAAAAAAAAAAAAAAAAAAAAAAAAAAAAAAAAAAAAAAAAAAAAAAAAAAATTGGAAGAGAGGTTTTCAAGGATAATGGAAAAGGAAAAGCTGGAATGATGCATGTAGCGAATACATATATGGTTAACTGCCTAGGTGCATTACATCCAATGTGCGATAACATATCTGTTAAACTCTGTGAACTTACCAGTTTGTTGCATTTTCAGAAAGTTTAGCGGTTGGCTTGACAGAATATTCTGGCCAATCACCATTACCATACTAGATCAAAAGGGCCAATTCTAGCAAGCATGTCTAGTTCCGGCAAAAGTCTCGATGGAGAGAAAACAGAGATACATATAATGAAAGATGAGGTGGACCGGTTGAGACAGCAAATAACAGAGATGCACCTAGCCTTAGGCTAGGGGACAGTCATCACCAAACCTTCCTACTCTTACACCGGCCCCAGAGCGTCCGCCCATTGACCCCTCGACAAGTGCCCCGATATATCCATATTATCAATGGAAAAACCCTTAAACATCCCAGGTTCCACCAGCTAGACAAAATACTCCTCCTCCGGTCACCCCTGTTTTCGTGGCACCTCCACCTGCTACTTTACAGAAGTCGTCCGGTGAACCGCTTTTTCAAATACATGACAATCATTGTTATGATCCCGAGCCTACCTTTAAGGCTCCTGAACCGCATTCACACACCCCTCACTGGGATAACCCGGCAGAACCAGAAAAGAACTTCAAAAGTTTGGAGCATGAGGAAGTTATTCGGAAAGTCAAAAGCCTAGAGCAATCCTTCAGGAATATGCATGGTTTAGGCAACCAAGTCAGCGTTGCTTTCAAAGATCTGTGCCCATTTCCAGATGTCCAGTTGCTCGCCGGGTTCAAAATGCCCAAGTTTGATCTATACGAGGGGCATGGTGACCCAGTAGCCCATCTCCGAGGTTTCTGCAGCAAAATGTGAGGAGCCTGAGGGCGAGATGAAATTCTGATAGCTTACTTCGGTCAGAGTTTGGGAGGGTCTGCACTAGAGTGGTACACCAGGCAGGATCCCAGCAGATGGTTTACATGGGATGACCTGGCCCAAGCATTCATCGGCCAGTTTCAATATAATCTTGAAATAATCCCTGATCGCTTATCATTGCTAAAACTAGAGAAGAAACCCGCCGAAAGCTTCAGAGAATTTGGGTTCCGCCGGAGGGAACAGGGAGCAAGGGTAGATCCACCGATGAGAGAGAACGAGATGGTGGATTACTTCTTGCAGACACTGGAGCCAACTTACTTTAGTCACCTGGTGACATCGGTTGGTAAATCTTTCAACGAGGTGGTCAAAATGGGCGGAATGATAGAAGAGGGACTTAAGTCCAATAAGATATCGAGCTATTCCGCGTTGAAAGCAACGACTCAAGCTATTCAGAATGGCACAGGACTTGCATTCGGGAAGAAGAGAAAAGAAGAAGTTGCAACGGTAGAGGAGGGTACTTGGTCCAGATCGAAAGGTCCTTCACATCATTACCAAGCCAGACCCTACTACCCAAATCACCCTAATCACCCTCCCCGAAACACATATCCACCACCAAGGGCTTACAATAACCCTCCAGGACCAGGTTTCCGAGGGAATCATGCCTTCAGAAAGGAAAAGACACAAAGAACCTTCACCGAGTTGGGAGAAACTTATACTGCTCTGTTCCACAAATTGAAGCAGATAGGTTTGTTGAGTCCTGTTGAGACAAGATTGCCAAATCCCCTACCCCCAAACGTGGATCGCTCAGTAAGCTGTGAGTATTGCTCAGGGGCTCTCGGACATGATACCGAGAAATGTTGGAAACTGAAACATGCAGTGCAAAATCTTATTGACACCAATAAGATCGAGGTTCAGACACCAGAGGCACCCAACATTAATCAGAATCCATTGCCACCTCACCCTTAGACCCAACATATAAGAAGTCATGCTTGGTAATCAGGAGGAGTTTTGGTGGTTTGTTTTGTTGTCATTTTTTTTTCCGAGTTGTTTTCGGGGTTGTGACCCGGATCTTGTTTTGAAGTGAAACCCTATTATCTTTCCATTTTTGGTCATTACAGTTTGCTTAAGTCGTTGCAAGTTTCGTTTCAGTTTTGTATTTTGGTTTGGTTGATTGTATTTCAACCACTTCTCCGTTTAGTGAAACTTTTGGTCTTTTATTACCCAGTTCGTCTTTTTGTTTAGTTTTCTATCTTTAAATTTTTCCATTTGTTCGAACACCAACTCTAATGACATGGCATCGCACATAATTTTGGCCTAATATTAAGGGTAAATCATGAAGCAATTCAAAGATAATCAGGTCATTAAAAAAAAAAGAGAAATAAAAATGATTTGAGATTATTTGGAGCCCGAATCATGAGAGACTGGGGCAGGTAAAACATGAAGAAACCCTTAAAGGAAAATTGGCCATGCTAAGACGGGGTTCGCTCGTGATACTGAAATGAAAGTGTCATCCAGCAATACTTTAATATGATAGATGAAAGGCGAATGGACGATACGGTTATCAATCATGGCACAAACAGAAGATGTCGTGAATATGTTGTTTGAACTTGGCATGTTTTGAAGATTGGAATGACGAAGGCATTTTGTTCTGCTATCCAAACACTTTATCCATCGTCAACCCTTTGAGCCTTAATTTGAATTCTTTCATACCCCTCCTTCGAAATTAGTTGCAAAGACTAGAAACACAAGTTTGAAAGACAAAAGAAGAAAGGGATAAAGAAAAAGAAAAAAAAAAAAAAAAAAAAAAAAAAAAAAAAAAAAAAAAAAAAAAAAAAATGAAAAAATGATGAACAAAAAATGAAAAGAAGGAATTGGGAACTACGTTTGACCTGATTCCTTAAAGAGGATACGTAGGCGCTTCACAGCTCGGTCATAGTGTAAATAAAGAAATAAGAATCCCCAAGTAAAAAAATCGGGGCAAAGAAAAATTGTGTTTATTGTAAATAAATTTAGGTCCGAAGGTTGTAAATTTTGAACCCAAAATTGATTTTGTTTTGAGCCTTCAATACCCTTTCTTTCTAGCCATATCCAAATCCCACATTACGGTCCAAAGAAAGACCTTCCGATCGGTCTTCAAAAGATGCCGCGTCAGGCGAGGGATAGAGTCCTATAACACGCTGATTCTCAGCAGCAAAAGACGCTGATTCTCAGCAGAAAGGAAATACGAGAGAGTCTTGGCAGTGACACCCCAATCCCCAGCTAAAAGTGATACAAATGAGAGAGTCTTACCGGTGAAAACCTTCACAGGCACCATAAGACGACGAAAGCTGAGAGAAAATCGAAATGAGAGAGGCTTGAAAATGAAAACCCTTCGGGCACTACAAGTCGAATAAAGGTGATAATCAGATGGAAATCACGAGACAGAAATCGTGAAAGGCAATTAACGACGAAGGATAGGCCATATGTGCATGTCATGACCAGTAGAGTTGGTATTCGCGTTTGATAAGTTTTTATAGATATTTCTTGCTAGAAAGTCATTTTCTTTTTTCCTTTGTCTTCTATTTTGTTTCTTTTTATCTTTCTCATTTTCATCAAAAATTCCCCATCAAAGTCTGTCTAGTCAGAACAAGTGAGAAATGACTTCAAAACTTGCCACCAACTTTCCAATTATTATGCAAAGCAAGGAAGTGTCATTGATGGCAGAGAAGTATGGTGCAAAGAAGATTATTAAACTGGGGCAGAAAATTTTCTTTTCAGTTTGAAAATTTTCTGGAAGTCAATACCCACTTGGGGAAGAAGGAAAGTCTTAAGGGAAATGGTCTCCGAACCAATTTCATCCTCAACAGTCTTCAAGAAGAGTGAAACACCAATTTTGAGGAAATGAAAATCCACCAGCAGTGTTATCTTCAGCAAGTTCCAAGGTGGTCGGACAACACAGAGTGGTAAAGGAAGAAAGGAAATCCCATCTTCAACAAAATAACCCCCAGCAAGTTGAGAACGGGGAGGGATAAATGGAAAAACACATCCCCAACAGGAATATCATCTCCAGCAAATGAAATCATTCCCCAACAAGTTTTGGGAACCCCGAGCGAGGGAAAGGAGAAAAGGAAAAACCACCCCACAGGAGCGGCACAACCGCTCACAATGTTTTGAACTAACAAATTTTCTTTGATTTGAAACAGGGAAAGAAAGTGCTATTGATAGCAGAAAATCATGCCACAAGGAAGAACACCAATACTGGGGCAGAAAATTTTCTGCCATTGTTGAAAATTTTCTCGGAGAAACGAGGAAGGCAATTCAAGATGACGTGTCAGGTTTGTCCACCTTCAAATAGGATGTTTCAGGTTTGTCCACCTTCGAACAGGACGTCTCATGTTTGTTCACTTTCATACATTGATACAATGGGAGTATTCGCCCTTGAATAGAATACAATGGGAGTATTCGCCCTCGAATAGGATACAACGGGAGTATTCGCCCTCGAATAGGATACAATGGGAGTATTCGCCCTCGAATAGGATACAACGGGAGTATTCGCCCTCGAATAGGATACAATGGGAGTATTCGCCCTCGAATAGGATACAATGGGAGTATTCGCCCTCGAATAGGATACAATGGGAGTATTCGCCCTCGAATAGGATACAATGGGAGTATTCGCCCTCGAATAGGATACAATGGGAGTATTCGCCCTCGAATAGGATACAACGGGAGTATTCGCCCTCGAATAGGATACAACGGGAGTATTCGCCCTCGAATAGGATACAATGGGAGTATTCGCCCTCGAATAGGATACAATGGGAGTATTCGCCCTCGAATAGGATACAATGGGAGTATTCGCCCTCGAATAGGATACAATGGGAGTATTCGCCCTCGAATAGGATGACATGTCAGGTTTGTCCACCTTCGAACAGGACGTCTCAGGTTTGTTCACTTTCATACATTGATACAATGGGAGTATTCGCCCTCGAATAGGATACAATGGGAGTATTCGCCCTCGAATAGGATACAATGGGAGTATTCGCCCTCGAATAGGATACAACGGGAGTATTCGCCCTCGAATAGGATACAACGGGAGTATTCGCCCTCGAATAGGATACAATGGGAGTATTCGCCCTCGAATAGGATACAATGGGAGTATTCGCCCTCGAATAGGATACAATGGGAGTATTCGCCCTCGAATAGGATACAGAGGGGCCATCCACCCTCGAATAGGATATTTTATGTATGTTTTATCTTACATCGTCCTATGCATATTTTGTAAATTATTTCCAGCATGCATTTTAAATTCAAAAATTGCTACTAAAAGTAGGCGCCTACCTGTATAACAAAAGGCAAGTCTTCAGTCTTTACATTGCAGGTCGTGAAAGCAGAGGGTTACAACAAGAGATCCCAGCGCAAATTCAAGCGCACGAGTCAAAGGAAATGAGGGGTGAAGGAAACAAAAGATACTTCCTCAGCAGCATCATCCTCAAAGCAAGTGAGTAAACAAGCCCAAAGATATCCCCAAGCAACCGAAAGAAAAGTAATACGACCCGTGGGAAAGCAATTCTAAGACAAGATAATTCATAAGAAAAGGTGGCCCAAGAGGCAATGCAGTAAGAAGAAAACGGTACAAAAGGCAAAAGAAGGTGATCAGCGGATAGGATGAAATTAGTGAGTTGTAGTCGAAGTCAGGGAGCCCGCCCGGAGAACGGAGTGGCGATTTAGTTTTGAAGCTTTAAGTTGAAGTCGTGAGCCCGCCCATAGATCGGAGTGGCGATTTAGTTTTGAAGTTGTAGTCGAAGTCGGGGAGCCCGCCTGGAGAACGGAGTGGCGATTTAGTTTTGAAGTTGTAGTTGAAGTCAGGGAGCCCGCCTGGAGAACGGAGTGGCGATTTTATTTTGAAGCTTTAGTTGAAGTCAGGAAGCCCGCCCGAAGAATGGAGTGGCGATTTAGTTTTGAAGTTGTAGTCGAGGTCGGGAGCCCGCCCGGGAGAATGGAGTGGCGATTTAGTTGTAGTTGAAGTCGTGAGCCCGCCCATATAATAGAGGAATACATTTATCGAGAAGCTTGTAGTCAAGCAAGCGGAGCCCACCCGGAGAATGGAGTGGCGATTTATTTTGAAGTTGTAGTCAAGGAGCAGGGAGCCCGCCCGAAGAATGGAGCGGCGATTTATTTTGAAGTTGGTTAAGGAAAGCGGCAGTTTGTAACGGAAATCCCCAGCATGAATCAGAAGGAAGGCAACAAGGATCAGAGAAGATAGATTCAGACTTCGAAGGAGAATGAAAGATGTGGTGTGCTCAAGACATGGCCAAGGTCACGAGCACTGCATACCTGGTCTTGATCCGAAAAGCAACACCCGCAACTAGCAAGTATCAAGGTTCAAATTTAGAGTCTACATGAAGCACCAAACAATACTCAAGATCAAGCTTTAGAAGACTTATAGATATGAATCTTGTAACTAGTAGCTGATAGGCTTAGTTAGTCTTTCTCATGTTTTGATTTTTGATGTAATAGCAGGACCACGGACCGGAACTTCGACGGACCGGAACTTCGATGGGACGGAACCTCGACGGAACGACACCTCGACTGGCTCTCCACCTCGGTTACCCCTTCCTCACTCACTTTCGAACTACACGTGGCCCTGATTCCTTTATAGCCAAGGATATGTAGGCAGCTCAGATACAAGGGCTCGGCCACATTCCTCTTCTCTTAGTTTAGTCCCTCCCAATAAGGGTCAGGTCAAAAACACTTGTCTAGTCGTTCTTTGTCTGAAAACTCTTTGTGTTTTCAGTCAAAGAGGGGCAGCTGTAAACACGTGGTTTTTGACCCTCCCCGAGATTTTCTATGTTTCTAGCGTAAAATATTTAGTTTAGTTTTAATATAGCTATTTTAGTTAAATTTGACTCTTTTACTTTATTTTTACCTCAAAATGGAAAAATAACAAAAATATAGTTTTATTAATGTTTCGTAGTCATTTTAAACTTGAAAAATGCAAAAATAGTACTTTATATTTTTATCTTTTTATTAAAAACGAAAATTACAAAAAATATTTTTTATTAATATTTTGTAGTCATTTTAAACTTGAAAAAAAAATAGTTTTATTTTAATTATGAGTATTATAGTTATTTTTTGATTACCTAGGATTAATTAAATAACACCATTCTCGGTTCCGGGCGAAGAATAATATTTGGGTTCAAACTACCCGGTTTTATAATTTTCGGACATAGCCCGTAATAACCCGACACTACACTAAGGGGGGGAATGCACATGCACACACACTACAAAACACATGCACACACACTACAAAACACATGCACACACACTACAAAACACATGCACACATGACATGGAGGAAAATGCATAATGCACACACATGCACACATGCACACTACTTGAAAAATTAAAAAAAAAAAAGCAAGGAGGGCAGCATATGGTCTGGACGGTTAAGAAGAAGAAAGAAGAGAGAATCTCTTCTTGATAAATAGGGGTAGTAGAGGGAGCAAAGGGAAAACGAGAAAAGGGAGAGAGGAGGGTGGTCTCTGGACGAAAGAAGAAGAGCAAAGGAAAAACAGGCAAAAAGGTGAGAATTGAAAACTAAAAAAGAGAAGGGGATTGGGGACGAAAAAGAAAAGGAAAGGAGAGAAAGAAAAAAGAAGAAAAAAAGAGAGAGAGGCAGCGGAGAGCAAAGGATTGAAAAGCAAACAAGAGGAGAAATTGAAAAGAAAAAGAAAGGAAAAGCTACTAGAAAAAGAAGAGACATTCTCTTCTTGATAAGAAGAGAAAACGGCAGTGAGGATTCAAAACAGAAAAAGAAACAAAAACGGGCAGCAAGGATTTTTCAAAAGAAGGAGGGCACTTCTTCATTTTTCTTGTTTCTGTTAAGTTCGTCGTCATTCGTCGAGGTCCGGTACGTCGTTGGTTAGTCGCTGTCCTTGGTTCCAGTTTGGTTCGAGTTCTGTCCGGAGAGGTCGAAGTTTGAGATCGTCATAAAAGGTTCGTTTTCTCGTTGTGTACGTTGAAAAATATGCAGAAATAAAGGTGTTGTTCTTTTCCGATATTGTTCTTCTCGCTAATATTTTGGATCGTTTCGTATTTGATTTACTTTCGTATGGTTCAGACTATTTTTTGTAAATATATGATTTTGTTGAACATGCAATGTCGAAGTTAGCTAATGAAAAATGACTAATCCTTCATATGCTCGCCAATTAGTTATGCTTCCATTGTTTATGTAATTGTTCACCATAGTCTTGAATTTGCTCACTTAGTTAGCTACTCGTATGTTTACTCGAATTGGTTATAGTTGAGCACGATGTTGTCACATTATGGAAATTGGTTCATTATTCTTTAACCGAACGACGTAATTAGATTAAAGGAATCGGGGGTGCATTTCATGTGACCCGACTCCAATTTTGAACAAGGTTAAATAAAGCGTGTCGTGAACCACAAGTGCATTTCATGTAGCGTGGCTCGCAACATGTTTTAAATAATCTTGAATTAACTCTCAAATAAATATAGCGGAATGTAGTTTGCTTTTAAATTAGAATTAGAGTTATGCCTCGCCTAACAAAATTGTACAAATCGCGGGGCCCTCATAAATGTATATGTAAAATATTTAGATTTCGAGATGTGCCGTTTCTTAGCGAATTTCCCGGCCTTCTCAAAAATGTAAATAAGTAATCGCTCTAGGCGCGTATTTTAATAATTTTACCTTCTTAAATACGGGCGTGCATTTCATGCGGCCCAAATCCAAATCCCAAAATGTTGAATAAGAATGTGTCGAGGATCCGGGTGCATTTCATGTGACGTGATTCGAAACATATTTTTAGGCAACATTCTCTTTCGTAAATAATAATAATAATAAAAGCGGTAAAGGGATATTAATTTGCATTAAGTATATAACTGTAAAAATTAGATAAATAAGCCGAATATGACAGTTAAGCGACCGTGCTAGAACCACGGAATTCGGGAATGCCTAATACCTTCTCCCGGGTTAACAGAATTCCTTATCCGGATTTCTGGTTCGCGGACTGTTAAACAGAGTCATTCTCTTCCTCGATTCGGGATTTAACCGGTGACTTGGGACACCATAAACCTCCCAAGTGGCGACTCTGAAATAATTAAATAAATCCCGTCTCGATTGTCCTTTAATTGGAAAAACTCTTTGCATCCTCGCGGGTGCGGTAAAAAAGAGGTGTGACAATGCCCTGCTAAAGTAACTGGGGACTAAATCCATAAAATCTCTTAAAGTTCAAAGGAAAAACTAAAATTTTCAACTTGCTACTTAAGGAGTTGGTTTTTCTAAAGTTGTGGTGTTGACTTCCTTGTCAGAAGCAATTATAGGAACAGAATCAACTTCTAAGGAAGTAGCAACAGTTAGGATATTAGGATCATTAAGAGAAGCAAGAATCACGGGAGCTTCAACTTCTGCGGGTTGATCATCAGGGGCTATGATTGCAATATTATCAACTTCAATAAAAGCAGCTCCATCATTGGAAGGTTCATCAGCCACGGTAGTATCATATGTTGGAGAAGGAAAGTCAAGTGGTTGTTGATTCATTTTAATGGTCTTTAAGACTTTGGCCAATTCTGATTGCAAATCAAAGTTATCTTGGCTAGCCTCCATTAAAGCATCACGGCGGGAGTTTAAGAAAGCCTAACTCACCTCTAAATCAAAGCTCTCCTCAAGAAGAACATAATCCCTTTTCCACGAGGTAATATCATTTTTCAATGTTTGGTTTTCGTTTAAAGTGGCATTAAGGGTAGCTTCAAGAGAGGCACGAGAATCTTCTAAGGCACGAGCCTTATCAGAGGAAGCTTGTAGATCATCTTGAGCTTGAGATAAGTTTTGTACTAGCTCTCCCGCGTATTCTTCTTTCTTACTCAACAAAACTTTAAGTTCTCTAATCTACTCACTTGACTTTGATAATTGCTCGGGAAAAGAACATTCCTGGCGCTCTTTTTCTTTCTCCACCTTGCTAAAAGAGGCCTTGACTCCGTCTAATTCAAAAGTTAGAACTTGTTTCTGTTGCTCCAAATTGCGATTATTCTCTTGCAAATCCTTTATCTTTTTATGAGCATTTTCAATTGCTCTTGCCAATTGGTTGCATTAAGATCAGCTTCCCTAGCTTTCTTCTCAGCCTCAAGAACAAATCGGTCAGCTTCACGAGCTTTCTTCTCTAAAAGGGAAACTCTTCCCATGAGTTTTGTGCCTATAAGATTAGCCTGCAAAAACGGTATATATAAGTGAAAATTAAAGGGAGAATTTCCTAATAAAAAAAAAGATGGAAAGGAAAATACATTCAAAGTACAATGAATTATATCGTTCATTAAAGTAAAACAACTATAACTGTCCATTTTTCTTTTCTCTACTTCCCCAATTAAGGGTTCGAGCCAAACGTCTGCCCCACCTGATTTCCTCAAAGACTACTATTAGCGGGAACCTAAAGTGTCACACTCCTCATAGCCATGCTCCTGCTGCCGGAACTTTCTTCTATATGACTAACGGCAGAAGAGGGGACTATTGAAGGAGGGACGGTAGAGGAGGTGAAAACAGCAGAATTTGAAAAGATTGGAACAGGTACGGGGGCAGAAGTTGGTAAAGAAATAGGAATAGACAAGGTAGCAAGTGTAATACTTAAAATAATGTGAGAAACAGAAGGGATAGAAACAAAAGATGAAAGAGGGATTTCATCCAAAACCGGGCCAAATTCACCACTCTCAAAACCTTCAATGAAGAGGCGTTAAGTGGATTCAGGAGTGTCACTTGGAGCAGTTTCTTCATTAGATATAATAGTAACGGGCTCGGAGGTACGAGCAGGAGAAGCTTCAATGTCATCCTCAGAAACCACCACATGCCTCCTAGTCCTAGTACGAGCTGTCAAAGAGGTATCTTCATCTTCATCGACATCAGAATCTTCTTCAACTGATATCCTCTTTGCCAGTATGTCCTGTATCCTCTCTAGAGCTAAGGGAGTACTGGAAGAAGCTCTAAGGGCAATAGCTACTTCAGCTGACATCCCTCGATTTGCAAATCCTGATAATAAAAAGGATATAAAAGTGAATGGGGAAGGAAAAAAGTTTACCATACGCCAAAGTAAAACTAAATTCATACCGTGAGTTTTTAACTCTCCAACCATGTTTTTGTTGGAAATTGACTTCCAAGTTCGTGCATCCATAGTCACGGCCTTCAAGATAGCGTCTACCCAAGCACGGAAGCCAGGAACAAGTTACACATCTCCCATGGTTGCTATCAAAAAGCATAACAAAATTTAAAAAAAAAGGGGGGGGGGTCGAAATAGCAAAAACAGACACGGTAAGAAATGAAATACTTACGTGCTATGTTCCATTTTTCAGGAAAGGGAATATTTGATCCACCCACCAAATCAACTGTGGGAACACTTACAAACCGTGTGTACCAACCACGGTCATTAATATTCTCAAGGTTTATCAAAACCCTCTTACCTCTTGCAGACAAGGTAAAAATACCGTTACAAAAAAGTTTGGGATGGTAAAGGTGAATCAGATAAGGAAAAGTAAAATCCACATCTACTCTGACCGACATAAACCTTAGGCACTCCACAGCCCTCCATACAAGGGGACCAACTTGAGCTAAACATATTTTGAAAAAACGACAAAATTCGAGAATAACTGGATCAATGGCAGAGGTAAATCCTAGAGTGAAAGGATAAGTGTAAACGCAATAAAAACTGGCTCTATAAGAAGATATTCTGCGGCTAGGGTTGAGGATAACTATGGGGGCACTATCTTTCCAACGGCAATCTTTTCGAACGATTGGGATCAGCGGTTCAGTAATTAAAGAAGGGTATTTATCAATTTTTTTTAATTTAAGCACTTGCTCACAAAGAGATTCTTTGTCATGCTCCAAAGATAAATCCGACGGTACGATTTCTTCTATTGTTGGCTCTTGAAGGGGTTCAGAAGGTTCTTTTCCTTTAGAAGAGGATTTGTTGGACAAAGCACCTCTAGAAGAGATGTCAGAACTAGAAAGGATGGTAGAACCAGAGGTACCACCATGCGTCGACCCTGCTCCACGAGGGGCACCTCCTCTACCTCTTCTATATCTTGCAGGAGCATTGGGGAAACTATCAAGTATTGGAATTCTTTTTGGGTTAGGATGTGAAGATGTCATTGTTGGATGAATTTTTACAGAAGAAAAGCAAAGGAAGCGAGAAATCACTTGATGAAGAAGATAACCGAGGAAGAAGGAATCGAAAGGGTATATGGAAGCAACTGAAGAACTAAGAAGAATAATGATGAAATGCCTATAATAAAGGTAACCATCACTTCGTGAATAATGAAGAAAAAGGCTGTAGAACCGCAGAGCTAGTGAGGAAGTGACACGTATGTGGTCCATTAAATGGAAGGGACAATTGAAACGTCAACACTGACATAGCATTAATTGTAACAAAATTTTCTTTTTTAATGAGAATCCACTTCCCAAATATTTAATTGATAAATAAATATGAAGTGGGGGGACTATCTGTATTGGAAAAAAACTGAATTTTTATTAAAAGTTGTGTGGCATGACACGTAGATTGGTCAAAAGGCCAACAAATAATATTTAATTGAGAAGAAGAGCTCAGAATGGACACGAGGAGTAATTTAGATGCGTATCACGTATCTAAATGAGGCATTTAAGACTGAGAATTCTTGAATATTCAAAAAGATATGAAGTTAATGATAGAAGACACGGGAAAAGGGAAAAGTAAGTAGACACGAGTTCCGTATCAATTCAAGATATTTAGAACCAACGGAACGAAAGACGTCAAACACATGGATTCAAAAACAAAAAGGAGACCAGATTCAATATTAAATACCTGATACGTTGAAGAATTGGTATTTAATAGGAATGATTGTGTAACGGTTTATTCAATGTCATTTATTACTGATAATTATATCATTAAAGCTTAGGTTTCATTCTTCAACCTAGGATCAGCTATAAAAGGAAGAAGTTACATCATTTGTAAACACACGATTGACGACGGAGATCATATTCAAATACAACTTTCTTTGCTGTTTATTCTTATTATCGAAAGCCTACTATACTTTTTGGTCTCTTGATTATCAGTAACCCGATTTTTCTCTTATTTTCTAGTTTTAATCGAAATTTCATATTTTGGTTAAACAATCATGCCAAAAAGAAAGAATGGATAACCTTAACATATCTGAGCCGGTTCTCTCGACAATCCTTCTAGCATACAACAATTGCAAAAAAACTCGTAACAACAAGATCGGAATAGAAAAAATCCATATAATGTTTTAGAGAAAGATTATACCAGGCTTCTTTACCGTCACGGATGCTTAAGGAATTTTCCCACTTGAATTCTTGAATCCTTTACATGAATATGAATATCCGTTGCCTACTTTGATAACTTTTCTCCTGAATTAGAAAGGTGTCAGGGTTTTATGTTATGACTAAGCCATGTATTAATTACGTATGCCACATTTTCACTCCAACGTAAGAGTTATAAGTTGGACAAGGTCTTGCTTCCACGTGAGATCCCTTGGTCTTTATCCAAAAGACCTTAATTAACCATCCACCAACTCTCTAATCAATTTATTAATTCCCCACTATTCGAATATCTAATCAATTACCCACACAACTAAGAATTATCTTAAATTATCTAAAATACTACTCACTTAACACACTTGACGTACCTTACTATCATGGTTATGTGGTACCTTATATGATACTAGTCTATAAATATTGGATATTTTAGCTCGGATCATATTTTATCCCAAAATGTTAGATTTCAATGGAACTCATTTTTTTTTATTCGCTTACCCTCTCATCTTCACGAATTAATTTGTCACTTGTTTGAAATATTGTACTACTATAATCCCAAAATAAATCTTATTCCTATACTTACGTCGATTAACTTACGACAAAACTTTAACGTATGAAAATGCGGGACATAACATCTCATTTTCGATCACATATCAATTTACTTATGGTATACTTCCATGTATGAAAATATGGGGTGTAACAGTTAGACATTTACCTTTTGTTGGAAGGGTTAGTTCTTTCGTATGCTTCGTTGTCTCCTATTATTGTTTGAGCTGGTTATTGGTACTTTCAAGGCATATTATGGATTGGACTTGCTGAGTAGTATTACTTGCGTAAAGCCTCATAATGTATAATCTTTCTAAATGCTTTGGTTTGAAGTTGTGCCTTGTGAAGAGTTATATGATTTGAATTGCGTAATATCCATAGTTGTTGATTAATTGATATTGATATGGTGGCATCGGGTTGCGCCCTGCAACAGGTATAATAATGGTGAATTCTGGTGAGATAAGGGTGTATGATTGTAATCATCGTAATATAGTAGGATCGAGTTGCAGGCCGCAACAGGTGTATTAAGGGTGGATTGTGGTGAAATAAGGGTGAGTTGTGATTGTGGTTATTGTGATATGGTGGGATTGGGGTTGTACGTCGTAACAATCTTTATGCTTATATATTTCCTTGACTGTGTTAGCTTAACGATAGTCTTAAACTGTACTTAAGTATTGGTTATAGTTGAACGCTAATGATATGTTTTGATAACTGTTGCAAGTTATTGCTTTATTTCATCATGTCCTTCTTTCTGCTTTTATTATACAATGTATGTAGGTTATACTGCCAATGCCCTGTCGTAGCCTCGTCATTACCTCATCGAGATTAGGCTCGATACTTACCAGTACATGGTGTCGGTTGTATTGATACTGCACTATGCACTTTCTGTGCAAATTTTTGAGCGGGTTCGTGTTGATCAAGAGGTTAGTTGTATAATTCACTTGCTTGGAAACCCAAGGTAGTCATGTTGGCGTGTGCAGGCCCTGGCATCCCCTTCTATACCCTAAACTTTGTTGTTGTCCTTATTTCTTAAACAGTTGTATTTTCTTTTGAACAAATGCTTGTTGTAAAATCTTAGAATGTTTGTATATTGTGATACCGAATTTTGGGCAGTAATAGTAATAGAATATGTGCTATTTACTTACTCCCGCATTTATTTTGACCCGTTTAGCTTGTTTATTGTTAATCACTTAAATGTTAAGGAAATAAAACTCTAATGTTAGCTTGTCTACCAAATGTGATACTAGACGCCATCACAATTACGATAAAGAATTTTGGATCGTGACAACTTATTAATATCGATAACCACCGATCCTCTTTACCGTTTCATCCTTTCTAAAAGTAATTTTCCCTTCTTCTTGAATTGTCAAAGTATATATGAAAATCTCGTTATTTCAAAACTAAATATGGGGAATCCAAACAGTACACACAAATATTCCAAAATAGTACTAAGATTTTTTGACAGAGTCCTTTTCAAGTTTAAGGAGCTACTGTAGATGTGAAATACACAGTGTAGAATAAATCTATTTGTCTTCAAATTTTGTAACAACTTCTCTCTAGTTTGACTAAAGTTGTTTTTTTTAAATTAGGGAACTCATAATTGCTATTATTCGAGTCCGCTCGGGTTAAACTCTGCTCCAATGCAATATCTCGCATACTACACTGAACTGGTAAACAACACTAAACAAATTCGGTGTGACGAACTCGATCAAGAAAACATACAATAGGTTTTGAACCTGCGACCTCTAATTTGAGGATTTCCTGCTCAATCAACTCGGCCACCCTTGCCGGTTGTTTTGCTAAAGGTAGTAAACATTCTTTTTGGTCATTTGGTCTGTGTTTTGTATAAACTAATTTCAAACTTTCTCAATAATAGTACCCTTTAATTGATTATCAACCGGTTTTAGAAAGCCCTCTCCTTTGCTAAATCGATACTACTGTACATGATTGGGAACAACTCCGAAACCAAATTTTATTTTTTAGAAATACGTGTAAATTATTTACGCTAAGTCAATAAATATATTTTATGTGTTTGATTAATTAATATACTATATTTTTACTTTCTTAAATCACATAACAATAATAAAGTATATAATTTGACGCAAAGTATACAACCACCTTTTTATCAAACAGTGCTTATATAGCGCTTCCCCCGAAAAGGGCCTTATGCGGCGCGAATCCGAATATAGTCGGGCTCCAATATGGGTATCGAAACCGGGTGAGAAAACAAAAAAAAAATAGTGCTTATATAGGATCATAAATGTGGGGCCAACTCCTATACTTAACGAAATCTATTTAAAGAAAATTAACCATAGTGTGCTTAAAACAGTCACAGGCTAGCTATTTTCTATGTTTGCCATTACGGAGTTTAGCACTAAATGTTAAATTTTTTAAGCTGAAATAAGCTTGTTGACAATGGGACATTGTCTCGTATTGAAAGAGAAAAAGAGTTTTAATGGATATATATATATTTGCTCTTCTTTTAATTCTTGAAAAGTTAAGAAGAAGACAAGTCTCGCGTTGTCGCTCACTCGGCTTCAGCATCGATCAAATGATTAATTAATTAATTTTTTGAATCAAATTTATTTATTAATAGTAAATATTAACGTAATATTATTAAATATCCATATTTGAAAATGAAAACGTTTCCTTAATTTGCGTAAATGGCCCATTTACGTTATGGCCATTTCACGTAACTGACCTCTCTTCATTTGAATTCAACAGGTTGAGGCTATAAATAAGTTTTTAATTTCTCGGATTTTCCATACGAATTTTTAAATACTCCCTCTTTCTTCTGCATTATTTAATTACAAAGAAAGCAACAATAAATGTGATTTGTTATTGCTTATTATGTTGGCTGAAACATTGGAGTTATCACTACACCAGTGTATAATTCATTCTATCCTGGGAGGAAATAATTCACAATCTTAGGTAAAAAAATGGAATTAAATTCCTTAAAAACATTATGAATTCAATGGGCTCGGATTAAATTATATTTCTATTTATATATATATATATATATATATATATATATATATATATATATATATTATTGTATATTCTATAAAATTATTTTACAAATAAAGTATACTATCACTAAACATTAGTAATATATATTTTCCAAAGGGAATGATTACTGCTGGTTATAATGAGGTTTGACATTGCAACATATACTTCCAAAAACATACAAGTTTGTGAACTTTATAGACGATTTTAATTTTATTTAATTCTTTCGTCTTGGATTTACTTGTATGTCATTTTGTTCTTTTTTTTCCTTATAATTGTTTGTTTGTTCTTTTTACAAATAGTCTTCTGGATGCAATGATGAACTCACTGCAGCTACTATGTACCAGCACATGGTGCTCACAATATTTTAAATGAGAGGGAAAAAGTTGGAAATTGAACAAAGAAGGAAAAAGATAATATCTCCTATCTCTTTTATTTTTTTCGTTATTTTTGTTTTCTCACAATTAATTCATACTTCTCTTTGATAATAAATACACTTGGATATAAATATGACTTCGTTGTCCTTCTCGTGGTGTTGAAGCGTTGGCCAAAATGGCAATTGTCAAATTCTCATCATCAAAATCGTAATAGCGCCTAATATCGAACTCGCTAAGCAAGCCAACGTTAGAGTTCCGTTACCCTTTTTTCCTTTACATTTCATATATTAAAATTCAACAGATTAAATGAAGTAGAAACAAATGCGAAAAACACTAATACTTTTTGTCTATTCACAATATCATAACTATTACTACTACCGAGAGTCTAGTGTCACAATCCACGAACATACTATGAGTATATACAAACAATGGTCTGAAAGAAATTATATCCATCTCGAAATAAAATAAAGCAGGAATGTAGAAACATAGGAAGGCACTACAACAATTATGGTCTAACGCCACACTAGTTTTAGACAACGCCTGAAAAGTATGGCCAAAAATATATTTGGGCACACTTCTAAGGGGCGGCCTTTGAATGAAGCTTTTGGCTACGGAAAATTTTGCTACGATTATAAAATATGCTCTTTAATTTATTAGGCTACACTTATTAAACGTTGCTAAATTATAAAATAATTTGCAATATTTACTTGACTATGTGGCACTCTTTGTAAGCGTGTTCTTATTATAATTGAAAAAGCAACACTTTATAAATATGCTCTAAAAGTCCAACAAAATATTTGGCTAAAATATAATATTCCCTCCAAAAAATATAATGTTGCCTCCTATATACTCGAGGTAAAACATTATTTTTTCAATTTCAAAAGGACAAAAAGTTCTCTCTCCAACGCTTACAGCTCTGTGGATACATTAGTTTGGGTTTTGGCTTCAATCTGGATACTGACTCTTCAGGATTAGGTACTGTTAATTTCTGCACCGGGAAGATTAGGTACTCTTAATTTCTGCTCCTTCTCAAAGGAAGAGTTCCATTTGCCCTTTCTCATATCGTGGAGTGTATGCCAAGACTTTCTCCTTAATCTGCTTTGTTTGAAAGGTAATAATCTCATAATTTTAGCTTCTCAATTTCAATCATTTGATTGAGCTCTACGTTCATTTCTCATGATCATTATCTCATTTATAGATTTAAAAAAGCAAAGTTTTTTAGTTTAGGGCTATATTCGAATTAAGAGTTCAGAGGGAGCCGAATAAATAGTAAGGATTCATACAACGGACTCAGGATTTTGGAATTGACTAATAGTAGTTATTGTTCTTGTCGTATTCTTTAATTTAGGGTTTCTGCTTTTCTATTTTCTTTTTTTTTTCTTCATTGGTTTTGTTTTTTCCTCTTTTTATCCGGAAATTAAACTTATTTGTTTGTTCCAGCCTTAAAAATTCAAAAAATTGAACATTTTGGGGTGGGTTGTTGGAGTTACTTTGTTTTACTCGTTTCTGGATTCGAATGCTTTGTCTTTTTTCTTTTAGCGCTTGCTAGGGCGTTGCTTTTTTGGGTAATTTCTTAAAATCTATTTTTTTACAGAAAGGCGCATCCTTTTCTATTCCAGCATTTCCTGGGATGTTGATCTGTGTTACTGAGCGCTGATAACCTGTGCTGAAGCTAAGTCTGTTGGAAAATTACATTGTACAAATTGGGTAAAAACAAACTTTTGTTAGATATGTGTGTGCGTGCGTGTGTGTGTGAGAGAGAGAATTGTTGAATACCCTTGATAGTTTGGTGTATCACTCACTGTGCAAATTTGCATTTTTGTAATCCCTTGTTAAACTTTCTGGCTCTACCACTGGCGGATAGTAATCTATAAGCAATATCTCGTCTCGTTGTTGTTTCCATAAAGCTGACAGCTTGTTGGATTTAGATAAAACCTTACTGTTTTTTGTTTAAAACTTGTACAGGCTAGTTTATGATCTTTATATGACCATGTTTTTATACAGATCAATAAGAAAACTGCGATAGTTGTAGCTTATTAAAGACATTATTTGACCATCTTTATATTTTTTTATTAATAGCTAGGAACACATTAAAGACTGTTACTTTAGTTTTAAATTGATGTTGTCTATTTCCTCAAGTTCAATATTGAATACTTCTTTGCTTTTCGATTTCTTTGATGTGCACATATATTTTATTGCTCGTGTATTTTTAATGTGTCCCTTTTGGTATAACTAGAAATTACTTTTGTATTGTCAGCACCCTCATCGTATGTTTGTTTCTCCTCTGCTTGTTAATTTTCTTGTGTCGGTTGATCTTTTGGCGGTTCTTTCGGTGGTTCTTCAACTGGTGGAGCTTCTGTTGGAGGATTGCTAGACTCGGGGGGCGGTGCTTCATTCTCAACTGGTGCAGGTTCCTCTGGCTCTGTCTGAGGTTCTGTGTGTTCTATGTGGGAACAAACAATAGCAATCTTTCTTGTCTTCTTTAGTGCTTTTACTATTATTTCAGGATCTGCTGACCCTACTATAGTAATCTTTTGCTGAGGAAAATCCATATAAAGATCATAAATACCCGATAATTCGAGAGGGGCATTGTCCAGATTGAGGAAAGAGGGTTAAGTATCCTGTGGTCTCATGTTGTTAACATCACCAAAGATTTAATGTACTATCTGGTAATCTTTTACTGGTTCATAATGGTTCGTTATAGAGTCATGGACTGAGAGAAGTTGGACACTATTGCTTTACCATTCTTGACAAGCTTGATGATCTTTTGTCGCTCTTCTATGTCCTGTAGTGTAGGACTCGCTATCAAGCTTCAAATAATATGTGCAGGAACCCATTTAAAAATGAACTTATGTAGAAGGAACCAAAATGCCAAGAATTTCCCTTGTTCTAGTTATCTAGCTTCTTTAGCCAAGGCGAAAACCACCTTCCCCTTGGCTATGGAATGTATGCTGCTAACGGAAATGATGTTGACTTGATTAGTACTCTAGGTTTGGTTAGCTAAGACAACTACTTTTAGAATAAGATATCACTTGAGAGACAACCATCAAACTTAACTGACACCAGAACTCAGATCGAACATTCGATGATTTTGTCACTGAATTGAAATGGCTTTCCTATTGGTCTTAACGTATAGATTGCATGCTGGTCATAGTTAGTCATCTACAATAATTTGGTCTGTGTTTGCTTGTAGGACATCTACTTTTCATATATTAAGCAATTCTCAGAAATAACTATATTTTTCTGAGCAATTTTCTCTTTTAATCATTATGGTTAATTTGATCATGATATTGCTTTGATGTTATTTTCATCTGAATATTGGCAGAATAAAAATGTGATGTTTTTTAGTCAAATGGTGAAATACAACCCTGGACTAGATTTTCATGATATACAAGGGTGTGTTGGATCTAATATTCCTTCACCGATTGATGCTAGTAGTGCACGTAACATTCTTCTCGCTCAACTCATGCCCCAAATATTGAAAAGGTATTTATATTTTCTAATTCCAAAACTATCTCAATCTTAAGTAACTTACAAAATCATGCTTTCTATAAGTGTGTGATAGGAAACTGAATCTATTGCCATGACTAAGATTCTAGGGGTCATAATATTTGAAAGTAGACTATAAAAAAATATTTGCAAGTTGGTTACTGGTATCTCAATAGGTATTTGCAGTGCATATCGATGTCCAGCTCTTCACACCTTTACTGTATTGGTATCCAATGTTGTGTGCATCCCCATTGCATTGTATTGAACTCTTTATCTGGTATAGTTTCTGATGTGTTGCAGTACTGTGATGTATCATGGTGTTACTCACCAGTGTGTCGACTCTACCCTAGAATAATAGGCCATCCATGTACTTAAACAGGGCATCAGTTAAGCCTCGCCCCCATCGCCCCAGCCCACTCTATGACTCTAAAATAATTTGAATTAGGGCTTAGGAGTACTAAACTATTGATACTCTCTGATAGACGACGAAGATGATAGTGAGAGACTAAGAGTGAGACTGAGTTATGTGAGCAGGCGATTAGTAAGAGACTGAGATTCTCATTTTTTTGTTGCTGATTTAACTCCAAATGTTGAAAAGAATCAGCAATCTGTCATTCGCGATGAGGTTGAGTTTAGAAAAATTGCCTTTGAGATTTTTTCTGGCTTGAGACATGAGCTTGCCGATTTGAAGAAAGCAGCTGTTATGGATACTGATATTTTTAGCAATGAAGTTGCAAAACTAGCAACTGGAGTTGCAAAGATTACTGATGTCATGAAGAGTTGGTTTTGAGTGAAAGTAGCTAAAAGTTTTTCGAGTCGATGAATGGATAATGGTCTCCTGATCCAAACAGATATGTTTCCTTCATCGTTTTTTTGGGCTCCTAATCCAAACAGATCCATTTCCTTCATCTAAATAGAGCCAAATGGACTTAGTAAGAATTTATTTCCATCTGAAAATAGCTTGGGGTTGAGGCATAATGGTTTTGGCAAGTGGGAGCTAGTTTCACCAGTGCCTTGTTCAAAAGAAATATGTGCTACTGCTCAATTGTTTCCCTGTCTGTTTTTTCTTTTAAGTGAGGAGAATTCATTCATCCTTTTGCGAGTTAATTCATATTGTATTGATGCCAATGGTAATCTGTTGATGATTATACAGAAAATAAAATATTTCCTTTTTACTGTTATTGCAATTCGTTAATGTTGTCAAGTCTATCTGTCTAGTTTCCATGTCCAGCATTAGCGGAATTCATCATATTCTCATGAACAAAGAGACTGATAAGTTAGGAATACATAGTTTATTTTAATCTTTTGAACTGATGTGGTATTAGATTGGTTGTTTTACCAATTAATTTCAAGATTAAGGAGTTCCCTCCTACCTATATAATTGATTGATTTTACATTCTCTATAGCAATCTGTCAAAGAGAAAAGAATAACAGAAGTCATAAGCTAAGGAAGTGTTCTATATATATTTACTTATTTAATGTAAATTGTTACTTGTTAGTATGTGCTGAAAACTTAATTCTGCTGCATCTGATGCATCTGTTAAAGTGTTAATTAACAGTGTTGATGCACACTGCATTGTTATCTGTTGCACAGAATTGTGTACTTGTTAAGCTTTTAATTCCTTTGTTCTTTGAATGCTTCAAGCAAGCTTAAAGTCCCCGTGCGATTCCTTTGCTCTTTGTATGCACACTTTACTGTTGAGTGTTGTCTGTCTCACAAAATAGGCTTAATACATATTTTGGTGCAGTATAGTTGAGTTTTATTCTGCACTGTTGAGTTTAATTCTGCAAGTTGAAAATTGATCCAAGTTTAGGAAGTTTTATATATAGTTTGTTATTATTAATATGCTTCTGAAATGAGCCTTTTCATAATACATATTTTGGTGCAGAACATAAGCCTTTCCTACATTTTTCCTGTTTCTTACTTTCTTGTATCAGTAGTCCAAAGTTGACTAGTCGTGTGTCTGTCTCCATCTCCAATATGCAACATTATAATGGAGAGGCAGAGAGCAGCAATAGTGTAGGGGAAATACCGAAATAGTCATGCAACAATCTGAAACTGAAAGGGTTTTGGTTAAACCGAAACCGTACCGAAATCATACCGAACCAAAATAAGAACTACCGAACCGTACCGAAATAATTTGGTACGGTATTTAGTATACACAATTGATAAACAGAATACCGAAATACCGAATCGAAATTCTTATATACTGAACTGAAATACCGAATGCCCACCCCTATTTCCAACCCATATTGACCCCCGCTTCTTTTACCACTTACTAACTGCATAGAATTTTAACTTATTCTGAAGAAGTAAAAGTATTTTTCGGCTTACTTTTGATCCTTGTTCTTGTTACAAGCATTTCTTGCTAATTATTTCATTTTTAGTGTGTAGAAAAATACAAGGTGATGCAATTGAAATGGTGGCCACAAATCAATTTGAACCATTAAAGTGAATGGTGAAGACCTTTGAACAAGATGTTTATTTTTGTTGACACTAAATATGAGTACATTTGATTTTGTAGAGGTCTTTGCTAGTGAACTTCTTGAACCAACATTGCTTTAATACTATAGATAGCACACAGTGTGTTTCTTTTGTTGAAATTTATTCAAGTATATGCATTCAAATTATTTTTATTCTATTATTTATCATTTAAATTAATGCTTCATATATATATATATATATATATATATATATATATATATATATATATATATATATATATATATATATATATATATGTGTGTGTGTGTGTGTATGTGTGTGTGTGTGTGAGAGATTGATGCAAACAAATATAGCTTTTTAACCACAAAATCGTGGCTAATAAAATAATTTTGTAGTGTAGACAAAATGGCCACGCTTAGAGAGTGTGGCCATAGGGAATGTCAATCTGGCATTGTTAATGATAAATATTGCTGTAGAAGCCACACTTTCTAAGCGTAGCCTATAACGTGACAATAATAACGCTTCATAAGTGTAGCCTTATGTCACAAAAGCGTGGCTATATCAGAAAATATAAGTGTGGCCTTTGTACCGTATTGGCCACACTTTTAAAGCGTGGCTTTTAAGGCAACGCCTACAAAACGTGGCCAATAATCAAAGGTTACGGTACTTTAGGTCACTCCTAAAAAAGCATTGCCTAAAGTCATAAAGTGTTGCCTTTGCTCAAATGCTACACTTCTTGGCATTTTAGGCCACACTTCTCGGGGGTAGTTGTAGACCTAAAATGCTGTAGTGAGGGGCGCCAGCAGAACTACCTTGGGTCTCCTAGATGAAATGTCTGCAACCGAAACATTGATATACCATCCCCAACACGCCTCAATATCTCAAAAGGACTAATAAACCTGAGACTTAACTTTCCTTTCTTCTCAAATCTCATAACGCCCTTCATAGGCGAAACCTGAAGCGGAACCCACTCTCCAACAATATAGGAAACATCACAAACCTTCCGGTCCGCGTAACTCTTTTATCTGGACTAGGCTGTACAGAGTCTATCGTAAATTACCTTAACCTTCTCCAAAGCATCTTGAACCAAGCCTCTGCCCAATAATCTAGCCTCGCCCGGCTCAAACCAACCCACCGAGGATCTACACCGCCTACCAAGTAAAGCCTCATACGGTGCCATCTGAATGCTGGACCGATAACTGTTGTAGTGGGCAAACTCCGCCAATGGAAAGAACTGATCCTAAGACCTTCCTAACTCTGCCACACACGCACGGAGCATATCGTCAAGAATCTAAATAGTGTGCTCGGACTGTCCGTTCGTCCGTGGGTGAAATATTGTGCTCAACTCTACCCAAGTACCTAACTCATGTTGCACGACTCTCTAGAATCGTGATGTGAACTGAGTACCTCTATCTGAAATGATGGAAACTGGAATACCATGCAGACGAACAATCTCTCGGATATAAATCTCTGCCAACCGCTCTGAAGAATAGGTAGTACTCACAGGAATGAAATTTGCGAACTTGGTCAGTTGATCCACAATCACCCAAATTGCATTGAACTTCCTCAAAGTCCATGGGATCCCGACTACGAAGTCCATGGTGATCCGCTCCTACTTCCACTCCAGAATCTCTATCTGATGAAGCAATCAACCCGGTTTCTAGTGCTCATACTTCACATGTTGACAATTAAGGAACCGAGCTACAAACCCAACTATATCTTTCTTCATCCACCTCCACCAAGTGTTACCTCAAATCCTGATACATCTTCGCGGCACCTGGATGAATGGAATACCGCGAACTATGGGCCTTCTCTAGAATCAACTCCCGAAGCCCATCAACATTGGGAACACAAACTCGACATTGCATTCTTAATACCCCATCATCATCAATATTCACTTCTCGGGCATCGCCATGCAAAACCTTATCCTTGAGGACAAGCAAATGAGGGTCATCAAACTGACGCTTCCGTATATGATCAAACAAGAAAGACCGAGAGACCACGCAAGCTAGAACCTGGCTGGGCTCCGAAATATCCAATCTCACAAACTAGTTGGATAAGGCCTGAAAATCCATCTTCATGGGTCTCTCTACTGTCACACCTCCTTTTTCCGCACCCGCGAGGGCACAAGGGAGTTTTTCCAGTTAAAGGACGATCGAGACGGGATTAATTTATTTAATTCAGAGTCGCCACTTGGGAAAATAATGGTGTCCCAAGTCACCGGTTTAATCCCGAACCGAGGAAATTTATGACTTCGTAATACAGTCTGCGAAACTAGAAACCTGGATAAGGAATTCTGTTAACCCGGGAGAAGGTGTTAGGCACTCCCGGATTCCGTGGTTTTAGCACGGTCGCTCAATTGCAATTTTTGTTTCTATCTGATTCTTTTATATATTTTAACTATGTGCTTTTAATGTTCCGCTTTTTAATTTTTTAAAAAAAAGAATTGCGACGTCACGAAAACACCTTTCGAGTCACACCGCAACCAGTACGCCTGTGACTTTAATGTATTTCAGTTTCGCCGAGAGTAAGATTTGGGTCACATAAATGCGCACTCGTGATTAGGAAGGTATTATTATTAACTAACGCGCCTAAAGTAATTTCGCGTTTGCACTTTGCGAGGGCCATGAAATTTGCTAATGGCACGCCTCGAATTTACTCCACTAAATGAATTAAAGATTAAAAGGAGTAATAATTAGGTGTCCACGAGTGACTAAATTAAATAAGTTTGAAATATAGGAGACATACGTTTTGACTATATGAATAATTTAACTGTAGGAATCATAGTCACGCCATTAAATACTCAATACTGAGGTAGCTATATGAAAATTAAACACTAATGATTAGGTCATGTTTATCGGCTCCTTGTGGAACTTCACGTGGACAACCATTTCATTGTAAATTCTAAAGCAAAAGGAAAGATCAAAGAACTATCATAGCTAGGGTTTGAAGTTTCAATATACCCACACACACACGCCATGATTTAAGGAAATCACACGCTCATCTTATTTTTAAAAGCTAGTCTATTTAGAGTAACATTTAAAGAAACATTACAAATGACTTATCGATGGAAGATGGCTTTTCTATTTTTGGGAAATTATTAAATTAATTTGAAATATACATTTGGATTGTAAAAGAACTACTGCTTCCAAATTCATTTCCTAACTTAGTGTGGTCCTTCATTTCTCAGTTTCACATGAGCATTCCTTTAACGATGAGGACCCATTGACATTTGTTTTTTTTGTTTTTTTTTTTGTACAACTTCATGCATTCATATCTTACTTAAATGAAAACAAGATACTGCAATATGCCCCCAAAAAGCACCACAAGGTTAAAATAAAACTATACTGATTCAGCTCAACATAAATAATAAAACAAATCCAAGATCATTTCATTAACAACACATAAACTAAAAATCACCTTTAACTTCAAACAACACCCATTTTTATTAACTGTTGCCAATTCTCAAAGATTCCAACCATGTAAAGCAAAACCATTAATATTATACGATAGTCTTAGATACGTACCTAATTTCCAACAAGCCAAAGGATTGTCAAAAGAACAACTGAACGGGATCGGAACTTTCAGCGGCACCGGCAAATCGAACAATGGCTTGATGACTAGACAACTCTCATGAGTGTTACTGTTTCTGTTGTATTTATGGCTAGTTGTGTGTGTGTGTGTGTGTTTGTTAGCACTGTATGAACAAAAGAAATGAGAGAAACAGCGGCGGTTGCTCGGCTCTAGGGTGGTCGTTCATGGAGAAACTAGGAATGACGGTGATGGAGATGATGAAGAAGCAGCAATGGCTCAGCTGCTGTCCGCTGCTACTGGTTGTGCGATGGAGTGGGGTTTTAAGCTTGTCTTTTGGATGTTGATTCACTGGTGTCTCGGGGCTCTACGGCCAGCTTCATGGCTATTTTTGGTTGAAGAAGAAGACATCCATGAACTCTATCGTATGGCTGAGGAAGGATCTTGACGGACCTGGGTGGTCGCTGGAACGAGCTAGTGGATGTTTGGTGTGAGAGGAGGTGTTAGGGTGGCGGCTGCTTGGGGTTATGGAGGTTGACGTGAGGGAGTTTTTTTTTGTATAGTGTTTTTGTTGCTTTTGGAAGAAGATTCAAAAATGAAAATTTAGAAAGATATGTTATCTCCTTCAAAATGTCTTCTTCAAGAAGATGAAAACAGTCCCTCTCCAAATGTATTCATTTGTGTGTGTGTTGTTTTTTTCTCTCCTTTGGAGCTTTTGTTTTGAGTCTTCTCACTGCCGTGCCAGAGACCAAGAAAATGAAGACCAATGTTTTTTTCTTTTTACTGCTTCTTTATCTCAAAAACTGAAGAAGACCGTCCTCCTCTTTTTTACGTTCTTTTCCTTTTTTGTATCTCCCGTGTCTCCCTCTCTGAAATGCAAAAACCGTGAGTGCCTTTATCTATATCTTTTTCTTTTCTTCTACTGCTTTTTCATGAATACCCAAGAAGAAAACCGTGTATCTCTCTCTCTATATTTTTTAATATTGTCTCCTTAACCTTTCAAATCAGAAGCAAAAAGAATTCCTTTTTGCCCATCCTCACGTGACTCTCTCCATGTCTTTTTGTCTTTTTTTTTTTTTTTGTTTTTTTTTATTCTTTTTTTTCATTTTTTAATCATTCTCCCATCCCTCCCCCTTAGTGTAGTGTCGGGTTATTACGCGCTAGGTCCGAAAATTATAAAACCGGGTAGTTTGAACCCGAATATTATTCTTCGCCCGGAACCGAGAATGGCGTTATTTAATTAATCCTAGGTAACCAAAATAACTAAAATACTCATAATTAAAACTATTTTTTTTTTATTTTTTATCTTAAGGTAGAAATAAAGTAAAAGAGTCAAAATTAGCTAAAATAGCTATATTAGACCTAAACTAAATATTTTATGCTAAAAATATAAAAAATCTCGGGGAGGGTCAAAAATCACGTGTTTACAGCTGCCCCTCTTTGACTGAAAACACAAAGAGTTTTCAGACAAAGAACGACTAGACAAGTGTTTTTTGACCCGACCCTTATTCGGAGGGACTAAACTAAAAGAAGAGGAATGTGACCGAGCCCTTGTATCTGAGCTGCCTACATATCCTTGGCTATAAAGGAATCAGGCCACGTGTAGTTCGAAAGTGAGTGAGGAAGGGGTATACCGAGGTGGAGAGCCAGTCGAGGTGTCATTTCGCCGAGGTTCCGTTCCGTCGAGGTTCCGGTCCGTGGTCCTGCTATTACATCAAGAATCAAAACATGGGAAAGACTAACTAAGCCTATCAGCTACTAGTTACAAGATTCCTATCTATAAGTCTTCTGAAGCTTGATCTTGAATATTGGTTGGTGCTTCATGCGGACTCTAAATTTGAACCTTGATACTTGCTAGTTGCAGGTGCTGCTCTTCGAATCAAGACCAGGTATACAGTGCTTGTGACCTCGGCCATGTCTTGAGCATGCCACATCTTTCATCAACTTCGGCACTTGAATTAACTCCTTGCTTTTCATTGTGACTCACTTCTGTTGATCACCTCGGACTGTTGACTCGCATTCTGGTTGCAAGCTTCTTTTGTTGCTATCTTGCATTGCACTCCGAAGTGAATTCCCTTACTTGTGATCTTCGAGCTATTCTCCTTCGAAGTCTGAAGCTATCTTTTCTGATCCTTGTTGCCTTCCTTCTGATTCATGCTGGGGATTTCCGTTACACTCTACCGCTTTCCCCAACCAACTTCAACAATAAATCGCCACCACATTCTTCAGGCGGGCTCCCTGACTTCAGCTACTACTTCAAAATAAAATCGCCACTCCATTCTCCAGGCGGGCTCCCTGACTTCAACTATAACTTCAAAATTAAATCGCCACTCCATTCTTCAGGCGGGCTCCCTGACTTCAGCTACTACTTGAAAATAAAATCGCCACTCCATTCTCCAGGCGGGCTCCCTGACTTCAACTATAACTTCAAAATTAAATCGCCACTCCATTCTCCGGGCGGGCTCCCTGACTTCAACTACTGCTTCAAAATTAAATCGCCACTCCATTCTCCAGGCGGGCTCCCTGATTTCAATCATCAATTCTGAAAATTAAACGCCATTCCTCTCTTCAGGCGGGCTCCTGACTTCAACAACATCTTTTGAAAATAATTAAACGCCATTCCTCTCTTCAAGCGGGCTCCTGACTTCAATCATCAACTCTGAACATTAAACGCCATTCCTCTCTTCAGGCGGGCTCCTGACTTCAACAACATCTTTTGAAAATAAATCGCCATTCCTTTCTTCAAGCGGGCTCCTGACTTCAGCATCAACTTAGAAAATAAAACGCCATTCCTCTCTTCAGGCGGGCTCCTGACTTCAACATCAACTTAGGAAAATAAATCGCCATTCCTCTCTTCAGGCGGGCTCCCGACTTCAATCATCAACTCTGAAAATTAAACGCCATTCCTCTCTTCAGGCGGGCTCCTGACTTCAACAACATCTTTTGAAAATAAATCGCCATTCCTTTCTTCAAGCGGGCTCCTGACTTCAGCATCAACTTAGAAAATAAATCGCCATTCCTCTCTTCAGGCGGGCTCCCGACTTCAACAACATCTTTTGAAAATAAATCGCCATTCCTCTCTTCAGCGGGCTCCCGACTTCAATCATCAACTCTGAAAATTAAACGCCATTCCTCTCTTCAAACGGGGCTCTCGACTTCAACAACATCTTTTGAAAATAAATCGCCATTCCTTTCTTCAAGCGGGGCTCCCGACTTCAACAACATCTTTTGAAAATAAATCGCCATTCCTTTCTTCAAGCGGTCTCGACTTCAACAACATCTTTTGAAAATAAATCGCCATTCCTCTCTTCAGCGGGCTCCTCTGACTTCAACAACATCTTTTGAAAATAAATCGCCATTCCTTTCTTCAAGCGGGCTCCTGACTTCAACAACATCTTTTGAAAATAAATCGCCACTCCATTCTTCAGACGGGCTCCCGACTTCAACAACATCTTTTGAAAATAAATCACCACTCCATTTCTTCAGGCGGGCTCCCGACTTCAACAACATCTTTTGAAAATAAATCGCCATTCCTCTCTTCAGCGGGCTCCCGACTTCAATCATCAACTCTGAAAATTAAACGCCATTCCTCTCTTCAAACGGGGCTCCCGACTTCAACAACATCTTTTGAAAATAAATCGCCATTCCTTTCTTCAACGGGCTCCCGACTTCAACAACATCTTTTGAAAATAAATCGCCATTCCTTTCTTCAAGGCCGGCTCCCGACTTCAACAACATCTTTTGAAAATAAATCGCCATTCCTCTCTTCAAACCGGCTCCCGACTTCAACAACATCTTTTGAAAATAAATCGCCATTCCTTTCTTCAGTCGGGCTCCTTTCTTCCGATCTTTGAAAATAAATCGCCATTCCTCTCTTCAGAGGCGGGCTCCGACTTCAACAACATCTTTTGAAAATAAATCGCCATTCCTTTCTTCAAGCGGGGCTCCCGACTTCAACAACATCTTTTGAAAATAAATCGCCATTCCTCTCTTCAGCGGGCTCCCGACTTCAATCATCAACTCTGAAAATTAAACGCCATTCCTCTCTTCATGTACCGCTTTCTTCTTCATGCATCATCTCTTGGGCCATCCTTTCTTCTGAATTACCTTGTTCCGGAATTGCTTTCTTCTTGGGTCGTGTTATTTTTTCTCTTGACTGCTGGGGATAATGCTGCTGGGGAAATCTTCTTTATTTCCTCCTTTTCTACTTCCTTCAAAACCCTTATTCTCTCCCGAGATCGCCGGGGATTAAAATGTCATCAGCTGGGGATTACCCTGTCGGGAGATCCCTTTTCCTTTTCCAAAACTCCTTCGGGACTCGCGCTTTGCTCCCTTGAAAAACTTGTAGGATATAATGCTGCCGGGGAGATCTCGAAATCGGTGTTTCATTTTTCCGAGAACTATTGAGGATGATATCGACCTCTTGCTTTTCTGAACGCAAGCTTCCTCGTTTTGTCTTATCTGCTGGGGGTATAATTTCCTCTATCACAACTTGTTGTTTTCTTTTTTTTTTTTTTTTTTTTTTTTTTTTTTATCTGCTGGGATAACCGGGTTCAAAGATCATCTCCTCGCATTATCTAGCTTCTTTCCCTAACCAAGTATTTGGTTTCGAGAAAATTTTCGCAACAGGAGAAAATTTTCTGCCCCAGTTTGTGAATCTTCTTCGTGGCATGCTTTGCTGCTGACAACCCCTTTTTTCCCGTTTCAAATCAAAGAAAAATTGGTTAGTTTTAAAATGTGGTGGCTGGTTGTGGTGCTCCTGCTGGGGATTGGGTTCTCCTCCTCTTTCCCTGCTCTGCGTTTCATTATCAGAACTTGCTGGGGATGTTAATATTTGATGATATTCATGCTGGGAATAGCTTTCTCCTTTCTTGCTTCCCCGTCTTCCTTGACGACTCTTTATTCGCGAACCTTTCCACGTGGTTTTCCATTTGACCACCCGAATTCCTATGATAGTGACCCTTCGTGAAGACCTTGCACGTTTTACTGGCGAACCATTTTCTTTGTTCATCCTTGTCACTGAAAATACCTTTCTGCTGAGGATATCTCTCCTTCTTTTGCGGCATAATCTAAGGACTGGGCATTTCCACCCTTTGAGTCTCACTAGCCTTCCTTGAGGTCATTAACCTTCCTTGAGATATCCTTATTGACGCCAATCCCTCCCTGTGTCATTTTCCTATTGCTGGGGAATATCCTTCTAGACACTGGCCTTGCGCTTGATCCTTCCTGACATGTACCACTTGGGTGCACCAATAAAAATCCCGTCTTGCGTAATTGGAAAGCTGATGGAAAATTTCGTAGTCATTTCTTGCAAACAGACTCTATTGGGGAATTTTGATGAAAGGAGAAATATAAAAAAACAAAAGAATAAAAAACAAAAACGAGGATGACTCTCTAAAAAGAAAAATTATAAAATAAACCTATCAAACGTGGATACCAACTCTAATGGACATGACATGCGCATATAGCCTATCCTCCATCGTTAAACCGCCTTTTGTAATCTTCTCCTGGAGCTTTCCTATCTCGTTTCCAATCTTAGTTTGACTTGTAGTGCCCGAGGGGTTTTTACTAACAAACCTCTTTCATTCCAGTTTTCTCTCGGCTTTCATCGCCTTATGGTGCCTGTGAAGGTTTTCACCACTAAGACTCTCTCATTTGTGTTACTTATCCGCTGGGCATTGGTGGCGTTACTACTAAGGCTCTCCTATTTTCTGCTAGAGATCGGAGTCTTTCCGCCGGGAATCAGAGTGTCATATCCCGATGAAACTTCTCTCATTTGCCTAACTCAGCCTCTTTCGAAGATTGGTCAAAAGGTCTTTCTTTGGACCGTAATGCGGGTTTGGACAGGGCTAAAAAGAAAGGGTATTAAAGGCTCAAAATAAAACAAATTGGGTTCAAAATTACAACCTTCGGAATCCTATATTTTCCTTACATAAACACATTTTTTTTTACTGCCCCTGTTTCTTGCTTGGGGATTTTTTTGGTTTTTATTTACATTATGACCGAGCTGTGAAGCGCCTACGTATCCTCTTTGAGGAATCAGGTCAAACGTAGTTCCCAATTTCTTTTTCCATACATTTTTCTTCTCTTTTCTTTATCTCTTTTTGTTGTTTTCTTTTTCTTTACTTTTTCTTTATCCCTTTCTTCTTTTGCCTTTCAAACTTGTGTTTCTAGTCTTTGCAACTAATTCCGAGGGAGGGATATGAAAGAATTTAAATTCAGGCTCAAAGGGTTGACGATGGATAAAGTGTTTGGATAGCAGAAAAATGCCTTCGTCATTCCAATCTTCAAAACATGCCAAGCGTAAACAACACAATTAATATTCATCATATCTTTAAAGCACTGTTGGGCAACACTCTCATTATGAATGACCCCATGTCAATTTTGGCCAGCTTGCCTTTGACTGTTTCTTTTTACTTGCCCCGGTTTCAGATGACTCGGGATCCAAATAGTCTCAAGCTGTTTTTGTTTCCTTTAGATGACCCGATCATCTTCCAATTGCTTAATGATTAACTTTTAGAATTAAGCCATAATTAGGTGTGCGCATGTCGTGTCACTAGATTCGGCGTTTGAGCACAAGACAAATCTAAAGGGTAAAAGAACTAAACAAATAAAATGACCTGAAGTAACAAAAGGCCGAAAGCTTCATTAAACTAATGACGAAATGGTTCAATGACAAAACAAGCAAAACAAACTAGAGTACAGCCCTGAAACAAAACTGGGCAAGACCAAAGCAAAATGCTAAGACAAAAGGGTTTGACCACAAGAAAACCCTGAAAATAAATCGGACAACAAAAATGACGACAAAACGAACCACCAAAGCTCCATCTAGCTGACCAAAAGATGGAGTATCTTCCCAACTACCAAGCACCACATTTTAGCCACTAAGCTCTGCATCAATATTGCCAAGGCTGCCATCTGCTTCAACATTTTTAGCTCCAGTCAATACACCCCCCAGAGGATTTGTGTGCCCCATGTCATCATCATCGACCACAATCAACCACCCTTTTTGAATCATTCTTTCTATTTCCTTTTTCAAGGTACGGCAACTCTCAATATCGTGCCCTCTGACATTGGAATGGTATGCACATCGTGCGGTAGGATCGAAGCTTCTCGCAAGAGGATTTGGAGTATATCCGGTGAGTGGCTTAATCAAACCAGCATGATTTAACCTTTCGAACAGACTCATATAAGATCCTCCGATAGGGGTGAGAGCCTTTTCTCTCTTCAGCAACCTCTCCTCCCTAAAAGCCTTATTTGGCCTGAAACCTGACCCGGGGGGTTTCCGGTATGTTCGTGGGGGTTGGTAAGCCTTTTGTGGAGCTGGGTACCTGGAAGGTGAAATACGATTTTGGTTGTCCCGGGGAGAGTAGTGGTGTTGGGGACGGGAGTAGCGTTGTGAAAACATAGTTGGGGGACGAGTAATTGAGTTACTCGAATGGCTGGAGAAGTTGTGATAGGCGGGTATATATGGAGAGTGCGGGAGATCATCCGGCATCGGGTTCATGGTACGGGTAAGGACAGAGTCCAGGAAGCTAGGTGGTGGCGGAGGTGGTGCTTTTCCATCCATCCACGCCCGATACATATCAGCCACGTGTTGTCTCAATATCTTGACTTCCTCTACTAACCCGTGGTTCCGTTCAACCAGCTGTTGTCGGGTACCTGTACCAACCCACTCAGTCTTGAGATTATCTGCCATTGTCCTCTGACTTTGTCTTACGGGGAAGAGTTATTTAGAACCACAACCAACCACCTTTCTGGAAATGGACACAACAAAACAAAGCCGGCATGTCAGCATTAAGGTATCCCGCTTATTGATCATTCTTCTTCTTTTTTTTTTTTTTTTTTTTTTTTTTTTTTTTTTTTTTTTTTTTCTTTTATTTTTTTTTTTAATTTTATATTATATATACATATACAGTTGTGGTCGAATCTTTTAGAGATTGCCTACGTATCATGACCCCGCATGAATCAGACCGAGCGTAGTTCTTGCAAATTAATGCAAGAAATAAAAAGATGTTTATTTGATTTTTTTTTGATTTTTTTTCTTTGAAGGAAAATTATAGAAGCCGACTCCAACTACAAACTTGTGTAGGAGATTTCTACAAGAAAAGGAATATTTGTTTTGGTGTCAATTATGACTATTTCTACAAAATTGGCCACATAATGGCTTATTTGACAAAATGACTATTTTTGCAAAATTTATTTAAGAAAGATAAACTTGAAATTTTTTTAGCTTGTGGCTCATGGGGCATCGTTCGGCATCACCATAAACCAACACAAGACGATTTTTCATAAATTGGCCATGTAATGGCTTATTTAGACAAAGTGGCTCTTTTTGCAAAATTTTATTTAAGAAGATGCAAATTCAAAAAATTTTATCCTGGGGCCTATGGGGCATCGTTCAGCACCGACACAGGCCAACACAAGACTGAGGAAGTTAAAATGCAAAAATGTGGCTATTTCAGCAAAACTCCCGCCACGTAATGGCTTATTTGATAAAGTGGTTATTTTTGTAAAGTTGAGTGATGACTCAAAACTTGATTTTTCTGCGGATACAGCCTTTCGACATTTCCGCGAGGGAATATTTCAAGGTTGTGTCCAAAATTATTTAAAATGATTCAAAGTGGCTATTCTTGCAAAAACGGCCTTCCAGCGTCCTTTTGAAGGACACTCGGCTTGTTTTAAACAAGAATAGCATCACCCGACTTATTTATAAAGAAATAAAAAAATTTGACATTTTTTGGTTATTTTTGCAAAAGGGGTGTGAACCCGAACTTGATTTTGCGAATACAGCCTTTTAACATTTCCATATGGAATATTTCAAGGTTGTGCCCGCAAATTATTAAAAATATTTCAAAGTGGCTATTTTCACAAAAACAGCCCTCCGGCATCCTTTCAGAACATTCGGCTATTTGCAAAAACGGCATCACTTTGATTTTATTGGCAAAATTAAACACACATTTTTTTTGATTTTTTAAAGGGGTGGTTGGACCCGAGGGTTGCCTACGTATCTCACCTAGTGGTGAGAATTAAACCTGCGTAGTTCGGTCAGATTATTTGACCAATTATTTCAATAAAATTGTTCTACCTATTTTTTCGAATTTTCTTCTCACACAATTCGTCAATATTTCGATATCTACAATTTCTCTCTTTTTGTTTTTCAGGAATTTAGCCAATAATAATCTAGAACAAATAAATGCAACATATAACATGCTCGGTCTTTAATTTTCCGGGTCACCTGTCCTAGACGGACCCAACCCCTGTGTTGAGTCCCCTAAGTCAGATATGATGCAAATAAACGTCCTAAATCTAGGCTTAATATCCCGATGTTTTCAATGGTACTAGACCGTGTACCCGAGCAGACAACTCGGATTTGAGGAGGGAGCTACGTACCGGGGACCCGCGGGATCGTCCGGCTTTGTAACTTGTCCTACCTCTTTTCTTATTTTTGGTATTGACACTAACAGAAAGGGGAGTCTCAACCAGTAAGCACATCCCGGGGGTAGGAAGAGACGGGTTTTCGGCACAATTTTATATACAGTTCACGCAATATAAAAGCGATAAACATATAGCAGTTTGTATATACAGTGCAACTAATATCAAAGCGGTAGACATGTAGCACATTAATTAAACATGTAATAAAATCGGATATAGACAAAACAACAATTTAAATGAGCTCGAGTTCTTAGACCCCGAACCGAAGTTCGAGGTCATAACATCCCCAGCAGAGTCGCCAGAGCTGTCACACCTCCTTTTTTCGCACCCGCGAGAGCGCGAGGGAATTTTTTCCAATTAAAGGACAATCGAACGGGATTATTATTAAAGATTCAGAGTCGCCACTTGGGAAAATAATGGTGTCCCAAGTCACCGGTTTCATCCCGAACCGAGGAAATTTATGACTCTGTATACAGTCTGCGAAACTAGAAACCTGGATAAGGAATTCTGTTAACCCGGGAGGAAGGTGTTAGGCACTCCCGGATTCCGTGGTTTTAGCACGGTCGCTCAATTGCAATTTTTGTTTCTATCTGATTCTTTTATATATTTTAACTATGTGCTTTTAATGTTCCGCTTTTTAATTTTTTAAAAAAAAGAATTGCGACGTCACGAAAACACCTTTCGAGTCACACCGCAACCAGTACGCCTGTGACTTTAATGTATTTCAGTTTCGCCGAGAGTAAGATTTGGGTCACATAAATGCGCACTCGTGATTAGGAAGGTATTATTATTAACTAACGCGCCTAAAGTAATTTCGCGTTTGCACTTTGCGAGGGCCATGAAATTTGCTAATGGCACGCCTCGAATTTACTCCACTAAATGAATTAAAGATTAAAAGGAGTAATAATTAGGTGTCCACGAGTGACTAAATTAAATAAGTTTGAAATATAGGAGACATACGTTTTGACTATATGAATAATTAAACTGTAGGAATCATAGTCACGCCATTAAATACTCAATACTGAGGTAGCTATATGAAAATTAAACACTAATGATTAGGTCATGTTTATCGGCTCCTTGTGGAACTTCACGTGGACAACCATTTCATTGTAAATTCTAAAGCAAAAGGAAAGATCAAAGAACTATCATAGCTAGGGTTTGAAGTTTCAATATACCCACACACACACGCCATGATTTAAGGAAATCACACGCTCATCTTATTTTTAAAAGCTAGTCTATTTAGAGTAACATTTAAAGAAACATTACAAATGACTTATCGATGGAAGATGGCTTTTCTATTTTTGGGAAATTATTAAATTAATTTGAAATATACATTTGGATTGTAAAAGAACTACTGCTTCCAAATTCATTTCCTAACTTAGTGTGGTCCTTCATTTCTCAGTTTCACATGAGCATTCCTTTAACGATGAGGACCCATTGACATTTGTTTTTTTTGTTTTTTTTTTTGTACAACTTCATGCATTCATATCTTACTTAAATGAAAACAAGATACTGCAATATGCCCCCAAAAAGCACCACAAGGTTAAAATAAAACTATACTGACTCAGCTCAACATAAATAATAAAACAAATCCAAGATCATTTCATTAACAACACAAAAAACTAAAAATCACCTTTAACTTCAAACAACACCCATTTTTATTAACTGTTGCCAATTCTCAAAGATTCCAGCCATGTAAAGCAAAACCATTAATATTATACGATAGTCTTAGATACGTACCTAATTTCCAACAAGCCAAAGGATTGTCAAAAGAACAACTGAACGGGATCGGAACTTTCAGCGGCACCGGCAAATCGAACAATGGCTTGATGACTAGACAACTCTCATGAGTGTTACTGTTTCTGTTGTATTTATGGCTAGTTGTGTGTGTGTGTGTGTGTGTTTGTTAGCACTGTATGAACAAAAGAAATGAGAGAAACAGCGGCGGTTGCTCGGCTCTAGGGTGGTCGTTCATGGAGAAACTAGGAATGACGGTGATGGAGATGATGAAGAAGCAGCAATGGCTCAGCTGCTGTCCGCTGCTACTGGTTGTGCGATGGAGTGGGGTTTTAAGCTTGTCTTTTGGATGTTGATTCACTGGTGTCTCGGGGCTCTACGGCCAGCTTCATGGCTATTTTTGGTTGAAGAAGAAGACATCCATGAACTCTATCGTATGGCTGAGGAAGGATCTTGACGGACCTGGGTGGTCGCTGGAACGAGCTAGTGGATGTTTGGTGTGAGAGGAGGTGTTAGGGTGGCGGCTGCTTGGGGTTATGGAGGTTGACGTGAGGGAGTTTTTTTTTGTATAGTGTTTTTGTTGCTTTTGGAAGAAGATTCAAAAATGAAAATTTAGAAAGATATGTTATCTCCTTCAAAATGTCTTCTTCAAGAAGATGAAAACAGTCCCTCTCCAAATGTATTCATTTGTGTGTGTGTTGTTTTTTTCTCTCCTTTGGAGCTTTTGTTTTGAGTCTTCTCACTGCCGTGCCAGAGACCAAGAAAATGAAGACCAATGTTTTTTTCTTTTTACTGCTTCTTTATCTCAAAAACTGAAGAAGACCGTCCTCCTCTTTTTTACGTTCTTTTCCTTTTTTGTATCTCCCGTGTCTCCCTCTCTGAAATGCAAAAACCGTGAGTGCCTTTATCTATATCTTTTTCTTTTCTTCTACTGCTTTTTCATGAATACCCAAGAAGAAAACCGTGTATCTCTCTCTCTATATTTTTTAATATTGTCTCCTTAACCTTTCAAATCAGAAGCAAAAAGAATTCCTTTTTGCCCATCCTCACGTGACTCTCTCCATGTCTTTTTGTCTTTTCTTTTTTTTTTTTTTTTTTTTTTTTTTATTCTTTTTTTTCATTTTTTAATCATTCTCCCATCCCTCCCCCTTAGTGTAGTGTCGGGTTATTACGCGCTAGGTCCGAAAATTATAAAACCGGGTAGTTTGAACCCGAATATTATTCTTCGCCCGGAACCGAGAATGGCGTTATTTAATTAATCCTAGGTAACCAAAATAACTAAAATACTCATAATTAAAACTATTTTTTTTTTATTTTTTATCTTAAGGTAGAAATAAAGTAAAAGAGTCAAAATTAGCTAAAATAGCTATATTAGACCTAAACTAAATATTTTATGCTAAAAATATAAAAAATCTCGGGGAGGGTCAAAAATCACGTGTTTACATCTACTGCTGGTAAATAAGCTAAACTCCACAAACTCTCTGCCCGGAGGCTCAAAGCATCGGCTAGCATATTGGCCTTGCTAGGGTGATACAAAATAGTGATATCATAGTCCTTCTGCACTCTAGCCATCTCCCCTGATACAAATTAAGGTCCTTCTACTTGAACAGATGTTGCAAACTCCGGTGATCACTATAAATCTCACAAGGTATATTGTACAAATAGTAATGCCAGATCTTTAAGGCGTGAACAATAGCACCTAAATCGAGATCATGAACAGGATAATTCTTCTCATGTACCTTCAACTGTCGGGACGCGTAGGTAATCACCATACCGTCCTGCATTAGTACCGCTCCAAGGCCAACCGTCTAAGCATCATAATAGATAGTATAAGACCCCAAACCAGTAGGCAATATCAAAACTAGGGTGGTAGTCAAAGCTGTCTTGAGCTTCTGAAAGCTCTCCTAACACTCTTCCTTCCACTAGAATGGAGCACCCTTCTGGGTCAGCCTGGTCGTAGGTGCTGCAATAGATGAAAACCCTAGAACTAATTGACGGTAATAACCCGCCAAGCCAAGCAAACTATGGATCTCTACAGCTGAGGATGGTCTAGGCCAACTTTGCACTACTTCCACTTTCTTCGGATCCACATTTATCCCCTCACTCGTACCACGTGACCCCAGAATGCCACAGAATCCAACCAGAACTCAAATTTCAAGAACTTAGCATATAATTTCTTCTCCGTCAAAGTTTGGAGCACTGTCCTCAGGTGCTCTCATAATCTTCCCGACTCTGAGAATATACTAGAATGCCATTAATAAAGACAATAATAAATGAGTCAAGATATGGCCAGAATAAATGTATGAAGGCTGCTGGGGCATTAGTCAGCTCAAATTACATAACAAGAAACTCGTGATGACCATATCGAGTCTTGAAGGCAGTCTTCGGGATATCTGGTCCCGAATCTTCACCTAGCCTAAACGTAAGTCAATCTTAGAAAACACACAAGTACCCTGCAATTAATTAAATAGGTCATCAATATGAGGCAAAGGATAATAGTTCTTCACTGTAACTTTGTTCAACTGGAGATAATCAATACACATATGCATAGAACCATCCTTCTTCTTCACAAATAAGACAGGAGCACCCCAATGTGATACACTTGGCTGAATGAAACTCTTATCAAGCAAGTCCTATAACTGCTCCTTCAACTTCTTCAACTCAGGAAGCGACATACGGTACAGAGGAATAGGAATGGGCTGAGTGTCCGGCAACAGATTAATGCCCATAATCAATGTCTCTATTGGGCAGCATGCTCGGAAGGCAAGTTGAAAACACATCAGAGAAATCCTGGACCGAATCAACTAGAGGGGTATCAATACTGACATCTCTCACATAAGGTAGATACGCGTCACACCCCTTTCTCAACCATACTCTGAGCCTTAAGGAAATAACTCTACTGGATGTATGATCTAAAGTACTCCTCCACTCTACTCGCGGTGCACTTGGCATAGCCAGCGTCATGATTTTTGTGTGAGAATCAAGAATAGCATAATGTGGAGACAACCATTCCATGCCCAGAATAACATCAAAGTCTACCATGCCAAGCAATAACAAATCAGCTTGGGTCTTAAAACCACTAAGAACAATCAAACACGACCAATAAATACGATCTACAACAAGAGAATCTCCAACAAGAGTATAAACTTAAACAGGAGAACTCAAAGAATCTCGAGATACGCCCAAATACGGGGCAAAATAAGAGGACACATAAGAATAAGTGGAGCCTGGATCTAATAGAACCGATGCATCTCTGTGACAGACCAGGATAGTACTTGTGATGATAGAAACGGAGGCGACATCCTCAGTAAAGGCAGGGAGGGCATAGTATCTAGCCTGGCCTCCCCATCGAGGGCGACCTCTATCTCTCGGACCTCCATCTCTAGCTGGCTAAGCAGGTAGGGTAGCAACTAGTGCTGTGATCACAGCCTAAGAACTCTGTGGGGCATTTTGTGGATGAGAAGTCTGTGAATGTTCACCTCTGCTAAGTCTGGGGTAATCCCTCATCATATGGCATCTGTCACCACACTCAAAACAAGCTTTGGGAGGATGTGGCAGTTGTGATTAGCTCGGGCCAGGTATGCTGGACTGACCACTGGAAGCACATCGCGCAGGAGGCGCACTAGATACTGGTCACGACCCCAGTTTGCCCTCCGTGAAATATCATGACGACACTTAGTCTCTACGACTAGGTAAACATAACAAATGCAGAAAAAGAAGCAATTGCGGAAAGAATGTAATTAAAAATTAAGATAACAAAGTTAAACAATGTTTAAGATGTCACCTGGCATACGACAATACAAGAATCTGAATCCAACACTCCCAAATTCGCAACCCCACGAATCACAAACTAAAAGATTACATATAAAGCTCTAACTCTAGAAATGTCTACCAAGAAAGAAAATACAGAAAGGGCTATACTAGTACTAAGAATAGAAAGGGACTCTTCGGTCTGCGAACGCAGCAGATATATATCTCAGAGTCTCTGCAAAGCGCCTCGCCTCAAGCGTGATAAGACTGAGTGGAAGTACCTGGATCTGTACATGAAAAACATGCATAAAAAGGGCATAAGTACACCACAGCGGTACTCAGTAAGTGTTAAGCCTAACCTCGGTCGGGTAGTGACGAGGAAAGCCAGGGCCCTACTGAGTTTAAATGAAATACAAAGTATAACATTATAGGAGAATACAGTATAATCAAGTGCAATAGTAAGCAGTAACACAGGATAGAAAGAACAACAACAGTTATAACATAAATAAAGAAATCACATAAAGGAATATAGCTTAACACGGAGATAACATTCGGGGATCTCCCAGAATACCTCCCTGTAGCCCCAAATATAAATATCCATTGGATCTCGGGATACCGTCCCTCGGTGTATTATATATATCCAATGGATCTCCCGGGATACCGTCTCGTAGTCCAACTCATAGTGCGTGGGGATCTATCAGAATCCCGATCCGTAGTCCCAAATGTAAATATCAGGTGCTGGGGGAATCTACCAGGTGCAGTCCCGTAGTTCCAATATAAAAGTGCAGAGGAATCTCCCAGAATACAATTCTGTAGTCCCAAAGTAAACATAGAGGAAGATCTCCCAGGATACCGTCCCGTAGTCCCAAAGTAAGCACACAGCATCAACACAAAAGAATACTCAATTCGATTCAAATTTTCATACCAAAGTAAATTAGGTACTTCTAGCCTAGCATGCTGCACATAATTCAACTAAGGCAATTTGAGAAAGTAAAGCAATTAAGTCAACAAAATATGCTTTCCCAGGCTAATAGCAGGCTTAAAATCCACACGATATGAACAGGAAAAAGAAAATCACATTTATAGTTACTTAAAGAAACAGGTTTTCAAAATTAGCACAAGTACGCACTTGTCACCTCACGTACAAGGCATTTCAATTATCAACAAATCAAATCCTAAGGGTAGTTTCCCCCACACAAGATTAGGCAAGCCATTTACTTCGAACCAGCTCAAGATTAACCCGAAACCACACTCTTGCCACGAGTACTCAACTCAAAATGGCCCAAATCTATTCAATTCGATTGCATAATGTAAATAACACTTCAAGTAACTGATTCTATAAATGAATTTTAAGTGAATACGCAAAATTAGGTAAAATAACTAAAATGCCCTCCGGGCCCACATCTCGAAATCAAGTAAAATTTACATTTTCAAAATTCTCATACTCTCACGAGTCTAACCATACCAAAATTATCCAAATCCAACGTCAAATCTCAAATCAAAACTCAGAATTTAGATCTAAGAACTTTCTCCAAATTTTCCTCAAATTTTTATCCCTAATCCGAAATTAAATGACAAAACTAAGATTAGACTATAGGTATACAACTAGTAAGGGATTAGGAATTGTTACCCACTTATTTCTTCTTCAAAATCCTCCCTAAATCGTCCCCTCTCGAGCTCCAAATCAAATTTGTAACTTTTGAAACTAAACCTCCAAATTCTTATTTTTTGCCCAATAAATCCGCATCTGCAAGACCCTTCTGCGATTTTCACTTAAATTCCCTTCGCCGTATTTGCGACCCATAATCCATGTCTCTGGTCCTGCAGGTGCGGCACACCTTCCGCTTCATGCAGTTTCAACTCTTATTCCCCTTGGCCGCTTCTGTGGTTTGATTCTGCATCTGCGGGAGTCGCACCTGCGGCCTCTCAATCGCAGATGTGGTTATGATAGCAGTCATAAACTTTAGCTGTAACTCAAATTTTCCAACCTTTCCGTCAACAATCCGAAATCACCTTGAGGCCTCTAGGACCTCAACCAAAAGCACAAATAAGTCATATACCTCTATCCAAACTTATACCTATCCTTGGAACACCTAAAACATCATCGAAACATCGAATTAACCATGGATTCAAGCCTAAGAACTTCAAAAACTCTCAATTTATGCTTTTGATCAAAAGGTCTATCAAACCTCGTCCGAATGACTTGAAATTTTGCACACACGTCATAAATGACACAATGGGCCTATTCCAACTTCCAAAATTCTATTCCGAATACGCTCTTAAACCCAAAATCACCCAATGAGCTAACGGAGCCAACGGAATACCATTCCGAAGCCGTCTTCACACTACTCCGACTACGGTCCAAATTCTAAAGTTTAGACTCTCTTTTAGGGACTAAGTGTCCCAAAACACTCCAAAACTCAAGACTATACATTCCGGCATATCAAAATAGTGAAAACAAACACGAAAAAAGGAGTTAATAGAGGATTGGATCGTTAATTATTAAAATGATCGGCTGGGTCATTACAGTTTAGGACTACATGTCCTTTACTTTTGAACTTGTCACTCAAAGTTCAAGAGTACATGTCCTTAATTTATGTGCTTGTAACTCTAAGTTAAGGACTACTTGTCCTTGATTTTTGAACTTCCAACTCTATCTTCAGGACCAAGTGTCTTTAATTTTTGTAGGTTTCAGCAGAGAGCGTAAGTTTTAGCGAATTATAGCATAAGGATATTTTCTTCCAAATGGATAAAAATTGATTAAAGCAATAGCTAAAGAATAAAGGCATTCAAAATAATTGTTTAAAAGTAAAACATGTCTTTTTACCGGTTAACTGTGTACTTCCCCGTTGTTTTCTGTCCGGTATCCGTTCAAATTTGGGCTAAGTTTACAAATGATATCGAAAGGTGCTATTTTGAACTTTTGCATTTGGGATAGTTTTTTTTATTAAGGGGGAAATCTTCAAATTTAATAAGTTTTTACTCGTGCCCAAAAATTGGTCAAACTTAAAGGTTTGCCCATTAAATAGGTGACCTACTCCAAACGCCAAAAGCTAAAGATTACCCATTATGGTGTACGATTTCTGTCAGGTACTATTTTAACCAAATTTAACAGTTACTATTTCTATCATTTTCTCGTAAGAATTATATGGGGCTTCCTATTTGGTCGCTCCCATTTAACTTATACTCACTTTTTTTAAATGTTTTAACTTGTACTCACTTTTTAAATAACTCCAACCCCTATCTCCTCCTCCTCCTCCTCCTTCTTCTTCTTTCTACTGTTGTTGGTGCCTTTATTATTTCTTTTTATACAAGCGAAAATGTGCAAGGAAAGCAAGGCTTGCAAAATGTAAGAGTTTTTGAATGTTGGAGCCATTGGATGTTTAACAACAGAGTCAGATCTACTTCTACGCTCTTGTTAAAGCTAATATGGAGTATAAATATGAAAGGCCTTATAGTTGCTTTAGTCTTTTCAACAATTACTATAGAATTGTATACAACACTTGTTTTCTATTGTTCGTTGATCTTATAACTAGGAGGGAACGTGTCACATTAGAGGTGAACGATCAGAGGTGTCCTCTAATCACCACGACGAGGCTGGTCCCTCTTTTAGTAGACTTAGCTATGAATATTCATGAAGAAATGAATGTCGGGCTCTTTCTTTCACTGCTAACCCAAGAAGTTTCAACATGCTAAAACTTTCCGTCTCGTCGAGCCCCGAGCTTGTGGTCCTCCTTTGAGTGTGGGTTCAATTGAATGAATCTGTCAAGTCAAGAAAAACGTACGTAGCAGCAAGGATGGTGCATCGCCTATTTATCGTTCTCGCTCGGGAGCCAAAATGAACACGCCTGCTACCTACTATACTGGACCTTCGATCAGGTATTCTACCTTTGTCGAATCGGAACCAACACCACTACATTGCGCTCGAACAGCTGAGCGACCGCCGGCCAGCAACTTCCTTGCACAGATATACATAGTTCAAGAATAGAAAAATATACGAGAATATACAGAAATTTCTCCAATAGTTGGTCAAATGATGAAACTGTGAAACACATAATTAGAGATGCATATAGATGCTAACACATTTTCATGTGTGAGACAAGAGCCAATCATAAAAACTTCAGCTCTAGAGCTGAAGTTTGCCAGTCTAAACAAAAACTTCAGCTATAGAGTTGAATTTCGCCAGCTCTAAAACAAAAATTTCAGTTCTAGAGCTGAAGTTCACTAGTTATAAAATAAAACTTCAGCTCTAGAGCTGAAGTTCGCCAGTTACAAAAATAAAACTTCAGCTGCTTTAGTCCTCTGTACTAGAATGCTGAAGTTTTGTGTGATTGTCTTTGTTACTTCAGCCCTGTATGCTGAAGTTACATGAAAAAGTGAGTACGCTTGCAATTTTTTTGCAAAGCGGGCATAAATTAAAATATGATCCAAAAAATGAATATATATGCAAATTCCTCCATTTTCTGTTCAAATTTCGGAGAACTACAATACTACATATATAATGTATCCCAATATATAATATGTCAATCGGGCCAAGATAAAGGCAAGGGACACAAAAGCCCATGAGAAAGTTTTCAAGTGGAAATGACACCAGGTAGTCACTTTTGATTATACAAAACTATTCATAATTTATAATGTATTTAAAAATTAGTCAATTTGCTCAAATTTTAGGACATCATGTCCTAATGTTTGAAAATTGCGTCCAAATTCGAGTCTTAACTCCTAAATTTTGAATTAGCATTTCAAAAATTCAAGACCAACACAGTTAGTCCTGAATATCAAATTAGGAATTCATAAATTTAGGGTATTAATTCCTAAATTTTAAATTAACGACTCAATAATTAAGGACACTAACTCCAGCATTCCAAATTATTAGCTCAAAAATTTAGGATACAAAAGTTCATGATACTTAGTTCTCAAGTTTGGACAAACTGGTTAATATTTTAATACATTATAAACTGTGAATATATTTAACTTATCAAGCTTAAAATGACTATTTTTTATTTTTTTAAATCCTCTTAAAATAGGGCCCAAGCACAAAATGAAGATTTTTTACGACCCGAAATTTCCACCAACGGGACCGTGATGGCGCATAGCATCACACTCGCTAAGCGAGTTAATGTTAGAGTGAATATATTTATCGTTACATTTCACTGATTAAAATTTAACAAGCTAGAACAAGTAGAATTAAATGCGAAAGTAAGTAAGTAACTTTTTTATCCATATACTATTACTAATAACATTTCCATTACTACCCAGAATCTGGTATCATAATCCACGAATATACTATGATTTTCTATAAATATCGGTATGAAAGAAATTAAATCTATTTTTGAAATAAATAAAATAGTACTATAGAGATGTAGAATGGGAAGCCAGGGCCTACAGACACCAACAAGACTACCTTGGATCTCCTAACTGTGAAATTTGAAGCCAATCTCTCAATCAGCCACTACTAGCTCCAAAATCTGCACAGAAAGTGCAGAGTCCAATATCAGTATAATCGACCTCCAATACTGATAAGTATCGAGCCTAACAATGTCGAGGTAGTGACGAGGTTAGGGCGGGGCAGTTACAATATAACCTGCATACAGTGTATAATGAAAGCAGATAGGAAAACGGAACAAAACAAGCAGTATCGTGCGAGGAACGTATACAAAACTAGAGTACTTTTATCAATATCCAGCTATAATAGATCCTTAAGTAAAATCTAAAACTACAGAATAACTTGCACAGTAGAAGAAAGATACATAAACACACGAATTGATGCGACGCGCACCCCAATCCCACCATATAATTGATATTAGTATAAATATTCACCCTTATTACTCCACATCAATCCACACTTATTCTTTCTGTTGCGGCGTGCAATCTGATCCCACTGTACAATAGTAATTCACCCTTATTCCTCCTGTTACGGCATGCAACCCGATCTCACCATATCAGTACCAATCACAAAATAACAACAGAAATTTCACAATTAGCTCAAAACTTCCCATAATATTTAAACCTCAACCGAAACAAACGAAAAAATGTATAACTATGAAACTTGACTCAAATTATACTACTCAACGAAACCAATTCAAAATATACCAAAAAACACTAATAAACCGACTTGAGCTAATAATACGAGAAAATAAAACTATGGAATAGCTAATACCTTCAACAATGAAAAATAATATTTGACAAGTAGCAATTAAGCGTGGAAATGCCAGCGAAGCATGTAGCAGTTAAGGCAGAGAACAATATATTAGAACGGGAAGGGAACAATCAAAATAGATAAATTGACGGTGCATAGGTACTCGTCACCTCACCTATAAACCACACACATGAATTTTCACATACCAATCAAGTCGGGGATCCCTAATACCTCGAATCACAGTTAGACACAATACTTCTCGATCCACAAGCCACTCACTGCTATATTATCGCTTTTTCTCTAGTTTCCACCTATGAATCACTCGTGTCTAGTCATAATTAACTTAATAACATCAATTATCGATAAAAAAAATTAATTCTAATACATAATTATAAGTTTCCCAATATTTTCCTCAGAAAGTCAAAAAATCGACCCCGGACTCGCTTGGTCAAAGCTCGAGGTTTGGACCAAAATTCATTCACCCGTTCACCCTCTAGCCTGAATATATAATTAGTTTCAAAATCCGGCCTCAAATCAAGTTCTAAATTTCAATTATACAAAAATACTTAATTCTACCCAATCCCCAATTTTCACTATGAAAATCATAGATTTTTGGCTCAATTCTTGCAAAATAAAGCGAAAGATTGAAAGAAACGAGTTAGGAGTCACTTACCTATGATTTTGGGAAGAAATGATCTTTGAAGAATCACCTATATGGGTTCTTGTGTCTAGGAGTTTTGAAAATGAGAAAAATCTTGTCTAAGTCAAGACTTATCAGCTGCAGATGTCGTATTTGCAGTGCAAATGCGAGAAAAGTATCGCAAATGCGATCTCCTCGCATTCCTCCAGTCTGTAGCCTATCCGAAATTCACCCAACCCTCGGGGCTCCAAGCCAAACATGCACACATGTCTTTAAACATCATATGAATTTGCTCGTGTAATCAAATCGTCAACATAACATCTAGAATTACTGATTTAGCACCAAACATATGAGATTTCTAAGAGCACTTTGAAATTCCTATTTTTACAACCGGGCGTCCGAATCACGTCAAATTAGTTCTATTTCTCATCAAATTTCACATATAAAGTATAAATAGTATATTGAACCGGTACCGGCCTCCGTAATCAAAATACGGCCCGATACCAACAAGATCAAACATTAACCAAATTTTTAAAACGATTTGATTTTTTAGTCTTACAATTTTCATCAAAAATTTATTTCTCGGGTTAGGGAACTCGAAATTCGATTGCATGCATACGCCCAGGTCTCATATTTCGATACGGATCTTACCGAGACTATCATAACACGAGTCCAGATCCGTTTACTCAAAATATTGACATAAGTCAACTAAATTAACTTTTAAAGACAAAAGTTATTATTTTTATCAACTTTCTACATAAAAGTTATCCGGAAACATATATGAATTGTACCCGTAAATCAAAGAAGAATAAAATAAGGTATTGAAGACCTTCGTACATAGAATCGAATTGTAAAATATAAGAGACCTTTTAGATCATCACAAGATTGCCAGTGAGGCGAATGGTACTTCATTTTTATATGTTAAACACTTGAAGTATATAGAAAATAAACGGCGACAATTAAACATTTATGTCACATGAATCAATTTAGTTTGAAGTATCTTCATATAAATCATTAATGTAACACTAGTACAATAGATTCAACTTGTTAAAATGTTGATCTGACACCAAATAGCCACGTTTGTGGCATGTATTTCTAGTTTAGCCACCTCTTTACACGGGTTGCAAACCTAGCGCCACACACTGCTTCTTTCTTCTTCTACTACTACTACATTGCCGCCGCTACTTTCTTCTTCTTGTAAAGGTGTCATTAGCTTTGTTGTCTTCATTGTGTAATGTTTACCGATGTTTTAAAAGGCGTGTGCATAAGGTGATTTTTTACATATGCCTCAGGGAGGCATTAGTCTCGAGGTACGTGACATAAGTCCTATAAATATTTAATTTTAAATATTTCATACAATAATATAATTACATTAAATATTTATAAACAAGTAAGTTACACAAAAATTAAGAAAAACTATAAATATGTGAAAGATATATATAGATGTGCTCATCTCCACAAAAAACTAGTTAAAACAGTCCATTAAATGCTACTTAAAGCACAAATAACTTGAGCTGAAAAGGATAATATTTTCTACGTGAAGAAACAAAAGGATGAGTAACCTGCAATTTAAACTTTGAACATGCGAGGAAAATGAAGTTCTCTTGGAATTTGCAGTCTTTTTCTTTTTAGCTATTTGTTGCTTTTGGGAGATAGTAGCAAACATACTTTTTGTTTTTTTTCTTTTTTCGATCTTTCGCCGAGGGTCGATTGGGAACAACCTCTCTGTCCTATCGGGTAGGGGTAAGGCATGCATACATATTACCCTCCCCAGACCCCATCCTGTGGGACTATACTGGGTAGTTGTTGTTGTTGCTGGGAGATAGTAGCAAACATGCGCACGAGATAAAGAATAAAGACCATAATTAGATCTTCTAACAATAAAAAGGTCTTGACTGTTAAATTTAATGCTTCAATTCCTTTTTAAATTTTTTGAGTAATTACAAGCTGACTTTTGAGAATTTGTGCATTATATTAAGAACTTGTAAAGCAAATACTGTTTTAATTTGAAAAAAGTCTATGGGGCTAACATCTCACTACAAAAACGTGATTCAACGCCCCAGCCCAGCGTACTCCCCGAATTGCTTGAAATTTTGCTCCCCACCATTAACTCAGAGAATTTTGACGTCAGGGCTCGATCTCGCGCTCGCTCTAAAATTGCCTTTAATAACACTAATGTTTACTTTATTAGGATGAACGTGGTCAAACTCTTGAACCAATTAATTTCTACAATACCCATAAGTAGTAGAGATTTAAAATAAAATTAGATTTTTAGTTGGCGTCCACTTTGGTTTTCATGACTTTGATATTTAGGAGTTTAGGGTTGAAAGCAATATTCTATATCCATATCTTCATATTTAAAGTGTTAAAAAATGATACACAATCAAGTATTAAACTTAATTAGTGAATTAAATAGTTACATCCAATCCGAAATGGATTTGATCTGGAGGTTAAATAAGGCATCAAATTGTAAAAAATAAGGTTTGTTTGCGAACTAGCCTTTAAATATCCACATTGGAACGGGATTTAGAAAATATTTTTTCTCTCGCGAAGATGGCCTTGACTCGCAACAACACGAATATGATGCTAGAGGCCCGCAAACCTGCCAAAGTCCACCAACTTTGTGAATGTTAATCCATTTCCAGTAACGTGTTTCTTCCCGTAAGATTTTATTGTCAAAATCGCGTGGCATAGCCATTTTTACGGTTGGCTATCGAAAAATAATTATTGTTTACGAAGTCAATGAAAAATAGCCACTATTTACTGCAATAGGAACCGATCCCATATATTTTACAAGAGTTCTGGTGCATTTGTGTACGAACTCCAGCATATTATACTGGAGCGGTATACTTTGATAACTCCTGTAAAATTTGATGGAGACTGGAGCATCAGTGTTCCAAACTCCATTATAGTATACTGGATATTTATACTTGTTGGAACTCCCGTAAAATATGCGGGAGTTTCAACATATTATGCTTGAATTCCCGTAAAATTTGCGGGATTCCAGCATAGTTATCCTGGAACTCCCGTAAAATTTACGGGAGTTCAAGCATACTTATGCTGGAACTCCCGTAAAATTTGCAGGTATATTATTCGAATTTTGAACAGTATTTTCATTCAGATTTCTCTTTACATAAAAAGTGGCTAAATTTCGATGACTTTTGAAACTTGGTTATTTCTCAACGACCAGTAAATCTGGCTATTTTTTGGAATTTGTCACGATTTTATTACGTTAATTTATTGGTGGGCCACTAAGATTAGGCCCATAATTAATATTTAATTAATGAGTAAATCTCATTCGTCCAATTGGTTACTTAATAGACGTACCAGATTAACCAAAAACATCTATAAATTGGTCATCTCCCCACCCATTAGGGTTACCGCATTTATTCTTTCTTCCATCACTAGAGACGATGGTAACAAAAGCTAGGGCAAGGGGCGAGAAACCAATTTACTGATTAATGCTTTCGTTTCAAGATAGTGGATTCCGCTTCAGATATATTTTCTATGATGATTACATGTAAGATTATCAGGTTTAAGATCATGATAGAATTATAGTTTATGTTTTCATGTGATATCACGAGCCTGGATTATTTAAACGAATAATCTTCATTATGAAATCGATTCAGATTAATTATTGAGAACCAATCTTACGAGATTCGTATAAGAAAATTCTTCTTGGTAAAGTTCGACGCATGGCAATAACAGAACTAATTGTTTAACCCAGTGATTTATCAAGTTTTGTGTTGAACTTTATGTAAACTTAAGCATTGGCGCTTTGGGCTTAAAGATCAGATCTATTGATATTCTTTCGATGATTCCTTTGTATTTCAACATGTGTATTGAATTTGGTATTTTTTACTAATATAATAAAGCAGGATTGTCACGACCCGGATTTTTCGCCATCGGAAATCGTGATGGCACCTACTAACGAAGTTAGGCCAGCCAAATATTAACATTTTCTGATAAATCTCAACAACATAATAAATGAAAAATCAACAAAAACAAGTGCGGAAGACTTTTAACTTAAATAAATGAAACCAAAAATTTGCGGAAGTTTGAAACCTGTCTCTACCCAGAACCTGGAATCACTACTCACGAACTTCTAAGAATACTAAATACAACCGTCTGAAAAATAGTATAACAATCTGTCTCGATACAAAACTAACAAACTGAAGAATATAGAAGAGACATCAGGCTCACGAACGTCTGCGAGGCTACCTCAAGAATCTCTGGACTGAAGGCCTGCTCCCGAACTAGAACTGCTGCAGTCCGAAAGTTGCGTCCTGATCTGTGCAAGAGAAATGCACAAAGTATAGCATCAGCACAACCGACCACATGTACTGGTAAGTGCCTGACCTAACCCCGGCGAGGCAGTGACGAGGCTAGACAGGACCTACCACAAATAACTTATATAGATATATGTGCAACAACAGGAAAATATACCAATATAAGCAGTAAAAAGAGGATGGACATGCTAGGGAAGTACTACAGCCAAAGTACAGAAATTATCTGTAAAGGAGTGAAACTGAACAATAACACTGATAAGGAAAGTCACGGGAACAGACACTTACCTCGAATTCTCCAACTCAACTAACTCTCTACAATGGCTTTACCCTTCTGATTCTCCACCAAACCGCTCAAATCAAGTCACAAATTACTTAAAGGTATTAACAAATGCTACTTGAATCAATTGAATACATGAAAATGAATTTCCCCAAAGTTTGTTCAAAAATTTCCAAAATGCCCCCAAGCCCACATGATCGAAACTCGAGGTTCGGACCAAAATTCGATTATCCATTCCTCTATGATTTCAATTATATGATTAGTTTTGTAATCGGACCTCAAATTGAGGTCCAACTCCCCAATTTTTTAAAACCCTATGTCTTAACCAAACCCCCAATCTCATTTATAAAAATCCTTGATTGAAGTTGAAATCATGTTTAAAGAAGTTAAGGAGTGAAGAAAATAAGTTAGAAATCACTTACCAATCGTTTTGGAGAAGAAAAGTTGTTTGGAAAATCGCCTCTTAGGTTTTGGGTTTTGAAAAGGTGTAAAATAGCTGAAAATCTCGGATTTATATACTTTATTCATGGATGGCGCGGACCCCACAAAAATGCCACGCGGTCACACCGAAAAAGGGGAGAACAACTTACTCTCTGAACCTACCCAACGCGGACTGCACTATTTTGGTGTGCGGCCACACTGGTGGGCCTGCACCTCGCTTCTCTGAACCTAACCACGCGGACCGCACAGAAATGCGCAGCTACGGCGTGGCCTCCAGTGCGGACCACACTGATTTGGTGCGTGGCCGCACTGGTAAAATTAGACCAAGGACTTTATCTGAACCTGTCCATGCGGACCGCACAGAAATGCGCCGCGGCCACATGGGACTTGCTACACTGCCACACCTGATGTTTTAAGCCTAAGGCCTCCCGGGACCTACTTAAAACTCACTTGAGCCCTCGGGTCTCTAAACCAAACATACACATAACTCCGAAAATATCCTACGAACTCATCCGTGTGATCAAATCGCTCAAACCCATCATAATTCATCAAATTAGGTCTCAAGACTCGTGATTTCCTTCCAAATTTCATGAAACATAACTATTTTACAATTTCTAGCTCAAAATACATCAAATGACGTCCACATTTAAGCAAACTTTACATCAATCGCATAAAACATATATAAGATATGTATCGAGCGTCGGAACCAAAATTTGAGCATGATACCACAGTCTTTTAATAAATTTTCATTTTTATTTTTCTTAACAATTTCAGTAAAACAATTTCACAGAAAATTTCTTTTATCGTGGGTTCTGGACCTCGGATTTCGACTTCGGGCACATGCCGGAGTCCCATATTTTTTACAGACCTCTTGGGACCGTCGCATCACCGATCCGGGTCCGTTTACCCAAAATGTTGACCACAGTCAACTATATCAATATTAATATAAAAAAAATCAAAATTTTCACAAAATTCATATATTATAACGCCGGACTGTACACACAAATCAAGGTAACCACAAACGAGGTTTCCAAGGCCTCGAAAGCGCGAAAAAAAGGAGAAATACAATGATAACCTTTTGGGTCATCACATTCTCCACCTCTAAAATAACCGTTTGTCCTCGAACAGGCAAAAGAAAGAAGTATCTGAGTCAAGAAAAAGATGAGGGTAACGAGTCTACATATCAGACTCGGATTTCCAGGTTGAAGCCTCAGGAGGCTGACCTCTCCGCTGCACAAGTACTGAAGAAAAACTCTTCGACCTTAACCGTCGTACCTGCCGGTCTAGAATAGCTACCGACTCCTCTTCGTAGGACATATCCTTGTCCAACTGGAAAGTACTGAAATCCAACACGTGGGTAGGATCGTCGTGATACCTCCGAACCATAGACACATGAAACACTGGATGCACGACTGACAAGCTAGGTGGCAAGGCAAGTCTATAAGCCACCTCTCTCACTCGATCAAGTATCTCAAATGGACTAATGTACCTAGGGTTAAGCTTTCCCTTCTTCCCAAATCTCATCATGCCTTTCATAGGCGATACACGGAGCAACACTTGCTCGCTAACCATGAAAGGTACATCTTGAACCTTGCGATCCGCATAACTCTTTTGCCGCGACTGAGCCGAACGAAGCCTGTCCTGAATGATCTTGACCGTATCCAAGGCCTCCTCGACTAAACCTGTACCCAAGAATTGAGCATTTCCCGACTCAAACCATTCGACTGGAGACTGACATCGCCTACCATACAATGCCTCAGAAGGAGCCATCTGGATGCTGGATTGGTAGTTGTTGTTGTAGGTGAACTCTACTAATGGTAGAAACTGGTCCCAAGAGCCTCCAAAATCAATAACACAGGTTCGGAGCATATCCTCCAATATCTGAATTGTCCTCTCGGACTGACCGTATGTCTGAGGATGGAATGTTGTGCTCAACTGAACTTAGGTGCCTAACTCCTGCTGAACTACTCTCCAAGAGCGCGAGGTAAACTGCATACCCCGATTCAAAATGATATATGTCAGCACCCCATGAAGGCGGACAATCTCTCAAATGTATATTTCAGCTAATCTCTCCGATGAATAGGTGGTGGCAATAGGAATAAAATGTGCTGACTTCGTCAGCCGATCAACAATGACCCAAATAGTATCACACTTCTTCCGGGTCATTGGAAGTCCAGTAACGAAGCCCATGGTGATCCTCTCACACTTAAACTAGGGAAGCTCAATCCTTTGAAACACACCGCCATGTCTATGATGCTCATACTTGACCTGCTGACAATTTAAACACCGAGCCACATATGCAACAATGTCCTTCTTCATCCTACGCCACCAGTAATGCTGCCGCAAGTCCTGATACATATTTGCGGCGCCCCGGTGAATAGAATATCGAGAACTATGAGCCTCCGCTAAGATCAACTCTCGAATACCATCAACATTGGGCACACATACTCGTCCATGCAACCTCAATACACCCTCTTCATCTAAAGTCACCTTCGTGGCACCTCCAGACTGCACAATGTCTCTCAGGACACAGAAATGAGGATCATCAAATTGCCAACCACGGATGCACTCCAATAATGAAGAAAAAACGACCGTGCAAGCTAAAACTCGGCTAGGCTCAGAAATGTCCAACCTCACAAACTAGTTGGCCAAGGCCTGAATATCTAAAGTAAGCGGTCTCTGGTTGACCGGAATATAAGCAAGACTACCCATGCTAGCTCACTTCATGCTCAATGCATCTGCCACCATATTGGCTCTCCCCGGGTGGTACAAAATAGTAACATCATAATCCTTTAGTAGCTCCAACCATCTCCGCTGCCTCAAGTTCAACTCTTTCTGCTTGAACAAGTATTGCAGGCTCTAGTGATGAGTGTATACCTCATACGTCACACCATATAACTAATGCCTCCAAATATTCAAGGCATGAACAATGGCTGCCAACTCTAGATCATGGACTGGGTAATTGTTCTCGTGAATCATTAACTGCCGCGAAGCATAAGAGATGACCCTGCCATCCAACATCAATACTGCGCCAAACCCAATATGAGAAGCATCACAATAAAATGTATAAAGCCCTAAACCTGTGGGCAAAACCAAAATCGGTGTCGTGGTTAGAGTTGTCTTGCGCTTCTGAAAGCCCTCCTCGTACTCGTCTGACCACCTGAACTGGGCACCCTTCTAGGTTTACCTGGTCATCGGGGCTGCTATCGATGAGAATCCCTCCACAAATCGATGATAATAACTAGCTAACCTTAAGAACCTCCGAATCTCAGTAGCTGAAGTTGGTCAAGTCCAATTCTTGACTGCCTCAATCTTCCTCGGGTCTACCTGAATGCCCTCTACTGATACTACATGACCCAAAAATGCAACTGAACTCAACCAGAACTCACACTTCGAGAACTTCACATACAAATGGATATCCTTCAGAGTCTGAAGAACCACTCTGAGGTGCTTCTCGTGCTCCTCCTGACTGCGGGAGTACACCAGAATATCTAAATAAGGACTGAACACGCGGTTCATTAACTCCATAAATGCTACTGGGGCATTGGTTAACCCAAATGACATGATCAAAAACTCATAATGCCTATACCGAGTGCGAAATGTTGTCTTAGGGACATCAGACACCCTAATCCTCAACTTATGATAGCCCGATCTCAAATCTATCTTTGAAAATACCTTCGCACCCTGCAATTGATCAAACAAATCTTCAATCCTCGGCAGCAGGTACTTTTTCTTTATCGTCACCTTGTTCAACTACCGGTAGTCAATGCACATCCTCATCGACCCATCCTTTTCCTTGCAAACTTTTAATTTCATGAATATCTCGAGACTCAGCCATTTTCAAAATCGCATAAACTTTGGCTTGATAAATTTCGATCCCTCGATGCCGGATAATGAAACCAAAGAACTTTCCGTAAGTAACTCCAAAGGCACATTTCAATGGATTCGTCCTAAGTTGGTACCTCCGGAGCAACTCAAATACCATTCCCAAGTCTTTCAAGTGGTCACTCATCTCTCTCAATTTTACTACCAAGTCGTCAACATAACATTCAACATTATTGTGATGAAGGTCATCAAAAATATTCTACATGGCTCTTTGTGTAAGGAGCACCAGCATTTTTCAAGCCAAAGGCATTACATTGTAGTAATAAATACCTTTTGGGGTGTGAAATGCAGTAAGATCTTCATCTTTTGGTGCCAGACAAATTTGATTATAGCATGACGAACCATCCATGAACGACATTACCTCGTACCCGATGGTAGTGTCAATCATAAGCTCTGAAATAGGAAGCATGAATTCATCCTTATGGCATGCATTATTGAGATCCCTAAACTCAATACACGCTCAAATTTAACCATTCTTCTTTCTCACGGGAACAATACTTGAAGCCCATATTGGGTATTTAACTTTACGAATAAATCCAGTTTTAATGAGTTTGTTAACTTCACTTTCGATCAAGGGAACCAAGCCTGGCCTAAAGCGCCTTTGGGTTTGCTTAACAGGATGAGCGACATTCTTGACTGCAAGGTGATAGACTGCTACCTTAGGGTCCAAGCCAGGCATCTCTTTTTAACTCCAAGCAAAGACATCCTTGAACTCCTTGAATAACTCGATATAAGTGATTTCTTCATCAATTGCTAGTAAATAACTTAGGTAAGTGGGCCTTGGTTCTTCATATGTGCCAAGGTTAACTTCTTTTAAGTCATCAATTGTTGTTTTCACCCTTTCTTCAAGTTCAGGGGGAGCATCTTTCACATTTTCATATTCTCGAGGGTCTTCATCATTGAAATATATGTGGTAACACCAAGAAATATCCTTCAATTCTCGTCAACCTTCGTTAGAGATGACACATATTGCTCGCCTTCTACGGTAACGTGATATGAAGAGCCCACACTCTTTTCGTATTCATCAAGTTTCTTGGTATAGACAACAATATATGGATTTACCTTTAATACCTCTTCACATGAAACAATGAGTTTTGTCTGTCGCCTCATTCTAGAAGGAATCAGACTTTGGAAATCTTTAAGATCTTCTACATTTTGGGCGAAGTGGGCCTACTTGTGTTTACATAATTTCTGAGGAACTTGTTCCCCTTATTTAATGGACCCAATCTCTCAGATACGGAAGTCCTCACAGTTAGTTTGCCAAGTCGATCAAATAGTGAAAGTTTGTTAGAAGCGACAGATTCATCTTCTATAGTGATATAATTATTGCTTGTCCTTCTTATGGAGATGCGCACTGGTGAGAGTTGTTTATATCCCAAACCTTCACGTGGTTTCCTTGTAGCAATTTTTTATTGGAGCTTCCCTACCTTTAACGAATCATTGGGATTGTATCAAGGCTTTACAAATAACTTGTAATCAGCAGGATCAAAACCTTCACCCGTACTCTTCGTAGAAAGTGCTATATTTTGTGGTGAATTATGAGACACACACTTTCAGGTAGCTTCGAGGATAACTTTATCGCCTAAATCCGTTTGATCGGAAGAGTTAACCCCTTTAGCATATTTGTTTCGAGATTAGATGATTAACCTTTATCTTTTTTCTTTCTAGTGATATATTGGAGCACAAAAGTTACTTTCTTGCCACGAGACATAATATTTCCTTTATGAGATTTATTTGGGTTAGGGCGTACCTCCTCATCAATAACTTTCGGGTTTGTCGGCAACCATCTCAGCTCTCTTAGTTGTGGACTCGTCATTCTTTCCATTCATGACCTTATCAAATTTTAGCTCCTTCACGATATGGTTCTTCAAGTAGAACTTTGCATCGGCAAAGTGTGACTTAACCTCGGTGAATGGCTCATCATCAGTAACTATCTTTCTTCTCGACTTCACCCTCACAGTACTTCAAACATTGATGGTAAGTAGATGAAACCACTTTATTCTCATGTATCCTATGCCTTTCAAGCAAGACGTTGTAGTAAAGTCTTCACACCGATCACATGCAACCATGCACTTAATTGCATATCTTTAATGGTGATTGTCCCACTAGGCACCGAGCGTGCTAGAATTTGTAGATAATAAATTTACGTCGAGAAAATAAAATCATGACCAACTTTTTTTTGGCAACAATTTTAGTATTTTATTTCAAACAATATGAGTGTTTCAATCTATACGAATCATCTGTTTCTTTTTTCCAACAGTAGATAAAAGAGCCTTCAGGCTTAATCTTGGATTTTATTTTATTTTAATCCAAATACTTCAGGTTTGATCTTGATCTTGACGTATTTTTAATCTGAGGGCTTGCAGCTAGTTCTTGAATCTTTATCTTGATCTTTTAATTCTTAGAACACTTGAAATGCATGTAGATTTTAGAGAAATCCAGCGTTTGATCCACGAGCTCCATCCTGATTCTTGTTATAACTTCTGGTGTCTTCTCTGAGTTATGAAGACCCCTAATTATCATTGTGGAAGGGAAGAGTTGTGATGACAACAAATTTTTTTTTTACCAATCAGATTGAAGCGTGACAAGGCCGCATTTGATTAGCTAGGATATGTTAGTTGTACATGTGGCGCGATTTCATTGGCCTTTTAATTTGACTTGGCATGCCTTGTCGTTTTGACATGTGGCACGATCCTATTAGCTCTTCCGTTTAACTTGGCGCGCCACGTCATTTGACACGTGGCGCCAAACTGGGCCTCTGAAGATGAAATCTTGGGTTTAAAGAAGTGGGCTCATCACTTTAGCCCAATTAAATGGGTTAGCCAATGGATTAAGACTTATTTATTTAACCAAATATATTACACTTAAATAGTTAAATCAATTATAATAGTCCACAATATTTATTTGAACAAATATATTTACATGATGTCCAAATTGTTTTATTGAATTTAATTCCAATAAAATTTATATGCCTCGAATTTGCTATAAAACTGAAAGTGTGGCTATATATTTTAATTTTTCTAAAGTATACTTATCATAATAAATATAGTGTTAAGTTAGTTGTGGGGTCTAAATTTCCCTTTAATAAATGATCCAGATAAAATAATTTGGGTCCAGCTTGATTTGGAGTATTAAAGCAATTATAATTTTGTAAGATAGTGATTATTTCCTCATTTATGACGATGATAACATTTTGGAGCAATACTTTATTATTAGTACTAATAATTTTTTTTGATTTTGTATATTGATTGACTAATCACTTATCACGTTTGAGTTAATTCAATTGAAAGTTTTGATTAAATACGCCAGAAAGGCATGCAAGTGGACATTAGACGGTAAACGGTGTATTGGTAACTGCCACCTACTGTAATTTTGGTACAGTTTTAGATTATTCGCGTTACACGTATACCCATTTTACCGAGTATAAAATTTTAAAATATCAAAAGATAACAATATTATTTTTTATTGACCAAAAAACAATAATTGACTTCTTATAAATACTTATAATTTTTTTTATAGTTAATCTTTAAGACTTAATATTGAATTTGCAATAAAAAAAAAAAGGTATCCCGGTACATTAAGCGCCGGCTATGTACAAGATTTGGGAAAGAGCCGGAACACAGAGGTCAAACCTTATGATTGAATAATTTTTATATACTTTTATCACGATTCTTTAAATAATTTTAAAAGGACACAAATAAGAAGTTGAGTCTTTTGGTCTTTTACAAGTTCTGTGAATGAAAGGGTTGGTCCTGCAGATTCTAAAAAAGATAATGGAAACTCTAAATATGATTAATATTGAGTTAATATTCTACAATAAAGAACTTTATATTTAAAAAATAAAAAAAATCATTCGTTGGAACAATGAAAAATGAAAGAAAAATAAAAATCACAACTTATTTAGGATATGTTTTGTCTTTTATTATTTTATCCTCATTCTTTCATGTTTTCTTTTTAACCAATTTGACTCTTAATATTATATTCCTTAATTTCATTACTGTCAATGCTCTTATATAACCAAGTTCATGTACTCAAAGAATTTTATCAACTTGAAAATTCTTTTACTTGTATAATGAATTTGAAAATTTTCGAATATGATTCTTTTGCTAGATACTTAATTTAAAGATTTATTAATTATGTGTTCTCAGCACTAAAAAGGATAGTTTAATTTTGTTGATTCAAATTCTTAATATGAGTTTATTCCAAATTTTAAATGTTTAACTTTAGTTATAATTTTATCTAATCAAAATTCTATTTTCAAATGATAAATATTTGATCAACGCTTTATTTTTGGATCTTTTTATTCGCATTTCCGTTATTATTATTGACTTTAGCACCTTATTGATATAAAACGTAATATATAAAACAACTCCCCATGAAGAGAAAATTTTCTATTAATTACAATTTAATACTTGTACTGAGATGGAGATTAATAATTAACATTGTTGTAGCTTAAACCATTTAATAATATCACACCTTATTTATATCATGATGTTTTTTTTAACGGAGAAGGGCTAAATATATCCCAAACTTTTACATATTATTTAAATTTATTCTCCGTCCAACTATCTGGTTGTTTGAGCCCCTATCGTTATACTATAAAATAAATATATCCCTAATTTGGATAAAATGACACGTGGCATTTCAAAATTAAAGAGATCGCCCAAATTTTTATACCCGACCCGGCCCTAATTTTTCTACCAATTATACATTATCCATTTTCCTCAACTTTGAGATAACGAAATAAAAACTATTTCAAATATTCAGAATCTTTCTCCACCGGTTATCCCACTACTCCATTATCATCTTCACCTCAAATTCTATGATTGCCTTTTTTGTTTGTATTCAAACAAAGTATCTAAATTTTCTGCTGTGGAATTGGAATTTGGTTGTAATATTTGAAGATAACAACAATAACAATAACAATCGAGTATATTCCCACAAAGTGGGGTCTGGGGAGCGCAATATGTAGACAAGTCTTAGCTCTATCCGAAAGGGCAGAGAGACTGTTTCCAATCGACCATCGGCGCAGGGAAGATAAAGGCAAACAAGAACCAAATACAAACAACATTAGTTACTCCAGCATAAATCGCATAAATAATTATCTAAACATAAGAATCATAAGTACCATAAATAAACTTGCATGCAATAATATTAAAACAGTTACTACCAGAAATGGCTACCATAAGAGGACACAAAACAATACACAAATCATCTATGGATAGCCGTACTACGCCTCACCGAACCCCGGAAAGGAGTACGAAAAATCTAGAAGCCCTTATCCAACAACCCTGATACTAGACCTCCAGACTTTCCTATCAAGGGTCATGTCCTCGGAAATCCGCATCCTGGCCATGTCCTACCTAATTACCTCTCCCCAGTGTCTCTTAGGCCTCCCTCTGCCTCTTCTGACACCGACCATCGCTAGCCGCTCACAACTCCTCACCGGGGCATCGGGGCTTCTCCTCCGCACATGCCCGAACCACCGGAGCCTCGCCTTTCGCATCTTCTCATCCACTAGGGCCACCCCCACCTTCTCCCGAATAACTTCATTCCTAATCTTATCTAACCTGGTGAGCCCGCACATCCACCTAAGCATCCTCATCTCCGCAAAAACATGCGATTTCTTCACCGGCCAACACTCCGTCCCATGCAATATGGCAGGTCTAACCACAACTCTATAAAACTTTCCCTTGAGTTTGTGTGGAACTTTATTGTCACATAAGACTCCTGTTGCAAGTCTCCACTTCGACCACCCCGCCCCTATACGGTGAGTGACATCCCTGTCTATCTCTCCGTCCTCCTGAATCACCGATCCAAGGTATCTAAAACTATCCCTATTGGCTATGGCCTGATATCCAATCTTCACGTTCCCTCCCACTTCGCTCGGCTTAGTACTAAACTTGCACTCCAGATATTCTGTCTTAGACCTTCTTAGTTTGAAACCCTTAGACTTGAGAGTCTGTCTCCATACCTCTAGCATCTTGTTAACACCAACCCTCGTCTCGTCTACCAGGACTATGTCATCAGCAAATAGCATACACCAAGGCACATCCCCTTGAATATGACATGTTAAAGCATCCATCACCAAGGCGAATAAGAGAGGGCTAAGTGCAAATCCTTGATGGAGCCCCATAATCACCGAAAAATGGTCTGAGTCGCCACCCACTGTCCTGACCCTAGACTTAGCTCCATCGTACATGCTTACTCTGATGTAGGCTTCCGACACGCTCTTAGCCTTCAGGCACCTCCATATCACCTCCTAGGGACCTTTTCATACGCCTTTTCCAAGTCGATAAACACCATGTGCAGGTCCTTCTTCTTATCCCTGAACTTTTCCATCAATCTCCTAACAAGGTGGATAGCTTTCGTAGTGGAGCGACCCGGCATGAAACCAAACTAGTTCACTGATAGAGACGTCATCTCCCTCACCCTGACCTCAACTATCCGCTCCTAGACTTTCATGGTGTGACTTAGTAATTTGCTGCCCCTATAGTTGTCGCAACACTGGATATCCCCTTTGTTCTTATACAAGGGCACCACTGTACTCCACCTTCACTCCTCCGACATCCTTTTGGTCCTGAAGATCGCATTGAACAACCTGATGAGCCACTCCACTCCTGGCTTACCCATGCATTTCCATAACTCTACCGGAATTTCGTCTGGTCCGGTCGCTCGACCCCTACTCATCATACGCAAAACCCCCACCCACGACCTCATCCACCCTAATGCGCATGTGGTACCCTAGGTCTCTATGACGCGCTGAATGCCCCAGCCCCCCTAGCTCTATGTTTTGGTCCCCCTCCTCGTTAAGAAGATCTCGAAAGTACGCCTGCCATCTCTGTTTGACTTGAGACTCCCCCATCAGGACTCTACCATCCTCATCTTTGATGCACCTAACTTGGTCTAGGTCCCGCGCCTTCATTTCCCTTACTCTGGCTAACCGGAATAACTTCTTGTCCCCGCATTTCTCCCCTAATTCCTCGTACATGCGACCAAACACCGCGTTTTTAGCTTCCGTGACCGCCAATTTCGCTTTCTTCCTCGTCACCTTATAACTCTCTCTGTTCACCCGCCTTTCTTCCTCGCTTGTGCTCTCTGCCAACTTCGCAAAAGCTGCTTTCTTCACCTCCACTTTTCCTCGCACTAGATCGTCCCACCACCAGTCACCCTGATGTCTGTCTAAATAGCCTTTGGCTACCCCAAGCACATCCCGCGCTGCCTCCCTAACCAGATTCGCCGTCTCTGACCACATTGCGTCTGCTACCCCCAAAACTTCTCCAATCTCCACCATCAACTAACCTCCTCTCCAACTCATGGGCTTTTTCTTTAGTCAAAGCATTCCATCTAATTCGCGGTCGGCCCCGAGCACCCTTCTGCTTCTTCTTCACCCAGAGTCCGACATACATCACTAGGAGTCTGTAACAAATTTGAGTCTACAAGTTTTACCGCGGAGGAAAATATTATTGGGTTCTTCAATTTTTTCTTGAACACCCCATTGCAGTTGCCAAATTTACAGTTTTTGAATCCTTGTAATACAAGTTCTTTCCTCTAACGATGGCTACGAACTACGCGAACTGAACTGTCAAGGCTTTCAAACCAAGACTGAGAAAGTGCTGGTTCCCATATAGACACTTTAACTCATATTGCTTTAGGCAAGTACTCTTCTTACTAAAGAAAAAGACTTTCTGAAAAATTCTATATCAGTCGATTCAATTGTTCAGCTACTTCGAAAAAACTTACTATCATGACTATGTAAGGGGACCGACTTTCCCTCCATTAGAGTTTTATACGCAGTTCATCTTCTTCAATTTCTTTTAAGAACCATAATAACAATAATAATATTTTTAAGTTATTTTAGCATGGCTCAATTAAACTCACCCCTTTTTCATAGCCCTTTCCTCATTTATCCATTCATTTTACCCGATTGAATTTTGTAACAGTCGAAACCCATGCTAAGGCGTCACTCGATCCACTGCCATAGGGCTTGAACCTGAAGCTCTTGTTGTCCTATCCTCGCCCAAAAGTATTTTCAAGAATACCCCAGCCACAAGATGCATCCTCAAGAGAAAGTGATCGTCACTATCTTTAAAAAAATTACTAGAAAATAAATGAAGAAGTTTTTTTGGATCTAATTTATTTATTTGCGTATATCAAAAACCAATTAATATATCTAGAAAAGGACTTCTGAAAACTTAACAGTAAAACACCAAAAAGCAAGAAACAAAAAGCTTCAATGATAGAAAAAAAGTTTCCAAAACAACGGAAAAAATATTTCACAGGGATGTTGTTCTTCTTGCTTCTCATGTACTAGTAACATTTTCAGTTATGCTTCACCTAATTTTATTACCTAATTAGAGATTTATAGAATTGAAGGAGAAAAATGAGGGCTGAAGGTTGGATGACTTATCAGAAAAGAAGAAAAAGACGACGACGAAAGAAAAAATAAATGAGGTAAAATGGTTTTGGGTCGGATAATGAGTATAATTTGGGGATGGTTTTAATTGAAATTATATTGGGGCATGTCTTTTAATAAAGAGCTAACACATGTTATTCTGTCCAAAATAAGGGTATTTTTATTTTATAGTACAATGGTAGGGATTTAAAATATAGTGAGACGGAGGATAGTTTTAAATAATATTTTAAAGTAGAGAAAAATATTTAGTTATTTTTCATTTTTTTAATCATTCTAGGCAAAAAGAATTCCGATTAGACTAAGATAGATTTGTAACGAGGAATATTTTAGTTAAGAATATAAAAGACGATAAAGTTATAATTCAATGAAGTGTACTACTTAGTATGATTTACGAACATACTTTTAGTCTTCTTCCCCTTTTTAAAATTTATTTTTCAGTTTAAAATGGTAAAAGGTGTATGTGTTTCTTATTATTCATATAAGAAATTTTTTTATAAGGTAAAACAATTGATTTTAAATTCTTAACTATTGATAAGACTTTTCAAATAAGGAAATATTTAATAACCAATTTTTAGTTCATTTTGAAGTCCTATATATTAGGAAATGGTTTATTACACGTTTATCTCATGGGATATGTATTTTTAAAAGGTTAAAAAAGTAAACGATATTTCGCTAACGGCTTCACGATTTTAATATTGTATAGACAACAAAATAAATTAATTGAGATGTTGAAAATTATTTTAATAAAGTATAATTAATTTTGAGTAAGATATAAAGTAGTGACAATTGAGGAATTAATTAATGCCACTTCATTTTTTTTGGTTAACAATGCCACTTCATTTACTCACTCATAAATGGTTAATATATGAGCATGCTATTTCGTTTTTCACAAACTTATAAGAAGTAAAATAAAATATTAACTTAAATTTTTTAAAAAGAAATTTTTTTTTCTCAAGTTTCCTTTATCTTTTTTGATGAGAGAAATTTCTCAACTTTCAACATCTATATATAATTAAAAGCCAAAGACAAAAGTCACCCATGAAGCCAAATGTCACAACAATAACATGACATATGGCATGTTAGGACATTGGTCCTAATTATTAGGAAGTTAAACTTGGAATTACAACTTTATTTATTTTAAAGAAAATATAAATGACAATTTTTCTTTTCAAAATTCAAAAATTCAAAATTTTATCTTTTTAAAAAATAACTGATTGTACTTATCACAAATAAAGGACACGTTTTTTTCCTATGTAAAAAGAAAATTAATTTTAGATTAATTGGAGTTTTAAAATTATTTTACATATTAAAAACAAAAATAATAAAATAAAATAAAAACTAACATATATATATATATATATATATATATATATATATATATATATATATATATATATATATATATATATGTTAGTTTTTATTTTATATATATTTATTTTTTTTTATTTTATATATATATATATATATATATATATATATATATATATATATATATCTTTAAAGTCAAAGACAATGACTTCTCATTAAGCCAAGTGTCACATCTACCAATAAACAGGTGTCACATTAAGACAATCCTCCTAATTTATAGGAATTTTGAAAAAACCAATAATATTTTTTTTAAAAATTAAGATTAGGAGGAAGATTAATTTTTATTTATAAGAACTAAACAAAAGTCAAAACATTCCTTCCAAAACCTTCACTGCTCCTCTCTATAAAAAATCATCATTTCTCCATTTTTTTTTTTTTGAAATTAAATACAAGGAAAACTAATTACAACAAGGAAAATTAATTACAATTTAAATTATGATTAGGATAGCAATAATAATTAAATTTATTTTAAATAAAAAAGAAAAACTAATTACGAATTAAAAAATAACCAAATGCAATTACATTTTGATTAGGATTATGATAGGAACTGTATTTTAATTTATTTTAAATAAAAAACTACTCATTCCTTCAAAACCATCAGTTTTCTTCCAAATTTATAGGAATTTCTTCCAAATTTATAGGAAGTTAAAAAAAGGAGTTACAAATTTATTTTTATTAGGATTAGGATATGAAGAATATTTTTTTTAAATGTAATTAAAAACGATTAAATTTGCCTTACGACCGTCACTTTTTTCCAAATTTATATGAAGTAAAAAATAGAAATTACAATTTTATTTTGAGCATTATTAGCATAGGAAGATTATATTTATTTTTTTTAAAAATATTCATATTCTTAGATGAATATATTTGATTTATATATATTCTATTTTTTTTTATTTAGATGTAATTTATAGTAGTATTTTTCTTGGTATAATTTAAACTTTAGTGTAAATATTGAGTTTTCTTATTTACATAGTTTCTTTAAGTCTTAAGTGAGTTGGTATATATATATATATATATATATATATATGTGTGTGTGTGTGTGTGTGTGTGTGTGTGTGTGTGTGTGTGTGTGCATTTTTTTATTTTCTTTTATTTAATAAAAAAAGTTTTAGGAAAAGTTAAATAAATATATATATAGAGTTAAAAAAAATAAAAATAAAAATTAAATAAATAAAACCACCCATCTTCCCCACTTCCCCATTTCACTCATGCCTTACCCCCACTTTCTCACACCCAACTTTCCCACTTTCCCACTTTCCCACATTACTCATGCTTTTCCTCCGCTCACATCACACACCTAACAATAACTTTCTACTCCCTCCACACATCAACACATAATAACCAACACATCCATATATTCTATAAATATAGGACACACACAGAGACGAAATAAGGGGGGCAGTTTGATTCTCACGGCGGTTCCGTTCTCAGAAGTTCCATTTCGACATTAGCTTCTAAGCTTTTTCTTTGCGTCACTCAATTGAGATTTGAAGTGTTTCAGATTCGGATCTGCGTATGCGTGCTCGCTTTGAAGTTGAGTCATTGCGTTTTCATTGTTGATGTGTTATTTCTGTTGCTAGATTTTCCACGCTATTTCAGACCTTATTTGGTCATTTTTCTGTCGATTTTTGGTTTGAGCCTTGTCACGACCCAAATCCGGTCGTGATGGCGCCCAACAATCAAGCTAGGCCAGCCAGACCAACAATTTAATTATAACACAATACCAGTCCCCAAATGGACAACCCAAGAAGAATATATGAGTTTAAGAACTCCAATAATAATAATACCGAACAAAAGTACTGACACTCCCAAAGATCCGGAGTCACAAGTCTAGAGCCTCTAACAAAACCCAACAGGAAAATAGAGAGTACGATATAGAAGTACTCAAGTCTGAATACAAAATACAAAATAACAACTGGAAATGAGAGGAGAAGCTAGGTTCTGCGAACGTAGGCAGCTACCTCAGCAACTCGATATGACACTGCAACCGCGGGAAATGCCTGCCTACTGCTCCTGAGTACCTGAGTCTGCACACAAAAGGTGCAGGGAGTAGGGGCGAGCACTAAGTACTCAGTGAGTAACAAATATATATAAGTAGCTGACAGTAAGAAATCCACAAAATACCACAATATGAAGCTACACTACAGTCCGAATCTCCTACGAACTAGCAACAACGAAACAATACAGCTACCAGAGAGTAATTCAACAAATACAGACGCAATGCAATGCACATAACCGCTACGGCGTGTAGCCCGATCCAATTTAACGTCGACGGCGCTCACTGGGGTGTGTACAGACTCCGGAGGGGCTCCTACAGCCCAAGCGCAATATTGTTGCGGCGTGCAGCCCGATCCACATATCAACCACTGCGGCGTGCAGCCCGATCCCATGCTCAGTCCACAATAAGCAAATAAGTCACAAAACAATTCATTATCCTTAATTCCAGTTCTCAATTCATAATTTATGAAAAATACTTTAACTTTATTAGATTTGTAAAAGCCGGTGACTTAGCATTTCAAAAGTGTGATTTCAATTTCCAGGACTGAGATTAGTGATTTAAGCAATTTTTAGCTATCACATAAATATTGTCCTCTAAGGACGCTACAGATCGGCACAAGGCCCCAAACAAGGCTTACATCCCACAAATATAGCAAATACAGTGTATTTCCAACACTAACAACATATTATTCATTTCCGGGATGGACCAAGTCTCAATCCCCAATCACAATCAATCCCGCACCTGCCACGGTGTGCGAACCACGCCCTATTAGCGTCACAATGTGCTAAGCCGGGGTTTCGAACCCTCGGGCTACCATATACACAAACTACTCACCTCTAGCCGGTCGTAGACTCGTCACGCTAAAAACCAAAAGGTTAAGAAACAAAGATGGACACATTCTATACTTTCTGATAAGCTTAAATTATAAGTACTATATATCAATAAATTGTAACTTTTTAATATTATTAATACTTAACTTGCCATATTACGTTAATTTTTTAAATAATATTAAATTTATTTTATTCAATTTTATTTTAAATGATTTATTATATAAATAATTCTTTTACGTCGTCTCAATATATAATCGCTCAATCAAAATTATATATATATATATATATATATATATATATATATATATATATATATATATATATATATATATATATTTGGATCGGGATGCATTTTAAGTTAATTTCTCATTATGAAATAATATCAAACTAATGTTTTTTCTTAAAAGAAAAAAAGAAAAAAAGAAAAAGGAAAGAAAAATAATTACTACAGTGAATTATTTTACATAAAATATATTGTGAGATCGTGCAAAAGCCACCATTTCCTTGGTTCGAATAGTCCGGCAGAGAAAGAGAGAGGTGACAGCGAAGACTATGAGAAGCAGAGCCTTCAAACAACACAACTGCTACGAAGAACCGATCGATTAGACTTTTTATCTTTTCAGGTTTTAGCCTTTACTACTACTACTTATTTTCTCAAGTTATGAGTTGAAAGTTTGACAAAAAATGCTAAAGCTTTATTCGTTGAACTTTTGCATTTTTATTTATTTTCCTAGAATTTTGGTAAATCAGACACCCTTTCGGAATCTAGTATCCGGGTCTATCTTAGTTTTTGATTTGGTTATTAAAATTTTGGGTTGCAGCTGACTGAATTTGATTCATTTTTGAAGAGTTTGAAACAAATTTGCTGGCATTAGAATCTCAATAACACTGACGATATGATGTGGAGTTGGGGCCAATGAGTTGAGAACTTACTATAATGATGGTTTAGGATGGAGGATTACAAATTTTGGAGCAGACTGAGTTTATTTGTTTGACCGGAGCTCTTTTAGTTTGGTTAGGGATTGTATGTGAGAGTAGGGATAGTTTTGAGATTTAGTGAAGCCCTTGTTTTGATGATTTGTTTTGATGATGGTGGTGTTTGGGCCAGTTGTGGGTGACTCTTTCACTGGATACCTACTCCTCCCACCAGCACAGGTATAGTATAACTTCTGCCTCAAGGCTTAGGAAGATGTGAAGATGAATTTTGAACTTGAGACTTCAGAGGTTCTCCTCCCACTACATGACCACTAGGCAACACCCTTGGGTTTGTGAAGCCTTTTTTTTTTTAGAGAATCTCCTTGGATACATTATTGAGTAGTGGAATGAAGCTGGTGAAATGCATCAGAATGGATATAGAGGATAAATATAGCTGATCCAAACTATTCTGTGATTAAGGTGTAATGAAGAATCTGATATTGAGTTGCTGCTTTTGAATTCAATAATAGTGGTTAGTTGATGTGAGGTTAGGGTCGATGAGATTAGGACGTGGAAGCTTGTTGCATGTAACTATAATTAGATAGCCAATGAGAGGATTTCATCGGAAATTAGAAAGAGCAAGGAAAATATGCAATGGTAAACTTGACTTATTGAAAACAGAAGAATAAGAAGCGTGGGTACACTTAATTGTTTAAGATTTAATGTTAGAATTGACGCCTTGAGGTTTTGGCGGGGTTACATTCGAATTGATTTCTCTGATAATATACTCGATTCGTAGTGAACATACTGCTGAAGTTTCCCAAAGGCTTATATCATGTGTTAAAAAGCTTACCGAAGCTGCAAAGTGGCTTTAGCTTATTTCCCTAGATCCAATTATAAAACCACTATAGACGTACATGCTATCCTTTGAGATTGATTATTAGTCATCTCAAGTCCATTTTTCCTAAAACGATCTTTCAGTAGGTATCAAAATCTAGGCCCCCAAGGGTTAGCTTAATTGGAGAAGGTTGTGGGACTTGTGTTTAAGGTCACAAATTCGAGCCACTAACTCTAGTATTTAAGGAGAAAGGTAGAGGGACGTGCCCATCATCTCCAAGTTTCGGAGGCTGGTGTTGGCCCAAAGGGTTGGCAAAAAGTGTCAAATTCCGATTGAAAAATAATGTAAAAATTGAAAATGAATCTGAAAGATATTAATAAACAACAACAACAATAACTACGACTCAATCCCAAACAAGTTGGGATCAGCTGTATGAATCCTCACTGTCCATGTTACTCTATTTAAGCTCATCTCATACCAACTATAGGACATCAACTTACTAAGTCACACCATGAAAGTGTGGGAGCGGGTGGTTGAGACGAGGGTGAGGGGGATGACGTCTATATCTGTGAACCAATTCGGTTTCATGCCGGGCCGCTCCACTACAGAAGCTATCCACTTTGTCAAGAGATTGGTGGAACAATTCAGGGATTAGAAGGACCTGCATATGGTGTTTATTGACTTGGAGAAGGTGTATGACAAGGTCCCAAGGGAGGTATTATGGAGGTGCCTGGAGGCGAAGAGCGTGCTGGAAGCCTATATAAGAACAATCAAGGACATGTACGATGGAGCGAAGTTTAGGGTTAGGACGGTGGGTGGAGACTCAGACCACTTCCCGGTGGATATGGGGCTTCATCGAGGATCTGCCCTTAGCCCTTTCTTATTTGCCTTGGTGATGAATGCATTGTCAAGCCATATTCAAGGGGATGTGCCTTGGTGTGTGTTATTTGCTGATGGTCCTGATAGACGAGACGAGGGTCGGCATTAACGAAAGGTTGGAGGTCTCGAGACAGACCCTCGAGTCTAAGGGTTTCAAACCGAGCAGGTCTAAGACAAAATACCCGGAGTGCAAGTTTAGCGCCGAGTCGAGCGAAGTAGGCAGGGATGTGAAGCTTGGAGCCCAGGTCATCCCCAAGAGGGACAATTTCAAATATCTTGGGTCGGTGATCCAGGCAGACGGAGAGATCGACGTGGATGTCACCCACCGTATAGGGGCGGGGTGGTCGAAATGGAGGCTTGCATCAGGAGTCTTGTGTGACAAGAAAGTACCACCGAAACTCAAGGGGAAATTTTATAGAGTTGTGGTTAGACCTACCATATTGTATGGGGCGGAGTGCTGGCCGGTTAAAAACTCTCATGTTCAAAGAATGAAGGTTGCGAAAATGAGGATGCTCAGGTGGATGTGCGGACATACCAGGTTAGATAAGATTAAGAATGAAGTTATTCGGAAGAAGGTTGGGGTGGCCCCGTGGATGAGAAGATGCGGGAAGCGAGGCTCGAGTGGTTCGGGCATGTGCAGAGGAGAAGCCCTGATGCCCCGGTGAGGAGTTGTGAGTGGTTGGTGGTGGTTGGCACGGGGCGAGGCAGAGGGAGGCCTAAGAAGTATTGGGGAGAGGTGATTAGGCAGGATATGACAATAATGCAGATTTCCGAGGACATAGCTCTTGATAGGAAAGTCTGGAGGTCTAGAATTAGGGTTGTAGGATAGGGGCTTCTAGAGCTTTTCGTACCTCTTTAGGGCCCTCCATAGATGTTTTGCGTTTTGTATCGTGCTCCCTATGGTAGTTACTGTTAGGTGTTATTGCATGCCTTTTAATTAACGATTTTATGTGTAGTTATCTGTTTATGCATTTTCTGCTGGAGTAGTGACTCTTTTGTTGTTCCTTTTCTTTTTCTCTTCTTTCTCTTCTCTTTCACTTGAGCCGAGGGTCGATTGGAAACAGCCTCTCTGCCCTTTCGGGTAGAGGTAAGGCTTGTGTACGTATTACCTTCCCCAGACCTCACTTTGTGGGAATACACTGGGTAGTTGTTGTTGTTGTTGTCATACCAATATTATGTAAATACAGATGAAAAGTATTTTTTATCCCAAAAAATAAAAATACAGATGAAAAGTAAGTTTTCTATATTTTCTAAATGTATGAATCTCTAGAAAGCATAAGACCTACAATAGAATTGCTTTGTAACTATTAGGTATCGCCCATATAAATCTTTTTCTTCTATTGTGCCCTATCTTTGGCTAGAAATTTTATTTCCTCCGAGACAACTTCCTTCAGTGTGATTATAGGTCTACCCCATCCGCTTTTAACATCTTCACTCTCCATAGTATCACACCTACGTACCGGTGTAAGGAAAGAACTTAATCATTGTCCAATAAATTACAGAAAAGAAGGTTGTTGCTTGGATATTAAACAAACTTATGGACCATTCAAGTACCTCTGCAACAATAAGAGCAATATTTGGAAACATGAAACATATAAATGTGTTTTCCTGACAGTGTTCAATGTTGCATTATTTACTCCAACTTCAAAGTAACAGTCTCTTAATAGATATGAAATTTTTTGTCTCCATTTACTGGTTGATGGACATATGATATTAGTTCCAATGTTCCATAAGCGTCTTGACTGTAGATTATCATAAACGATGAAATCAGGAAAGAAATAAAAAAATAAAAGAAGACTAAATATGTATACGGAAACTCCAGATATCCCTAAAAATATGTTGCAGAATTGAAATACTTTAACACAATTAATATGACATTTCACATTCAAGTATTGGGCATCGGGCTCTTGGGGTTTGAATCAAACTCTACCTGGCAATCCCTCTGAGAGCCCTCTTTATGGTGAACCCGTCTCAGTCCAGCAGGATTGATGAATGAGTATCTGTTGCAATAAACCTGTTCAGGTGAAACTTGCCTTTTTTGCCAATCCCAATGGTAATGAATTTGTTTGTATATCTGCAGGCCATCTATGGCAATCATATGTTTGTCTGTCTTTCCTACCTGGAAGTTTTCTTTTCGTCTTGGGTGATGGTTCAAATTGCTTTGGTATTTGTTGATTTCCTCTTTTTCGATCAGTAAGCAAAAGATTTCACTACTATAACTTGCCAAGCACTAAGATAGTGCTAGGCATTAGGAAAAGCAACTTATTCCAAGATTACAAATGCCTCATTGCCTATAAGCTACTGATGAACTCTTATCATTTTCCCCACATCATAAATATTAGACAGTTTACATCAGAATGTTATTACTTTATATAAGCTTCTATGTTAAGGCATGCATCGGTGATGCTTTCCCCTCAGAAAATCTCTGGTTCCTCTCTTTTCAAAATTCAAATTGTCCAAAATCACATGCTATAATTGTTCTCCACATTTTCTTCAAGAGTTCAGGATTGATTCTTTGATAATGCCGGTTTCATTATTGCATTCATTCGAATAGAGAGACCTGTCAGCTCTTGATGCTGCTCCTAAATCATCACTTTTTACCCATGAACATGTGCAGAAACAAGTCCGCCTCAAGGTTATGAAAAAGTAGTGTCTTGGATTAGGCTTGAAGTTATTTGCAATTATTGCCATGTTGATGTGTTGCAGAAGGCTAGATGAGAATGTGGGGGCACGATGTTCATTATGCTTTGTGCTCCTTAATCGCAATGCATGAGTTTGTGTTGGGTAGTCGTGAAAATTTCTCCGTGCTTTTTTTTAATTTTATCAGTGTACTCTTAGATCTCATTCCACATTTTCATGTCATAAAATAAGTCAGCATTAGATTAGGAAAAGATGGGGCTTTATTGTATTAAGCTTATTTTCAGTTATAGCCATTTTATTGTGTCCATAACGGATAGAAGAGAAAGTAGGAAGGTTCATTGTGGGTCTTTTGTGCTTTGCAGTCGTTAAGTGAAGCCATTGGACTTGCACTGTGATATTTGGTACTATTACCTTTCAAATTGAATTCCCATTAGGACCTTATCTGCACTAACTGGTAAAGCATATGGCATCTGTTATCATCTAATTAGTTCTAACTTTTATGGGCAATTTTTTTGACATGTAATGTTATATGTGTTACTGATATATGTTAATATATATAAAGAAAATGCTGAGGGTAGTACACCCAAAACGGAATCATTACGGAATCTTCGGCATCTAACAAATTTTCATGGACGCTTTTGAACATATTATCGTGTTCTTTCATGAATTTGTTGCTTCCAAGTCCCAATACTTCAATGGCTATCGTTTCTTTTTTGGCCTTTGCTTAATTTTTTGTTATCCCTTAGGACTGGCATGGATTTTGCCTATGGTGGCGAAGATCCTGCAATACTGCAGCTGCAAAAATGGGGGTCCTCGCAAGTCCAAGTCAACCTGTCAGACTTCTGTGAAGGTTTTATTTCTCCAAGACGGGAGTTATTAGCTCTGCTTTCATATCATTGTGAAGCTTTACTGCTTCCATTGGGTAAAGGTGAATATTTTTAATTCACCTGTCAGTTCAGCAATAAAATATTTTATATTTACCTCTAAAAGGTTCCTGTTTGCTGCAGGTAAAAGTATTAATGATCCACAAATCTCTAAGAGTTTTCAGAATGCGGATACTTTGTCTTCCTGCTCAGTGGAGTGCACGGTACTCGGTAAAACAGAGTTAGGGAATGACTGTGAGAGCACTTCTCAGTCAATTGAGACAAAGCTGTGCAACATTAATACAACGACAGTGGATATTGAAAGATCTAACTCTTTCCCTTCTATTTCTGATGTAATAACTGTGGCTTGGGGTAAATGCGAAGATTTATGTAGTCAGCATGACAGTGTTCCTTTCAAAGAACTGCTTTTCGTGTTAGGCCATGAGGGGGTAACTGTCCATGCTTTTTGTCAATCTTATATGATGAGTGAGTCAATAATACCCACAGAACAAGATGATGTAGGTCAAGGGCTATGGGTGGAGTGGGGGCCGTCAACATCCTCAGCTCAACCAGCGGGAGCTCTGTATGACCCTACCGTCCAGTCCAATGAGTCCCTGGAGGTCAGTGACATGAATGGGTCTAGTCCAACTGGGGAAAGAGCTAATAGCTGTTCTATGGAGGGTAAAAAGGAGGTGTCATCTGAGAGTGCTGGAGTAAAAAGATGGCTGCGTACTTTTTTGACTGAAGTTAAAACAATGAATTCTGATGGAAAAGTGTATACAAAGTTCCCAGATAAATCATCAGTTCCTTCATCTGCTTCAGTTGTCTCATTTAGTAATTTTCTCAGCTGTCCACAGCTTTTGGAATTTCTGTTTGATGGCTGTCCTATATCACATGACAAACAGAATGGTAATATCTCAGCCGAAGATCCTACAGAAAGTGTATGTACAGATTCCACACAGATGTCCCCTGATGCTCTAGTTGATCAGATGAGCACTTCTTACAAATGTTTCAGTGTGTTCTCTAATGATGCACAATGCTTGATTGGGTTTGCCTTAAATACAAATAAAGATGTGCAAACTAACACAACAAATATAGATGATGGAACAGGCTGTAAAGTTTTAGTTGCAGTGGCCAGGTTAATTGATTGGGGAATGCAGTGGGTTTGCTCTGTGACAGTGGGCAAATGCTCTGAGGGCAGGTCAGCAATTGAGTGGCCAGAGTTTAGGTTTTCTCATGCTTTTCTTATTTGTCTTAATGTTACTGGCTTAGTCTCCTTTTACGTTGCATTAACCGGTGAACATATAGCATGTATAGATCTGTTAAATGTGTGTGGAGTTTCTCCTTTTTTAGTATCTCAAGAACAAAAGAATTCATCTCTGAAGATTACAGAAAGTCGTATTGAAGAGAAGAAATGTGGTCAATTCATCAATCAGGAGGGAGATTATGTTGGTAGAAGAAGGTTCAAAAGGCTTTTTGTCATTTCCCATTCCTTGACTTTTTGTGTGATCGATGAATATGGTTTAACATATGTAATAAATGTGGATGACCATATCCCAAAGAAGTACTGCTCACTTGAGAAATTACAACCTCAGTATCGACAGTTGGGTAATGAAATGTTGGCTGCTTGGGAGGTAGGTTCTGCTGAAATTGGCTATCAAAGGGTCTTTTCTGATTTTTTCGGTGGGAAGGAACAAATTAACTCATCCATTATTAGAGAGTCTTCTTTTACTGCTAATACACATGGGGAAAGGAAGTATGACTCATGTGGGAGTAGCCTATCTGATGCTACCGATGTAAATAAGAATAGGATTTTTGGTAGTAGATCGCATTCATTCCAAAGCAGAAAAGTTTTCATTGGTATAGATGGATCCAAAGAAGATGCTGTTGTTTGTTTTTCTCCTTTTGGGCTCACTCGGCTAGTGAAGAAAAAATATTCTGAGGGAAATGTCAAGTGTCAACTTATTCATTCCAGTTTACATGTAAACTTGACTGTAAATGATGACAGCTGCTATAACATTCAAGGTTGGGATGCTATAGTTGACGAAGCTGTAGGTTGTAGTTTTCATGGTTCTTTGTATTTGGTCACAAAGGACGGTATTGCTGTAGTTTTGCCTCGTCTTTCATTTCCTTCGAATTTCTATCCTGTCGAAGCAATTGGGTACCAACAATCTTGTTATAGTGCTGGCTCTAAGTATGGGGTGCATAAGGTTCATGAATTTGAAAGCACAAAAAGACCTTTTTCTCCATGGAAAGTGGAGGTCTTGGATAAAGCACTCTTGTATGATGGGCCAGAAGTAGCAGATCAATTATGCTTCGAAAATGGTAATTTCTTGAAGCTGAAATACTCCCTTTTACTAGCCTTCACATTTTTCTCCCCAAAGTTAAATAATTCCAGATTAAATTATAAATATTTTCTGTTAGAGTTTGTTTGGCCTAATTATCTGTGTCCTACTTTGTTACTTTGTGCTGCACTGCTGCTTGTTTTTTACAGTTTTTGCACATGCTTTCATTGTTAATATATGAAGATTATCTTGCTCTTGTTAGCATTTTTCTTTCAGGCACTGGGTTTTGTGCTTTGTGACTTTGTGACAGAAGTTTCTTGTTTAAAATTGCTCTAAGAGAAATAATTAAAATGATCTTACCCTTGTTAGAATTTAGATTATTCCTTTTGGTGACGGGCTTCAAAGTTACTCTAGGAGAAATAATTAAAATTATTTTACTCTTGTTAGATTTTTCCTTTTAGTGATTGGGCTTTTTCAGGCTTGTTGACTTTTTGACAGAAGTTTCTTGTCTAAAATTGCTCTTGTAGTCTAGCTTTCTGTCAGTTGTACTCTTTCTGAAATGTCCTTTGGGAGTTGACAGTTGAGTTATTGCAAATATGAGATTGTGTTAGTAGGATCTAAGCAGTGTTGTTAAAGGCTCGCTCGAGTTGTACTTAAACCCTGAAGTTTGGTGCTGCGTGGACTGGCGTTTTGTCTTTGCTTAAGCAACGCTAAAACACAGGCATCAAAAAACTAAGGCACGTGCAACATCTCTCTTGAGCTCCATCATGAAAAGAGCAACACTAAACAACAAAGACAGTTCATTTATATTGCTTAGCTGTTAAGAAAACCGGGTGATTAGTGACTAGGCATAGGAAATTAAAATTGTGTTAGAGAAGTCATAACTAAATTCTAATTACTTTGGTTCAGTTATCTTACTCATCAATTTTATAACTACTGCTGTTTCTTTTACTTTAGTTAGCTTTATTATTTTTACTGTCATTACTTTTCTGTTCTACTGTATTTTCATCATAGCTTCTTTACCCTTGTATTTGTCAAACCTGTTTCGGAAAACACTTTTTTTGAGCCGAGGGTCTAGCTAAAACAACCTCTCTACTCCACAAAGGTGGGGGTAAAGTTTGCGTACACCCGCCCCTCCCAAGACCCCAGTTGTGGGATCACACTGCTGTTGTTTGATAACTAAACATACTGAAAAGCTTAAAACTGTCTTTTCGCATCTGAATAGAAAAAAACAATTGCCTTCTCAACTTGAGTGAATTTTTACTTCATATATTTCATTTAACTGTCGCTTTTCCAATTTTCATCTCTATGTAATTGTTGTTTGTGATTATAGTTAATTTTTGTTGCCTTACATGTATATTGTTAATCGTCTCTTTGTTTGCTCTTTTTTTCTTATTTTCCATTAGTTGAGTTAATTTTTGTTGCCTTACATGTATATTGTTATATTGTCCGTGCTTTAGTTGAGTTTTGTGCTTAAAGCTCAACCTACCTTGGCGCTTGTCTGTCCTTCTTGCCTTTGATAACACTGGATCTATGTTATTTAGGCTTTCTCGCTGATTGTACTCTGTTTTTCCCCCGCCTTTTCTCAGAGCCTTCAGTTTTAGGGTTTCCTCAGTTATTGAACTTTGGCTTTCCATAATCATTCCCCTGGTGAAAATAGTTTTCTAGCACTGAAATGTAATGACTTTTTCTCTAAAATCAATGTTTCATAGTTTTATTGAATTTTAGAAGTTGATAATCTTGGGAGAGCCTCTCTAAACCTGCCTGAAGAATTCAGGGTGCGGTAGCTGCATTAGCGAGAGCAGGCTTATTGCACTAATTTGTGTGACTTCTCTTTGACTAAAAAATCTAAGATATTGATTGAAAAGATTTAATTTTCGAAATTCCTTCTGGTGCTTCACCTATGGAAACATTTCATTATTCAAACTCGTGAGAATGAAAATGGAAGGAGATAAAGCAAAAGAAAGCAAATGATAGTGAAATGTTTAGATTACTTGTCTCCACTTCAAGGCAGTAATGCTTTGTGTGAAGGTTTTCTTTACAGTTTTCTTATTCTTTTCCAAGTTGAAACTACTAGAATATTTTGTGGAGTGCGACTATCGTATTGCAATAATCATTGGATAGCATACATCAGGTCTAGCTCCTGCATCTGCACTTTATGGTGCTAGTTTTTGTTGTCGAATCAAGTTCTTTAATTACCAGAGAATATATTTGTGCATAAGTATTCTAGGAACAAAATGTTCTTGTACTGCACCGACTAACTCATGCCCCAACAAAAACCAGCTGATTTTGGCTAAGAACTTTTTTCTTTTCCCGGAGACGAAGAAAAAGTTGATATGCAGGAAGTGTGATGTCCTTTCGCAAATTTTGCAGGATGGGACTTGAGTGTTACGCGGATTCGGCACTTGCAGCTGGCATTGGAATACCTAAAATTCGAGGAGATTGAAAAGTAAGTTTGACTTGCTTATTGTGAACCTAATAATTAGAATGGCTATAAAAATGAGTAGCATGTAGAAGTATAGAATGGAGCATTTTAAATTAGCTGGTACATCTACTGAGATATACAACATGACTAGCACTTCGAAATTTTTTTACTAGGAGTAGGAAGATCTTTGAACCTCTGCGTTTTTTGCTCTTAATCGTTGCACTTGAATCTAAAGGACTCTGAAAATCTTTCCGGGGTTTTTAATTTTCATTAGGTAATATTCTAAGAAATGAGAGCTGTAGGCAGCTTTTGCATTTTTTAAAGTTAAAGTATACTTTTGTGGACTAGATAGTGTCTGAATATTTCTCTACCACTTTTAGAGTTCTATTAAAACGCTTGTTGCAAAGTTCTTCCAGGTATTGTCTCCAATTGATTAGTTTGAGAAACTACTCGTGTCAAAATGGAAGATCCACATTCTCCTCGGTTGTAAAATCGTTTTTGACTAGTTCCCCAAGCTTGTTAGAAGCTGATTAGTTGACTGTATGCTTGTTAGAAGCTGATTAGTTGACTGAATGCTGTTGCAACAGGCTCACCCTTGCCTCATAGGCTTATCTCTGTCCAATCTATTTGTTTCGCTTTAACATGGGTGGACATGGGTAAAAATGTTTATCAAGAACGTGAATAATAATTACCTGTTAACAAAGAGAAATATGTCTAGAGGGAGAAGCTCCTACTTCTCTTTAGAATCAAGGAAGCTAGATAATTTGTCCTACAGGGAGGCTCTTTCTGGCTATCCTTAGAGCTAGGTGGAAGCTGCCGGAAGCTTGATACAGGCAAAGAAACGAGGTTTTCTTTTGTCAGATGAACATGCTCAGAGAAGAAAAGAACTTTTTGAAACTATGCTTGCTTGGTAATTTTTCGAAATGGGTAGATTCTCCGGAGGCAGTAAGAAACTGGGATATTGAGGAATGGGATGTAGAAGATGGTAAGAAAAATCTCTCAATTGGTGGACACACAATTCAGTTTCGATTTGCGAATGAGGAGCAGGCTATCAAAGTTCTTCAAGGAGGAAGGAGGTGATTGGGGAAGAACTTTCTGGTAAACTGGGTAGAACTTGCAGGGTGTGTCGACCCACTCTTTTCTGGCGACACTGCAGTGGTAAACTTGGTAGGGCTACCGGCACTCTTGTGGTGCTTTGATCTTTTCAAATAGATTGGAGATCTTTGTGGAGGTTTTGTTGATGCAATCTGTAGCTTGTATGACTTGATGGGAGTCAGAATTATAGTGAGTTAGGGAGAAGATTTCCTGTTTCAGTGGCAGTGAATGATGGGGATATGGAGTTTCGTTTGCGGATGTTTCCAGAATTTCGCCCAGAGAATGCTGGGGAGGATGAGGGGGAAGATAGAAGGGGGTTTAGGAGAGAAGTTGGGGGTGATAGAGGTAAGGGGGTTTTCACTGGCTGGGATTAATGGATGAATAGCCGCTAACGGCTAAAGTGGATATGGTGGACGGGGGTTCTGAATTGGTGAAGGGAAGAAGGTATTTGGGGGGGGGGGTGTTGGGGGATGGATGGACACAAATACCCATGTATTAGTCAATCCAGCTGCTGGTTTAGACTCATACTCTGAAACATAGCTGTATCTCTTTTTGGCGTTTTGGTGTAGACTAGAAGATGTCGACACACTGGATAGAATGTTAGGCTTCCACAGCTTCTCACAGTAATGTAAAGGAACTGAGTTTGTAAATAATATTTGGCACTATCTTCCTAATTCTTGTTTATCATTTGAGGTTTGCTCTGCTGCCTTTTGGTTTGGCTTCCTCTTTATTTTGATTTTTCTTCTGGTTAACTATGATGTGTTTTGCTACTCGGAGAAAACCAGTTACAAGTTGAATGAGCGACAAAGGGGCAGCACAAAATTAATTTTACTAATCAATAGAATAGTACTTTAAGAAAGGGTGCCTTGGGCGTAACTGGTAAAGTTGTTGCCATGTGACCAAGAAGTCACCGGTTCGAGCTGTGGAAATAGCCTCTTGCAGAAATGCAGGGTAAGGTTGCGTACAATAGACCCTTTGGTCTGGCCCTTCCCCGGACCCCGCACATAGCGGGAGCTTAGTACATTGGGCTGGCTTAATAGAATAGTACTTTAAATATAAAAACGTGGGGCTTCGGCTATCCTGCTTTATATGCACCTGTTGCTTTACCTCAGTTTTCTTTATGACATGTAAGCCAAGAAAAAAGGTAATAACAAAAAGGACATATTACTGACTAGGGCACCAAGACCAATAGGTTAGCACCACTCGTGTGGACCAGCTATACAAGAGAGACAGAGACTGAAAAACACTTAAAGAAAAGCTTAGCTATACTACCTCAAACTCTAAAGTACTAAGAAACACCAATAATACTACTTTGTCTCAGATTCGGCCACAAAATTATTGGATAAACGAAACTGGTTGTGAATTGGTTTTTAGTTTAGTAGTTTACAGTCGTTTCATCTCTAAAACATCAGTTCTAGGTTTGTGCCTCCGGAGGATTTTTGGAGACATGGCATGTTATACATCTTATGTTTGTCTATCAGGTCTTTAGAAAGGCTTACTCATGTCAATTTGGCTGAAGAAGGCATTTTGAGGATGCTCCTTGCTGTTGTTTATCTGATGTCCTGCAAAGTTTGTAATGATAATGAGGTCGCCGCTGCATCAAGGTATGCAATCTTCTAGGTGTGTTATTTTATGAGTTAATGTTCTGAAATGCTTCTCCTTGAGTGTTATTCTATGTTTACTTAATTTTGTCATCTGTGATTCTTAAATTCGATAATAATCCTTTCTTTTAAGCTTTGCTAGATGGGCTCTCCGTCCATCTTGTCAAACAGGAAAGCGTTGAAAAGCCTCAAAGTTTGTTTGGGCTTTAAGTGAAAAATTGCAATTAAACCATGTGCTTTATGAAAAAAAGGCTCAAATGGAAAAATAAATGCGTAAAGTAACTATAACACAACAGCAATTTATAAACAAAACAATTAGAAAAAACCTACAATAGACGAAAAGCAAAGAGGTATTAATTATGCCTATCAAATTTAAAGAAGGCCTTTTATATTTCTAATTCAGCCGAACTAGCTAGGGGTTGTGGCCTAGTAGTAGTATATACTTGCCCCAGTTTTTAATTTGTCGTAAATTGTGTGCTTCACTTCAAAGAAGGCTGCACGTCACTTCTCACCTTTCGCTTCAAGTCACATGGACCTAGTTATTTTTTTGCACTTCTTTCTTTTCAAACACTGTTACTCATATATGTACTTTTTTGGTTTTGAAAGTTATCGATTAACCAACGGATACATATGCCCATTAAGGAATCCTAAAGTTAGCAAGTGACGTACTATTGAATTTTACCATATCATTCTAGGATTGCATGAACGACCCCATCTATGAATTCAAATTGTTCTATTAGTACTAGCTATAGTCTCTTTGTTCCGAGACAAACAGATTATGTTATTTTCTTTCAGACCTTTATGTGTAGTATTCAGTAGTAGTTCGTGAGTTGGTGACTCCACGTCTTGGGTAGAGGATTTCAGTATTGTGTTACCTTGAAATTACTTATCTCTATTTTGATAAAGTCTTCCGCACTTATTTAATTAAGATTATGATTTTGTTGATAAAAATTGAATATGAAATATTGCTAAAAACAGGATAGTGTGAATAAAGTGGCTTGCCTAGCTACCATGAGTAGGCTCCATCACGATCCCGATGTTGAGGGAAAATCCGGGTCGTGACAAATGCGTAGTGGAATTAACATTGGCTACGTTAAGAGCGGCATCATCAGTTATATTTGCATAATAGTTATATAATTGTTGTAAATGATTATTTAGCTCGTTCATATATATATATATATATATATATATATATATATATATATATATATATATATATATATATATATATATAGAGGGGAAAAAAAGGACTAAACAGGCACGTGTGTGATCTGTATGCAGAAATATTTCTGTTGACTGTTGCATTGTGACTTGTTGCCAATACCTTTACTTGCTCTGATATCAAGTTAAATTGTGCGAAAGGATCATCTGGAACTAGCTTAAGCTGTTACTGAGGGAATACCACAGTTACTTCATCATTTCTAATGGTGGTATAGTCATTAGTTGTGATAAAGCTTGGTTGAACTATATTGTGGTTTGTTTAGAATGGTTGGGTAAGATAACTTATTGCTTATTTTGTGACATCTTCGTTATTGTCTGAATTCACTTAGAGTTCTCTTTCTTATGCTTAGATCTTGATACAGGCTTCTTGCTTTAGGAACTGGCTTTGCCACCAAGATGATACGGGAATATGGTTTGTTGCAGCATAAGAAAGATGGAATGGAGTCGTGGAAAGTTGGAGGCGTGCAAAATTCTGTTTTTTCTTCAGAGTTGATAGATAGTAGACCTGATGAGACAGGAGATCTAGAAAGGATTCAGAAGATGGCTCACTTTCTGGAGATCATACGGAATCTGCAGTGGCGACTCGCGTACAAATGCAAAAGGCTAGGCCAAGAATTGGTATTTTTGTCCGGTCCTCCAATGTTCATTGTAATCAGCTGCTTGATGTTGATACGTATTACATCTCCTTTTATTTCATGGTCTAGGTGGATCAAGGTGACGCCGTAGGTGAGACAGATTTGTTGCAGGACGAGTCCAGGATTCTAGATGTTTCTGCTGATGTCTTATCTCTGGAGGCATCAAACCAAAAGGGTCTGATTCCTGCTTCTGAGATGGAAAGAAACAATGGTGAAGCCCTTGCTTTGATGCCCGTGGATGCATTTGATTCCAAAAACGTTTCTGCTTTGAACGCTATTGAGGCACCATCTTTAATATCTGAAGGAAATTCTATGAAAAGAGTTTTTTCCTTAGAAAATCCAAAGGATATGATTGCACGGTGGGAGATAGATAATTTGGATGTGAAAACAGTTGTCAAAGACGCTATACTTTCTGGTCGTCTTCCTCTGGCTGTTCTTAAGCTCCATCTTCATCGTTCAAGGGATTTAATGTCAGATCAGGAAAATCAGGATACATTCAATGAAGTTCGTGAAGTTGGAAGAGCTATTGCTTATGACTTGTTCCTGAAGGTATATCTTTTCCTAATGTTCATTTCAAAAAGATATTATATGTCTAATGAGTTAGCTACCATTCATGATCAGGGTGAGACTGGACTTGCTGTAGCAACACTTCAAAGGCTGGGGGAAGACATTGAAACCAGCCTGAAACAGTTGGTTTTCGGCACTGTTAGGAGATCTCTACGGATGCGAATTGTTGAAGTCATGAAAGGACTCGCGTATCTTGGACCACATGAGTGGCAAATTTTAGAGAAGATCTCACTTATCGAGGTAGGTGGAATTATTGTTACTAAAGTTCCTGTAACTGTCTCTATGGGTCTAGATTGTAGTAGAATTTTGAGCTGACGGTTTGTTTTTGCACAAAGAGGGTTTATCCTTGCAGCAGTTTCTGGAGTACCTTCTTTTGTCGGCACAAAGAGTTCAAGGGAGTATCAAATGGAAATGCAACAGAGGAAATAAAACTGCAGTTGTTGGCTCCATTAGGCAGAGACCTAGTTATTGCCTGCGGTGAACTTGATGGAGTTGTGTTGGGTTCATGGATAAATGTCAACGAACAACCAAATGCTCCTGAAGCTGACGATGATAGTACTCATTCTAGCTACTGGAGTGCTGCTGCTGTGTGGTTTGATGCCTGGGATCAGAGAGTTGTTGATTGTGTAAGTAACTTTAATTGTTGCTTCCAGAAAATTGCTGTTTATTGAAAGGGGTGTCAAGTGGGCGGGTTGGGTCAAAATTTGGACCACTGAAAGTGGGTTGAGTCATTCATCCCGTCCAAACTATGCTTGAGTTAAGATGGATTGGGTCAACTTGGGCTAAATAATTTGTCATAATCTTACCTTCCCAACTCAAAACCATCTTCTTTGCTTGTTTATTCGTCTTTTATAATTTGCTTAATTACCAAATCAAACTAAAACATCTTTTCTTTATTGACAGAAATAGTGGATTAAACTGGAGAGACACTTCTTTTTCTACTTTCTACTGAAGCTTTGTTTTGGGTCAAATTGAGTTTCATGAATTATTCCTGACTCAACCCACCCATATTTCAGCGGGTTGGGCGGGTGTATATTTATATAGGTCGAATTTAACACCCCTATTTATGGGACAATAATTTTAAATTATCTACTGTAACTCTTCCTCTCTGTGATTGTTATGTTATGATTCACCTCATGTGGAAGTATAAACTTAAGCTGTTGAGAAAAGAATGGAAATATCTAATCTATTAGGTCCTAGAAACTGCCCTTGATGTTAAGGCTAGATTATTTTGGATGTACCTTGTGCTTAGAATGTGATGACAATTGGTAACGGTGTGTCTTCAACTCAGCACCTTGGCTAGCCCTGCTATCTTGTTAGATTATGTGGCTACACTTTTATTTGAAACCTTATGTTATTAGTTAGTTAGGGAAGAGGGTTTTTGTTAGATAGTTATATGTAAATAGTGCTAGTCCCATATGTAGTAGGAGTAGAATATGTCTAGTCCCATATCTAGTAGGAGTAGAATAAGTATTATATATAAGGCTCATTGTATCATTGTTAATAGAATAAATTTTTTTCTCATACCTTCTCACATGGTATTAGAGCTTTAGTGAGAAAATTATCACTATGCGTCATTCCAACGACATCTGTGAAGAAAGATCTCATGGCCGTGCAATTTGCGGAAACTCGTATTGTTCCCAGGGTTCATCACTGCTACAGTGGTACTGTGCATATAGCAATACCACCATGAAACCCTTGTGCGACGAAACCCCAAAAATCCCAATCCCATCGGAACAGAAAAGTCAGTCACCATCAATCTTTCCGTTGACGACTCAAGATTGATTTGCGTTATCTCCTCATCGGTATGTGAAAACCAACATTACCATCTTGTTCGGAAAAGTCAGGCGATAAAACCCCCACGCGCCACCAGTACTAGGGTTCCAACGAGGTACAATAACTTTTCCAGCGTGCGTGAGCTATTCCGGCCACTTTTTGACAAAACTTCTTCCGAAAAACTTACTCGTCCAATGATCCCGAGCCTACCCATATAAATTATATCAAATTTTGATAACTATTTTTTCCGGTGTGAACAATGATTTCCCGCGTGTGAACAGTAATTTCCAGAAAGTTCTCTATTTTTTGGTGGTGTTTTAGAACCTATTTTATAGTGTGGAATTCGGCCTCATTTGTTTGCACTTAATGGAGGTCTGTATAATTAAGATCTGTAACAGAGACTTAATTTTATTGAGATGCTATCACATATTCATTATTAAATGCCGCCATCGGCTACCATTATCAACTATCACCATGCCACCACCACCACCCTACTCAGCCTCAATCACCACCACCACGCCACCATCATCCTCAATGATAGCCGCCACCATTATCGACCATCATCATCCACCATCCCACCACTTCGACAACCATCATTCTCACTCACAATCAACACTTATCCACCTCAACTACCACAACCAACTACCTCGCCACCATTAACAATCACAGCCGGCACCGCCTATCTTTATAACCTACCACCACCTTCCTCAATCATAAACCACCATCCCGCCAGTATTAACTATCACCTAAGTTGCTCCGACAATTCAGTTTAGGTGCCGCACCCGTGTCGACACGACGCTAGTATGGGTGTGGGTATGGGATCCGTACCGGATATGGTCAAACACTTTTGGGTACTTTGACCACAACGGAATGAAAAATTTGATACAAGATATAATTTGATTCCCGAATTCAGAACCAAAACTAGGATAAAATTTGAAGAAAATAACATACCTTATCTACGATATTAATCCATTACTTATTTACAACTTGAGAATAAAAAAGATATACACACTTTACAAGCTATGCTAAGTATTCCACTAAATTTCTAACAAATTTAGAGATATTTTTATTTTTTTATTTTTTTGAATTAATTTTAGCCGGATCCCCGCACCCGTATCCACACTAGGATCCATATCCCCGAATCTTAGAATTTTGCATCTTGAAGGACCCGACCTTTAGATCCGCACCCGTGTCGGACACCCGAACCCGTGTCCGAGCAACTTAGACTATCACCACCCACCACCACCATCATCAATCGTAATTGTCACCACTACCAATCACTACTAGCTACTAGCATGAACCAACATCATCAACCAAAACTACCACCAACCACCGCCTTTATTCGGCATTCGCCTGTTAGCCTTCACCACCAACAACTATCATATTTTCAAAAACTATATATATTTTATTGATAGAATATTAAAGTTTTTTCAAATAAAGATAACTTTTGATGCATTCAGACGTTGAAAATCAAACAGTCTTAATTTTTAGTATTCTGATTTTAATACGCATCTTAATATATTCAGATATGTATTCAGATTGAGATATCTTAATCTTAATACATCTTGATATTCAGATGTGTATTCAGATTCAGACATCTTAATCTTAAACAAAACAAATAAGGCCTTAGTCTCACTATTTTCAAATTTTTCTGGCGACTTTTTGGCCAACTTCTTTTTATCCGCAACCACCTGGTTTTGTTACTCGTGAGGAGTCTAGGAGCCTTGTATATCGAAGATCAGCTTGCAGATATTTTCACCTAGTGCCTTATGAGTTCTCGTATTAGTTAGATACGTAGCAAGCTCTACTTATGTTTCTGTGTTCCGGTTTGAGGGGGAATGTAGGATAGTTATGTGTAAATAGTCCTAGTCCCATATGTGTAGGAGTACAATATGTCCTAGTCCCATATGTAGTAGGAGTAGAATATGCATTATATATAGCGCTCATTGTATCATTGTTAATAAAATAGATTTTTCTCCCGTGCAAGTTTTCATTAATTAGGTTTTTGACAAAATTTTTGAGTATGTATATATTACATGTATGTATGTGTGTTGTATGTTGTATCTTTTTTTCCATTTTGAATTATGTAGAGTGGAAAACGTTGAGACTTGAGAGGACTTAGGTTACTTTACATGCAATTCCTAATTTGGATGTTTCCCTTAACTGGAACTTGAATCCAAGCATCGACACTAAGATTGAAGGCCTTAATTATAGACAATCACTTCTACAGTCAGAGCCACAAGCTTGTTTTTCATTGTTATTTTCTCGCTGTCCCTGGTGATACTACTCAAAAGTCAGAGCCACAAGCTTGTTTTTCATTGTTATTTATGATCTTTTAGCTGTACTCCTTTTCAAGTCTCTCATTTGTACTTCTCTTTGACTTGATGTCAGATCATGATGTGGATGCCTTTCAATGCTGGCCTTTTACCAGATCATTGCTTGATATATAATCATTTAAGTGACTTGTTTTTACATTCCTCGAAATGTGCACTTGTTAGCAATTTAGTTCACTGGCCAATCTTGGTAGCAGTTCTCCACATTCCAAGTGCTTTCTGCACCTAGCAAAGTCTTGTAATTTAAGTTAATGTACTCCTACTTGTCAAACTAATTAATTAACATGATGGTTCATTTATGAGAAAGAAGCTAGATTTGCTACACATGAATATGAAAAAATCTTTGGAGCAAAGATTCACTCATATCATACCCATAGAATTTAAATATTCAGGTAAAGTTTCTGTATAGTTTGAAAAATCTAATACTGCTACCTTGAAACAGGAATTCTGATTTGCCCTTGTGTTTTCCATTTAACATGTTATTTTCTTTGAAAACATATCTTGATTCAAATGAATTGTCATAATACGAGTTAGCTACTCTTTACTGGCAGAATTTTGACATTTACTAATTGGATCCTTTCATTCGAAGGACACTGCACCTTTGTCTGTTCGATTAACAGCTTGTCAACTTCTTATTGTTATTTTTAAAGAATGACAAGCACTCAAAAGATGAGTCAACTAATCTCAGTCATCCCAAGCATTCTTTGCTGGCCAGGAACTAGAGCCAAGGGGTCCCAATGCAGGAAGCTACTCCTCTTCTGCAGCCTCCATCCTTAATGGCTCGGAAAATGAAGCTTGAATATTATAGAATCAAATTGTTTTTCTTTTATTTTGATCATTTCTTTGATCCTGTTGATTGTATCATATCCGTTTTTTATTTTCATTATTCCATCTTGAGTTTAGGTGATCTTAGTGTTTAGTAAAACTTCTTTGCTGGCAATAAACATAATCTTATTTGCTGACAGATAGTGCTGGATCAACCTTTCCTTATGGGGGTCAATGTTTTATGGGAGTCACAACTTGATTACCACATTCGCCATAGTGATTGGTTGGATGTTTCAAGACTTCTAGAGGTAATTCCATCATATGCATTAACCAGTGGAAGCCTCAGTGTCAGTTTGGATGGTGTAAGCTCTTCACCAGGTGACGAATATCTTCAGAAACCTCATGACTGTGGCAGTTACATATATTCTCTTGAAGAGGTGGATGCTGTTTGCATGAATGTACCGAGTGTCCAAATTTTTAGGTTTTCTGCTTACAGCATGTGCTCCACGTGGTTGCTAATGCTTATGGAGCGAGAACTTGCTAGGAAATTTATTTTTCTGAAGGATTACTGGGGAGCTACTGCTGATATTGTAGCTCTTCTGGCACAGTCAGGTTTTATTCGTGATGTGCATAAATCTTTACCGATGGATGAGCTGGCTGAGAGCTGGTCAGACTCTGTACTAGATATTAGTGATGCTAGAACTCATCCACATTCCATCGAAGCATTTCATAAGGTTATTGTTCACAACTGTTCACAGCACAACTTGCTGAATTTCCTGGATCTTTACCTTGACCACCACAAATTGGCTTTAGATCATGAATCAGTTTCCTGGATGCAGGATGCAACAGTGAGTAAACCCAACTTATCATTGTGTAATAATATTTTGCTTTGGTTTCGGTATCATGTGTGAATTTTCTTTTATGTGAAAACCATAGAGTTTCTATTATTGGTTGTTACTTAACCATAATGGAGACCTATGTTCATTGATGGTTTCCACTTTTGAAAAGTTGAAGTGTCAAAACTGACTGTTGGAACCATGTAATATGTGATGGTCGCTTCTATATTTGTATATTTTTATGATAACTGTTGTTTATAGTATTTAGGCTTAGTGCAATTTTAGTTGGAATAAGATCAAAGCATAAATGTTAATCAAGGCTTTCCTTTATTCATGGTTGTCAAAAGACTTAATTTTCATCAAGTTACAACAATTGATTAACCTCCTCATTAATCTGATCAAATTCAGGGACTTCGACAGTAAGATAACTGGGCACAAAAAGCTGCTTGCCTTTTATATAAATTGTCATTTCAAAATGTCCACCAAAAACCTGTAAGGGAAAATGCTTCATTCACGCTCTGGGAATATATTTGCATGAGCGATTCTGTAGATGCTACTGGTATAATTGTCTTCTTTTTGCAAGCAAAGCCAAAGTTATTTTTTTTATTAATCTTGTTTCATTCATGATCATTTGTCTGAAAAAATGTTTCTTGAAACTCCTTCCTTTTAGGTACTTATAATAGCTTGTGTACTACCTTCCTTTCTATGTGGTATATAAATTATAGCTATATGAAAATACTAGTGGGAGATCAAACAAGAAATTGGTCTCAAGTTCATTTGACCAGCAGACGCCTAATTACGTGTCGATGCAACTTCCGTTTGCATCTTGCTCCACTGAGGCCTTTTATGCCCTGTCATCCCGAAAAGCATTTTATTATGCATCGTCTCTAGTTGCTGATTTCCTTTAAAAAGATCTATTGGTTTATAGTGCTATATATTTTCCTTGTGAACTATCTTTTTGTGTGTTTTGACAGTCCAATTCACTATCCTTTTGGTTTTCCTTCTATATGATCACCAGGGAGATAACCAATGGGCAAAATGGTTGCTCTTACAAAGGGTCAAGGGAAAAGAGTATGAAGCGTCATTCTCTAATGCCCGCGCTGTTGTATCACATAATTTGGTTGCTGGTAACAGTTTCAGCACTATGGAGATAGAAGACATAATACATACTGTTGATGACATTGCGGAAGGAGCAGGAGAAATGACAGCTTTAGCCACATTGATGTATGCTCCAATTCCGATTCAAGATTGCTTGAGCAGCGGTAGTGTTAACAGGCTCTATAGTTCTGCACAGTGTACATTGGAGAATCTTAGGCCATTCCTCCAGCGTTTCCCTACTTTGTGGCGTGCACTAACTGCGGCATGTTTTGGACAAGATCCAACTTGCAGCATTATAGGTCCTAAACCGAAATGTGAGTAGCTACTTCACTACTAAATCTGCTGGCCGCCTTTAAGGACCTCAAGCAGTTCTCCAATGCAGTGTTGTCAAATACGCGCTTAAAGCGCGCTTAAGCCCTGGAGCGAGGCTTGGAACATGTTGACGCTATGCCTCGCTTTGCGGGCGCTTCAATGTCGCATCAAGGCTCTAAGTCATACTTTTCCTTGCCAATGAGTGTGATCTTGAAAAGGCTACACTAAACAATTGATATTTCACTTTATCGTTTTTTTTTTCCGATTTTTTTGTCCATATGTTTGTTATTCATACTTATAATTATTGGTCTTGGACTACATATACATATCTTTACTCTTTCTCACAACTTTTTTCATTAAAGCCCTCACTCTATTTGCGCTTTGCGCTTAAAGCCCCAGTGGGCCTTAGAGCATTTTTGTGCTTTTCGCCTTTGATAACCTTGCTCCAATGATGGCAGTTTAAGTGTTTATCACATAGGCCTAACCAAAGTTGCACCTGTTTCTGATTATGACCTTTTCCTTATTAACTATATGTCTTCTGCAGTATTTGGATATTCTGATTTATTAGACTATTTGAATTGGCGCGAGAGTGTGTTCTTCTCTTCGGCACATGATACGTCACTCTCACAGATGCTTCCATGCTGGTTCCCTAAGACTGTCCGGAGATTAATTCAGCTTTATGTACAGGTTGTGTATGATCCTTAATCATCATTTAACTTAATTCCTTGCTCTTTCTTAAGATTTCATGGGATGGAAATTGCAATGTAGGATCTCCAACGACTTTACACTATGGAGATACTAGTCTCTCTTTTGCAGTTACTAAGTTAACTATAAGGTTACTCTAACGATCAGTCCATTCATTCTTGGTTGTGATCATGTTCTTTCTGTAATGGCAGGGCCCACTTGGTTGGCAATCAATTGCAGATTTGCCGGTGGGTGATCCCTCTCTTCTAAGGGACATTGTTCCCTCTGACATCAGCCCCTTGTCCTGGGAAGTTGCCATCCAGAAACACATTGAGGAGGAGCTGTATGATTCTTCATTAAAGGTAAGTAATGCTTCTGTGATCATTCACTAATGTCAAGCTTTGAGATACTGTCTTTTCGTGTCTCGTTTCCTTATCTATAATTGTGGTTGTTGAAGACATAATTAAGTAAACATAAGTCTGCTTTCTCTAACAGCTTAAGCTTTTAGATGAAAATGGTCACACTTAAAGGCATGTTTAATCCTTGAAGCAGCTCAAGATAGTTGTTGTGTGTCGCTTAACTGGCCATCTAGTGCGGGCACTACTCTCACCTCAATGTCTATGGGCTCTATCTTCAAGAGAGACAACACTAAACAATAAAGATAAATCGATTTGTTAATTTATGAGGAAGCTTTTTGGATGAATTTAGTTGTAATTATGGTTTGAAATTTAAATTTTGGAAAGTTAATCACTAACTGAGTTAAAAATTTAAAATAGTTTTTCCTTATCAAGAAATTTAAAATGGGTTTTGAACTTGCTGGCTGGTTATTACTTATGTATGCTGATTAATTTTGATGTTTTAAAGTTTTGTCCATATAATTTTTGTTAGTTTTGGGAGTATTATGTATAGATATTATTTAGAATCAACGAGAGAGATATTGTTGTAGAAGAATAAAAGGGAGATCCAGAATTGTAACAACTATAGGGGTATCAAGTTGCTTAGCCATACTATGAAAGTGTGGGAGAGGGTGGTGGAAGTGTTGGTGAGGAGGTCAGTGTCTATATCCAAGAACCAATTCAGATTCATGCCCGGTCGTTCAACTACGGAAGCTATCCATCTTATTAGGAGGTTGATGAAACAGTACAAGGATAGGAAGAAGGATTTGCACATGGTGTGTATTGACATAGAGAAAACGTATGACAAGGTCCCTAGGGAGGTTCTTTGGAGATACTTGGAGGTAAAAAGGTGTTCCGGTAGCATATATTAAGGTGATTAAGGACATGTATCATGGAGCTAAGACTCGAGTTAGGACATTCGAAGGAAACTCAAAGCATTTTCTAGTTGTTACGAGGGTTACACCAAGGTTCGGTACTTACCCCGTTCTTATTTGCACTAGCGATGGATGCACTAACACATCATATTCAAGGGGTGGTGTCGTGGTGTATGTTATTTGCCGATGATATAGTTCTGATTGATGAGACACAAGGCGGTGTTGACGAGAGGTTTGGAGGTTTGGAGACAGACCCTTGAGTCTAAAGGTTTCAAGTTGAGTGACAAAGACAGGATACTTAGGGTGCAAGTTCAACGATGCGAGGAAGGAAGCAGCATGGACGTAAGGCTTGATTCACAAGTTATCCCCAAGAGAAGAAGTTTCAAGTATCTTGGGTCAGTTATTTAGGGGAATGGGGAGATCAACGAGGATTTCACACATAGTATATGCGCAAGCTGGATAAAATTGAGGTTAGCATGTGGCGTCTTGTGTGACAAGAAGGTGCCACCATAACTTAAAGGTAAGTTCTATAGAGCGGTGGTTAGACCGGCCATGTTGTATGAGGCAGAGTGTTGGCCAGTTAAGAATTCTCGTATATAGAAGATGAAAGTAGCAGAATTGAGGATGTTGAGATGGATGTGCGGGCACACTAGGTTGGATAAGATTAGGAACGAAGATATTCGGGCGAAGGCGGACGTAGCTCCTTTGGAAGACAAAATGCGGGAAGCAAGGCTTAGATGGTTACGGCAGTGCAAAGAGGCACCCTTGATACCCCGGTTAGGAGGTGCGAGCGGTTGGCCTTGGCGGTTTTGAGGAGAGGTAGAGGCCGCTCTAAGAAGTATTGAGGAGCGGTGATTAGGCAGGACATGGCGCGATTCCAGCTCACTGAGGACATGACCCTTGATAGGAAGATGTGGAGGTCGAGCATTACAGTTGTAGATTAGGAGGTAGTTGGGCGTTTTTCTACTCCGTATGGAGTATAAGGCTAGTCTGTTAGTGTCTTGTTTTCGTATGCTAGTGATATGTGTTGTGTTCTTACTAATTTTTCGCTCTGATTTACTAGTACCTTGCCATTGTTACTGATATTGCTTTTTCCATTTATTTTTCTGATTCTATCTTTATGGCCTCTGTTATTGTTATTGTTCTATTGTCTCTTTTCATCTTCTTGTGATGAAGGTCTATCGGAAACAACCTCTCTACCCCGCAAGGTAGGAGTAAAGTCTGCATACACACTGCCCTCCCAAGAACCTGCTTGTGAGATTATACCGAGTTGTTGTTTTACCCAACAGAAAAAGGAAAATTATGCAGTCTTGATTTTTTACTAGTTTAGAATAGGTGTATGTACTATTTAAACAACCCATATATAGCTTAGGGAGAATCATTATGAAACTTCTCTATCTTTTCTCTTGTGTATTTATTTCTCTCATGATATGAGATCATATAATGAGAAAATAGTCATTGTGTAGTTACAGTGACATAACAGGAGAGAACTCCTGTTACCGAGCACTTTCCAGCAACTACATACGCTGCTCCGAGGTGGTGTTGCTTTCCGAAGGCACTGCACATATAACAGTGCCACCACTAAGGTCGAAACCCTCGTGCGATCCTAGCCTAGAAATTTCTGCTGCTGTAGGGTCTTCGCACACCTCCACTCGCTACCAGCAGTTTTATTTTTCCAGTGTCACCCACTGATGCGTGCGGCTTTTCTAGCCATTTTTCGGCAACTGTTTTAGTTGCTTGCCTCTTGATTCTGATTTTGCCCATCCAGATTCCATCAAGTTTTGCTAACTATACCCTTTGCCGACAAAGATTTGATAAGACTCCAGGAAAGGTGTCCGCTGCCAGGCCATTTTCCATCTCTGAAGGTCGACCAGCTTTCTTGTGAATTGACTTATCCAACATATCAAAGGACAACTTTATTCCTAGTTTAGTCTAGCTACTATCATATTGTCTTCGCTATAAGATATTCTTGACACCTTCTGAAATCATTATTTTTGAGAATATTTGTTCATTTATGTCGACAAGAATTGAAAACCCTGGCCGCATAAGTATAAAGTCTCATGGTCTGAACTGTTAGAAGGTTCCTCATCTTATCAGGTAATATAGTGAGTTTTTTAAGTACAAGGAGGAACGTAAGTAGGCATTTTTACAAAGCACATCTTTTTTCGAAGTTGGTAATCTTGTATCTTAACTTTCCTTTCTTAGGCCTTATTTCGTTGCACTTAATAGAGGTCTGAATCTTAATCATTTAGATCTCATATATTGAGTATGTTTTTATGTCTGAATCTTAATTGTTCAGATCTTAATCATTAAGTGTTTTCTTAACAACTACTTATGAGTTTGAATAGTCCTAAATGATTAAGATCTATAACAAAGACTTAATTTCATTAAGATGCTATTTATATTCCCTACTAACTGCCACCACCAACCACCATTATCACCTACCACTGTGCACCACACCACCATCATACTCTGCCACCACCATACTCCAACACCATAGACCACTAACATCTAATCGTATTATCGACTACCATCACCCACAAACCCACCATTATCGACTACCACCACCCACCTCTCCCACCATTATCAACTAACGCCACCGTCATCATCCTCAACCACAACCACCCATCCACCTACCTCAACTATCACACCAACCACCCCACTACCATCATCAAACATAGCCGCCAATGTCTACTATTATAAACAACATCACCTTCCTCAACAATAGCTAACACTACCAATCACCATTAGCTACATCCCAAAACCACCACTATTAACCAAATCTCCACTAACCACCGCCTCCAGTCGGCATCCACAAGCGCCACCGTTAGCCATCACCACCACCACCACTTACCATATTATTTTAAAAAAGAATTGTTAATAGAGTATTAAATTAATTAGTATTTTATTGGAATTTTCTATTTATTAAACTTGAAATAGAAATAATTTTATTCTTTCAGATGTTAAAAATAAACAAATCTTAATCATTTAGTATTCAAATACTAATACACATCTTAAATATTCAGATGTGTATTCCAATTCAAACGTTTTAATTTTAATACACATCTTAATATCCAGATGTGCATAGGACGTCTTATAGTTTAAAAAACAAATGAGGCCTTAGTCTTCCATTATTGGATCTTGGGTCATTGACCCAGAAGCCTTAGATCATATTTCTGGTAACTAGTATTTTTTCTTTTTTAGTTCTTATTATTAGTTTCTGAGCCGAGGGTCGGCCGGAAACAGCCTCTCTACCCTTTCGGGTAGGGGTAAGGCCTGTGTACGTATTACCCTCCCCAGACCCCACTTTGTGGGAACATACTGGGTAGTTGTTGTTGTTGTTAGTTCTTATTATTAGTCTGCTGTTTCATTAGCCATTAATGAATCCAAAACCATGGCAACTGATGTAGTGATGTAAATCAAGCTATCTTGATGCCTTCTTTGACTTTAAATGTTCTTGGTTTTACCTTTAAATCTAGTATCCATTAGTCGTTTGTCTCCGTCTCTTCTTTCTCAATAACTTTGTTGGTATACAATATCACACTACGGGACGGATCATTGGTGCTAAGCGTGAGTCATATGGTCTTTACTAGTACTACCTTAATCTCCCAAGATTACTTTCAATTTTGTCGAGTTAGAGACTCTCCTGAGATACTTCGTAGACAATTCAGACGTTCCAGTTGTCTAAACTTAAAAAATGATTCCTATTTTTTTCACATATCTACCTTAGAATATGAGTTATGTTAATTTGGTATCCACGCTCGTTCTTCCTCCCTTTGTCGATATTCTCTTTATTGTGTATCTGGGAGCACATGTTACGTTCATAACCCAATTATTGGTAAAGACAAATTAGATCCTTCCGCTTTCCAATGTGCGCTCCTAGGTAAATTCGAGTTGAGAAGAGATATCATTACTACTCACCTAATCTAGGTCGTTACTTTATGTCAGCTAATGTCACTTCCTATGAAGGTCAACCTTCTTTCACATCTTCTTGTTCTGACTATCTTAGCATCTCTCGGAGATTCTATCTAAATCTCTCATACTCCCACTAATAGCCTTACCCATATCACCTTGGCGTTCCTTATTAGTACCCTACCTTTATCAGCAAACAAATGTGTATTTTCTTCGTACCAGAATTGTATTCTTATTCTTAGTCGCTCATGATTTGTACTACCAATCCTTGGGATAATTATATTAATTTTCACATTCTTATATTGATATGTATTTGATGATTTCCCAAATGGGTATATTCAGAATTCATTGGTTGGGACTATCTTTTATGCAATTTGAAAGTTACTTAAGGTGCTCACAATTTGCCTTTGTAGCCTGGTTCCTTTTTTAATTTTAACTGTTTTCATGTTATCGTCCCTAATCCATGTTACTTTCTGGCTCTAGGAATCTAGAGTTGGAATAGAGCACCATTTACATCGTGGACGTGCATTGGCAGCTTTTAATCAGCTGCTTTCAAATCGAGTACAAAAGTTGAAATCAGAAAGTTCACGTAGAGGGCAGCACGGGACTTCAGTGCAAGGACAAACAAACATCCAGTCAGACGTGCAGATGCTTCTTTCACCTATAACACAGAACGAACAGTTGTTTCTTTCATCCGTAAGGATCGCTTTCTTTTGAATCAATTACCAAGCTGGCATTCATCTTTTTCTAATTTCAGCTGTATCAACCCTATATGTACATCTTTTGTCCCTTTATATTAGTCATCTATGTGGAAATGTTAATATCACTTTTAAAAAAGCGGGGGCATGAGACGGGTGTTTCGCTTAATGCAGGGAAAGACGTAAGCCCCATGGATCTTTAATTTTTTTAGTTTATAAATTAAATAAAATAGCTTAATAACATTAAAAACTATGAAAAATAAAATAAAAGTTCAAGAAAAAATTAAACGGATTAGAGAAGCCCGTTGAAAACAAAAAATCTAGTACACTTATATGAGTATAAACTATGCAGTGGTGTTAAAGTTATCATGAGACAAAAATAAACTACAATTCGTAACTTTCAAACAATTAAAAATCACAATTTCTTAAAAAATGTTATAAATACTACACATTTTACCACCTTAAAGGTAAATAATCAGTAAATTTTATCAGTGCTATAACTTAAAATAATACTCCTTCACGAATAAATACAAATTGATTTCAAATAGCATAGTAATACAAATTTGATCATTTTGAGAGACAAACAACTAAGATATGAATACAGATAGCAAAGTAATAAACCCGGGCTGTCTATTTGTATAGGAAATGTTCAAATGATGTTCACCTTCACTATATTCTCAATCATAGAATATTCAATACTATGGCTCATTATTTAAGTTACTCGAAATTAATCTTTATATATCTTTAGGTTCATATATCAGTCATGTATGAAAGCATTTGATGATCAGTGGTGTAGGGATTTGACACATGATTTGTGTAGGGATTGATGGGCGAGTTCTGAGCCTTGAGCGTTAGGCGTGCTTAGGGCGTACAGTTGGGCGTTTGGGGCGTAAGCCTTACAGAACTAAGTCCCACACGTGTGCCTCAGAGCGTTTTGCAAGTGCCCCTCCCAGGGCGAGCCCTGGGCGAATGCCAAAAAGACCTTTTAAAACACTGGAACGAATTTTGAGAAAAGCTCATGTGAATGACATCAAGATGCTTTACCTACTGCACCTCTGTCGCATATCATGTTAGTCAAACTACCTGATATTAACTGTTGGGGGTTTCATTTGAATTAAATCACAGAGTCAAATAGTTCCAGTTTGTGTATCTTCTGTCTTAGGTCTTAATTTTATTAGAGCTTCTTATAAAGTGTTCTATTTATGCTTGAAGTTTGTAAAAAAGGAACAAGGATTTACTTTATGAGAGCTATCCTAAATATATCATCTGAGAGATGAATGTACGTTGAAAGAATATAAACATCTAGAAGATGCACCTTCTCTATATCATGCTCTTTGGTTGGGGTGAGTTGAAGAGCACTCTCTCTTGTGATGGAGTATGACTCACTGAAAGAAAGAGTGCTGTGATGAAATAGTCTATTTATGTGTTAGATACTTCTATAAAACAAGCTGACATGTACATACACGAAATCTCAGAACTTCACATTCTGATGGTAGCATATTGATATATTTTCCTCTAAGCATTTGTTGTTTTTATATTTAGGTCGTGCCCCTTGCTATTGTGCATTTTGCTGATTCGGTGTTGGTGGCATCTTGTGCTTTTCTGTTGGAGTTGTGCGGTCTATCTCCTGGTACCCTCCAAATTGATGTTGCGGCTTTGAGAAGAATAGCATCCTTTAATAAATCCGGCCCTTGTTCCAATCACTTGAAGCAACCTTCCCCGAGGAGTTCTTCATTTCATTCAAATACTTATGACAATAATATTACTGAATCTTTAGCACGAGGATTGGCAGATGATTATTGCCAGAATGATTGGTTCAATCAAGCTAATCAAAAAAGTGATCAGTTCACAATCTGTGGTAGACAGCCATCTCGAGCTCTCGTGCTTGTTCTGCAACATTTGGAAACAGCAAGTCTTCCGTCATCAGCTGATGGAGTTACGTGTGGCTCTTGGTTGTTAACCGGTAACGGTGATGGAGTTGAATTGAGGTCTCAGCAAAAAGCTGCAAGCGAGCACTGGAATTTGGTGACAACATTTTGTCAGGCGCATCAAATTCCTGTGAGCACGAGATATCTTGCTATATTAGCAAGAGACAATGACTGGGTATGAGCTTATTAAACATCATTGCTGACTTATTAGTTTTCTTGGTATGAAAATTGTGTTCTTTTTTTGCCAGGTTGGCTTTCTCTCAGAAGCTCAAATTGGAGGCTACCCCTTGGAGACAGTGATGCAAGTTGTAAGCTATCTATTCTATTATATCTCCTTTTAGTTTTATCATAGGAAAAGGAGAGGACTTGCTTACTCATGATTTCGTCTCACTTGCTTTATCCACTATGTGTCAGGCATCAAAGGAGTTTGGTGATGCACGCCTGAAAACCCACATACTAACACTTCTGAAAAGTATGCAATCAAGGAAGAAATTTAGCTCTTCTTCAAGTTCAGATACAGGAGAAAAGAAGAATGGGACATCATTTCCAGATGAAAATATGTATACACCAGCCGAACTATTTGGAATTATCGCTGAGTGCGAGAGGCAAGCAAGGGCTGGACAAGCTCTTCTTCTGCAAGCAAAGAATTTATGCTGGTCACTTTTGGCTGCAATTGCGTCCTGTTTTCCAGATGTCTCTCCGATATCTTGCCTGACAGTTTGGCTAGAAATAACTGCAGCAAGGTTGCCATCATAATCCCTGTATTTTTTTCCATTAATTAATAAAATTCTACCTTCTTTCATATACATGGACTGTTTTTCAAAGTAATTTCTATTATATCCTTTACAGGGAAACATCAGCCATCAAAGTTAATAATGCTGCTTCCCAGATTGCAAACAATGTCGCGGCAGCTGTGGAAGCAACTAATTCCCTACCTGCATCTGCCAAAGCACATACAGTGCATTATAATCGCAAAATCCCAAAGCGTAGACGGCTCATGGAGCCTGTGTCAGTGCATTCCTTCGCTTTCACCATGCCTGATGCACAAAAGGCAGATGGAAATGTGAGAATTCAAGACATGACTGCTGAAGACGAATGTGAAAAGCAAGTTGATCAGGACGAGAAAGTTTCAAATGACTACGATGAAGTAGCTGGTTCTTTGTCTAGAATGGTTGCTGTGCTTTGTGAACAACATTTATTCCTTCCGTTGCTCAGAGCTTTTGAAATGTTTCTTCCTTCTTGTTCCCTCTTACCTTTTATCCGAGCTCTTCAGGTATGTTAAATCGTTGCTATCATTTATATGTTATCTTTTTGAAATGAAGAGGCATTACTCAGAAAATTCTCAGTGCTGAAAATTCTCTTAGCTTCAGACTGACTGGCTGTTAAACGTTTCATTGCTGTTCTTGCTGTCTTTCATTGTTTATTCGCAGCTTTTCAAACTGCTATCCAGCTGATTGGTCGCATGACATAATCGACTCTCTATGTTAATGTTATGTCTTTAGTAGTCTACTCTTGTCTCCTCGGGGTTTTTCATTTTACATGGTGCAACATTTACTTTCCTCATTATGACAAAGTTCTGTCTGGGGCAGAACTCCCTGCCTTCTCCTAGTTTCCCCTTAATTTGTGCAATTTGATGCTATAACATTGTGTAGTGAGATTCTCTCGTAGTCTCCCATTTCCTTTTTCTTTAAGGCTTATAATGCTTCTGTGAGAAAGCACGGAAGAAAAATATATTATTGATGTTTTAACAATGATACAATGAGCCCTATATATAATACATATTCTACTCCTACTACATATCGGATTAGGACATATTATACTCCTACTACATATGGGATTAGGACATATTTACACATAAGTATCTAACACTCCCCCTCTAGCCGGTGCATACAAATCATATGTACCGAGCTTGTTACATATGTAGTTAATACGACGACCAGTGAGGGACTTGGTGAAAATATGTGCAAGCTGATCATTCGACTTCACAAACTTTGTAGCAATATCTCCCGAGAGTATCTTTTCTCTAATAAAGTGACAGTCAATCTCAATGTGTTTAGTTCTCTCATGGAACACTGGATTTGACGCAATATGAAGAGCAACTTGATTATCACAAACAAGTCCCATCTGACTAATCTCACCAAATTTCAACTCCTTGAGCAACTGTTTGATCCAAATTAACTCACATGTCGCCATAGCCTCGCTCGATATTCTGCTTCTGCACTAGACCGAGCAACAACATTTTGTTTCTTGCTCTTCCGGGACACCAAATTTCCTCCTACCAAGACACAATACCCAGACATAAAACGTCTATCAGAAGGTGATCCTGTCCAATCAGCATCTGAGTATCCAACGATCTGCTCATGGCCTCTATCCTCAAACAATAAACCTTTGCCTTGAGCTGATTTTATATACCGAAGAATGCGAACAACTGCATCCCAATGACTATCACACGGTGAATCCATAAACTGACTCACAACACTCACAGGAAAGGAAATGTCAGGTCTTGTCACTGTAAGGTAATTTAATTTACCAACCAACCGTCTATATCTTGCGGGATCGCTAAGAGGCTCCCCTGTCCTGGCATAAGTTTAGAATTTGGATCCATCGGGGTGTCAACCGGTTTACAACCTGTCATTCATGTCTCTTCAAGAATACCTAAGGCATACTTTCGTTGTGAGATCACAACACCTGAGCTAGACTGAGCAACCTCAATACCTAGAAAATACTTTAGTTTGCCCAGATCCTTAGTCTGAAAGTGTTGCAAGAGATGTTGCTTTAATTTAGTAATACCATCCTGGTCATTGCCGGTAATAATAATGTCATCAACATAGACTCGAGGCAGAATGCTGATAGAATACAGAGTGATCAGCTTTACTCTGAATCATGCCAAATTCCCGGATAACTTTGTTGAATTTACCAAACCAGGCTCGAGGAGACTGCATTAGACCATAAAGTGACCAACGCAAGCGACATACAAGGCCACGAGACTCCCCCTGAGCAACAAACCCATGTGGTTGCTCCATATAAACTTCATCCTCAAGGTCACTGTGTAAAAAGGCATTCTTAATGTCTAGCTGATAGAGGGGCCAATGGCGAACAACAGCCATGGATAGAAAAAGGCGGACTGATTCTATCTTAGCCACAGGAGAGAAGGTATCATTGTAATCGAGCCCAAATATCTGAGTATATCCTTTGGCAATAAGACGAGCTTTTAGACGATAACATTACCATCAAGACCAACCTTGACTGCATACACCCAACGACAACCAACAGTAGATTTACCGGAAGGAAGAGAGACGAGCTCCCAAGTACCACTCGTATGTAAAGCAGACATCTCGTCAATCATAACCTGTCGCCATCCTGGATGAGACAATGCTTCACCTGTTGACTTAGGGATGGAAACAGAGGACAAAGAAGATAGAAAAGCATAATAGGGTGATGACAAACGATGATAACTCAAACCGACATAATGTGGATTAGGATTAACGGTGGTCCGTATACCTTTCCGAAATGCAATCGGTTGATTCAGAGGAGACAAGTCCGCAGTATTAGCAGGTCAGGTGCAGGACGTGAATCAGCTGGGCCTGATGCTGGGCGCGGACAACGATGATATGTCAAAAGTGGTGTTCCTGTGGTAGGGAGTCTAGGAGGAGCCACACAAGACTCCTCAACGGCCGAAATGGATAAGACTTCTATAGCGGAAGGTGAAGGAGGAGCTATAGGAGACTCAGGTAAGACTTTTGTGGCGGAAGGAGAAGGAGGAGCTATAGTAGGTTCATTAAAAGTCGGTATAGGTAAGACCACAGATATATCAAGGGGGTCAGAATGGTCAGAAGAGGAGGACATAAAGTACCTACGAAGATCAAGTGAGTAACAACGATATCCCTTCTGAACACGAGAATAACTAAAGAAGACACATTTGAGTGCACGAGGAGCTAACTTATCTCTTCCAGGGGCCAAGTTATGAACGAAACAAGTGCTCCCAAAAACACGAGGGGGAACAGAGTATACGAGTGATTGGGGAAACAATACTGCATACGGTATCTGATTCTGGATGGGAGAGGAAGGCATCTGATTAACTAAATAACAAGCTGTGAGAACTGCATCACCCCAAAAACGCAGCGGAACATGAGATTCAATGAGAAGTGTGCGAGCAGTCTCAATGATGTGCCTATTCTTTCTCTCTGCAACCCCATTTTGCTGAGGGGTATACAGACAAGAGGTCTGATGAATAATTCCTTGAGAAGTCATAAATTGCTGAAATTGAGTGGATAAATATTCTAAGGCATTATCACTGCGGAAAGTGCGAATAGAGACACCAAATTGATTTTTAATCTCAGCACAAAAATTCTGGAATATAGAAAACAACTCAGAACGGTCTTTCATTAAGAAAATCCAAGTAAATTTTGAATGATCATCAATGAAACTAACAAAATAACGAAATCCTAAGGTTGAACTGACTCTACTAGGACCCCATATATCATAATGAACTAAAGAAAAAATAGACTCTGCGTGACTCTCAATACTACGAGAATAGGAGGCTCGAGTATGTTTCCCGGGCTGACATGACTCACACTCTAATGTGGATAAACTAGACAAACTAGGCACTATCTTCTGAAGCTTGGATAAGCTTGGATGTCCTAAACGTCTGTGAATTAGGTCCGGAGGATTTGTAACTAGACATGCCTTGGAGGATTTTAGGGAGTTAAGGTAGTAAAGCCCTTCTGATTCAAGTCCTGTTCCAATCGTCTGCCTGTTCTGCGGTCCTGCATAATAAAAGAATTATCAATAAAATATATACCACAGTGAAGGGCAGTGAAGGGCACGAGTCAAACGACTAACGGATGCAAGATTAAAAGGACAGCCAGGGACATAAAGAACGGAATCTAGAGTGACAGAGGGTAGGGGATTCGCTTGTCCAACTCCTTTTGCTTTGGTTTGAGACCCATTGGCTAAAGTAACAGAGGGAAGAGACTGTGAATACACAATATTTGACAAAAGTGATTTATTACCAGAGATATGATCAGAAGCGGCTGAGTCCACAACCCATTGTTCAGGAGGACTAGATTGGGAAACACAAGCAAAAGAATTACAGGCAACAGAAGTATTAGTCTGAGCAACAGAAGCTACTTGTGGAGATGTCTGCTTACTTGCTCGATATCGAATGAACTCATTATACACCCCTTCAGATAAAGAAAATCTCCGGTTACCTGTAGTCTCAGTTTGAGCAACATAAGCATTTTTGGGCGGGCGGCCATGTAGAGAATAGCATACATCATGAGTGTGTCCAAGTTTATGACAATAAGAGCACTTGGGTCTAGATCTTCTAAAACGACCTCCTCCTCGTCTATTCTCCATAATATATGATGCCCGATTGTCCACTGATTGGGATACGAGGACAGATGAGTCAAGTGTCTATGGTGAGGTTACTGGGTGGCTAGGTGCTGCAGCAAGGTGAAGTAATCAAGAGAATAATTCATCAACTGTGGGGGCGCCTGGACTAGCCAAAATCTGGTCACGTAATCAAGGTCATTAGGGAGTCCAGCGAGTGTAAGAACTAGAAACATCTTCTGTCATTGCTCTTGTTGTTTTTCAATACTAGTAGAAACTGGCATCAACGTCTCAAGTTCTTCCATGACTGCCTGAACTTGTCCCAAGTAAGTAGACATATCTAATTCCTGTTTCTTCAAGCTTGTCATTCGCGATATTACATCATAGAAACGAGATGTCATTAGTGTAGAGATTACAAGCATTTTTCCAAACTAAATAACATGTCTGGAATGGACGGAACAAGGGCATCAACTCGGAATCAATAGATCGCCACAGGATACTACATAACTGAGCATCGACCTTCTCCCACTGTGTTTTGGCCTTTTCATCACCTTTGCTAGCTTTTTTTGTTAAATGATCTTGAACTCCTTGACCTTTACACCACAACTCGACAGATGAAGCCCAATCTAAGTAATTTGAACCTCCCATTAAAGGTTCTGAGGTAATCATAACACCAGAACTGCCAGAACCTGGGTTTCTACCCTAAAGCATTGATGCCCAAAGACATGATTGGATTATCACTAGATAACAAAAAGAATCAAATGAAAGTTCTCTGAAACAGATGCTGAAAATACTGTTTTTGCTGAAAAAGTACTGTAGCTACCGGAAAAAATTCAAAGTGGTCGAAATTAAACGAAAACAGGATGGTTAGGCTCGGAAAAATCAGACGAACACACTGTCCAAAGGAATTTTTCAAAATTCTGGCCGAAGGGCCCTCATGCGCCGGCGCGTGGGGCTGATGCGCCGCCGACGGCAGTGCTCCAGCAGGCGCGTGGGGGCGCGTGGGGTGGTTTTTTTCGGTGAACTTTCTGGGGGTTTGGTCGGATTTATGTTGGGGACCTTTTGGTGGTGTTGGATTTTGCACAACACTGATAATTAGTGACTTTTACGCAATTAGTCACTTAGGTCACCGGAAAATTGCACGGTGACTGAGTTATTTCTTTCCGGATATCGTTGGAATGACGCACAACGATTAATTTCTCACGGTAGCTCTGATACCATGTGAGAAAGCACGGAAGAAAAATATATTATTGATGTTTTAACAATGATACAATGAGCCCTATATATAATACATATTCTACTCCTACTACATATCAGATTAGGACATATTATACTCCTACATATGGGATTAGGACATATTTACACATAAGTATCTAACAGCTTCCTTGAAAGTTGACACTGTATCCTTATTATTCCCCATGCTGATCTGCTAACTGGCATGGACTTGGAGGGAGAGAGATTTCAGGAGGACATGGCATGAATAGTTCATTGGAGAGTTTCTCATGTATAGTATATGTAGTCTTAACTGACAAAAAACACTAATAACTGCAAGAAATAGGACATACTAAACCCAAAGAACCTCTTCTTCTCCTTTGCCAGTAACTAGCAACGAGTAACACCCTTTTGTTTCTTTGAAGTTGCGAAACAAGTGAAACCTTCTCTGACTGACCTGAAAGCTGTAAAGTCCTCATCATCTTTTTTCAATTTCTACCTTTTTATGCGGAGAGAAATCTGTATGCCATATTTGTCAAGCAGAGATCAAGGGTTTTGTTTTTTAGTATTATATAAGGATTCCCTTTATTCTTTAAAGTTATTATCTCTTGTAACTCCAGATTTACCCTTTAGGAAAAAGACGAAAACTAAATATTGGGACACAATCTCGTTCGTGTCTGGCAGGTATCTGAATAATTAACAGTACTAAATCAGAATGAAAGTGATGTTGTTTCCTTGAGTGTATAACATTCTGATTGGTTTCTGGCAGACATCTAAATAACAATAATACTAAATCAGAATGAAATGATGATGTTCCTAGCTTGTGTAACATTACGTGTGACTGGGTGTTCTCGTTTTATAGGACACATGTTGTCAATATAACAACAGTTGTCTAATTTCATATATCACAAATTTTGCTGTTTCGTTTCCAGGCATTTTCTCAAATGCGCCTTTCTGAAGCTTCAGCTCATCTCGGATCATTTTCTGCTAGAATTAAGGAAGAACCTCACGTACCCACACAAGTTGGAAAAGAAGGGAAAATTGGTAGTTTATGGATAAGTTCTACTGCTGTGAAAGCTGCTGACGCTATGCTCTCAAGATGTCCTTCACCTTATGAGAAAAGATGCTTATTACACCTCCTTGCTGCCACTGATTTTGGTGATGGAGGTTCTGCTGCAACATATTATCAACGGCTCTACTGGAAAGTAAATTTGGCGGAACCTTCTCTTCGCAAAAATGATGGCCTACATCTTGGGAACGAGCCACTAGATGATGCTTCACTTTTGACAGCATTAGAGGAACATGGACATTGGGAACAGGCACGCAATTGGGCTAAGCATTTAGAGGCCAGTGGTGGATCTTGGAAATCTGCAACGCACCATGTTACTGAAACACAGGTGTTCCTTTTACTATTTAGGACTCTTCTTCCTCATGTCAGTTTTTTTCATTCAGACATCATTTTTTAGAGCTGTTGCTTTTTTTATGTGTACTAATAATACCTGGATAAGCTCTACCATATGATTGTGGACTGGAGTATTATGAATGAGAAGACTTTACCCGTTGTATTATAGGGTGGAAGGCTTGGGATGTTGCCCTATTAGCTCTTACATAGGTTTATGGAAGGAGGGTAATAGGAGAGCGTTTGAAGAGATAGAAAATGATTTTGTAAATTTAAGGTATAGCCTTCTATGTTTAGTCACTTTTTGGTATATACCCATGAGGTCTTCGCTTGTATAGATGGTTGTGTGTCTTTTGCAGAGAATCATATTTTTGTGTAGATTATCTTCTTTTGTAAATACGACTTGCATAGATTTCCACTAATTAATAAATTATTTGTCTTACCCAAAAAAAAAAACCTGGATTTTAGCATGTGAAGACAAAAATACCTCAAAGGCAGGCCATCCTCGCAACAATCCTTGTAGTATTGTTTACCATCTTTGTATTATTATTCACCTAATAACAATCTCTCTATTGTAATCCCTGCATAATTAGTCCATGATCCAAACTACCCCATGGTGTCCTGTAGCATAGGAACTGATTCTTTGCTTCTCTAATACGGTGTGGGGGGCAGGTGTTGGTTTGGCTGCAACATAAGGGATAAGTCACCGCACACTTTGTGCAATCCATGAGTGGACATAGGAATTCATTTTTTAAGTGTTTTCGCTATTGAGTCAGAGATGGTTTGCTAGTACTGATGCTCAATAGTCTTAAGTAGTGTTATTTATAAATAAGATATGTCACATAGTATCAGAAGCAGATTTTTCTGTGGTACTAGATTGATTCAAGATGAAAGGAGCAATTTCCTGCTAAGGATATTGCCGATCCTATGCTTGCTTCTCTTGACTGGGCAGGAATATAGTAAAGCCCACAGATTTGGTTTCTCAATTAACTGATAAAGAAGAGATATATGCATTCAGATGTGTGGAACTTTTTGAAAAATTTGACCTAGTGAAATGTGTTATAATAAGTTTTTGACGCTTTTAATTGTGGAGTAAATAAGAGGAGAAGGGACATGACTACTCACAGGAATCAATCCTAAAATGCGTTGGCATTTACAGAGGGGTGCATCTCCCTATTAGCCATTTCCTTGTTAATTTAAGCATAACAAATTCTTGTTTCTAGACTTCAAAGGTCTCCTATACAAACTAGGAAGAAGCATCAAACTCTATGTTCCAAAGTCTTAGTTGACGTAGAAAGTCGAATGAGACTTTTGTTAAAGATATTCATAATGGCATTAACATATGGAAGAACTGCCAACAGAAAAATATGACTTTATGAAAACTTAAAACACTTGTATTGAATGGTTCTAAAAAAAACACGTGTATCATATATTTGTTTGATCATAGTTCAGTATGCTTCTCAAAGCCAGGCTAAGTCAACATCTTTCGGGTGGAGGGCAATTAGAAAAGCACTATCTCGACTGTGAAGATCACTTATTTGTTTTAAGCTGAATTGTCTTTTGTCTTTTCAGTTCAGGTGTAAAGAGAACTACATAGATGACGCAGAATCACTTGTAGATTTTTTTGATTCCTTGTAAGATACAAGTTCCCTGTAACCTGTACATATTTGATTGCCAGTACCAACTTGGTGCTGATGAATACAATGTTATCCGACCCAAAAAAATATCGCTTATTTCTTATTTTAACAAACTATGATTTAACCCTAATGTTAAATGCAACATTTTCTTTACCACGTGTGGAACTTGGAAGTTAAAATTGCTGCTGATACCACATAAATGCAATTGTAATACTAGAATGCTGGATCGACCACTTAAACAGGAAAGAAGACTCATAAAGCAATAATCAGTCAAATTCTTAGAGAAGTATATTGAACATGTGTATGAGATCATATATGTTCCAGAATTCCTACTTTCCGAATATCTCTTTTGCCCATTCTTAATTTCCATGGCCTTCAACGTTGGAATTAAGATATTTGAACTATAATCTATTTGGAGATAGTGTTGATCTCCATCTAGACAGTTGTCATGTGATCTATGTTATCTTGGACGTAATTGTTTGTCCTTTGGTGTGTCATTTTTTTGTATGTAGATTTATGTTATTTTATGCATTTACCTATCTTGCAATCTGTTGTTTTCCTCATCAAAAAATTTAACCATCTTGCTATTCTCCTTTATTTTTTTGTATTACTTCTTTTCATTGTAATTGACTCATGACTGCAAATATTTTGATCAATCTGATCCTCTTACTCTCTCCTCTCTTTGTGTTTTTCATTCATGCATGAAGGCTGAGTCCATGGTTGCAGAGTGGAAGGAGTTCCTTTGGGATGTTCCAGAAGAAAGGGTTGCTTTATGGGGTCACTGCCAGACTCTCTTTCTTAGATATTCCTTCCCACCATTACAGGTACTTTAGTTACATTATGAAATAGATGTGGCGTCAGCCTACACTGCTGCTCATTTTACTTTCAAACACGGAAATTTTGTTTGTTATTTCTCTTGCTGTTAGTTGAGGATGGGTTGGGGAGGAGGGGAAGTTTAATGCAGAACTGGATTGTCTGGATGCCTTTTCATCTGATGATTGCTTTTATGACTTATTTTATTTACTTATCTCGGTTTCTACCCTTTTCTGTAGGCAGGATTGTTTTTCCTCAAGCATGCAGAGGCAGCGGAAAAAGATCTCCCCGCTAGAGAGCTTCATGAACTATTGTTGCTTTCTCTGCAGTGGTTGAGTGGAACGATTACTCAATGCAACCCGTAAGTGTTTTGCTGAGGTCTCCTATTTTAACAGTCACTTTTAATACCTCTTGATTTGACTCTTGGATAAATGTATCAGAGTTTGTCCCTTGAATCTTTTGAGAGAAATCGAAACTAGAGCATGGCTACTGGCAGTTGAATCAGAGACTCAAGTGAAAAGCGAAGGAGAGTTTACCCTTTCTAGTCGTGAACCTGCAAGTGGCAAGGGCTCAAGCATTATTGACCGAACTGCAAGCATTATTACTAAAATGGATAACCACATTAATTCAGTGAGAATCAAGTCTGGTGAGAGGAATGACACAAAGGAAAGTAACCAGTCACATCTCAAGGCCACTCAGATGTCAGATTCTAGCTCTTCAGCTGCCATATTGGGCGGTGCAAAAGTGAAAAGAAGAGCCAAAGGCTTTGTACCCTCAAGAAAGTCTTTAGCTGATCCAGTGGACAGAAGTAACGAGCCTGAAACTAGCTCCATTAGTTTTAATATAAAGGAGGATTCACAGATACCAGATGAAAACCTTAAAATAGAAGCAACTTTCTCGAAGTGGGAGGAAAGAGTTGGACCTGCGGAGCTAGAACGAGCTGTTCTTTCACTGCTGGAATTTGGCCAAATTGCGGCTTCCCGACAGCTTCAACATAAATTATCTCCAGGCTGCATACCATCTGAATTCAAACTTGTGGATGCTGCCCTAAAGCTTGCTGCAATTGCCACCCCAAACAACAAAGTATCAGTATTGGTGCTTGATGGTGAACTTCGTTCTGTTATGCAGTCATACCATCTTTACCCTAATCAACACGTGATTGATGCACTCCAGGTAGTCAGTTGGTTTTATCTCCTATTTTTCTTTTGGTCTAGCCCTTTTAGGTTGACACAAAAATGTTTGACTGTCCTTCATATCCCTCTCTCCTGAATCATTTCTGCATTTACCGTTCTGACTGTTATCCGGCACTTCGGCATTTAGTTTCCTGCGTTAGCTTTCGGACAAATTGCTCTGAAGTTCCAGTGCTGGAAGTGCATTTATTTCCTATTAGAGAACTGGATGGCTCAGTGGATGGAAGCGTAAGGAGGTAGGTGGAAAGAGAAAAGCGAAAAGAGGAGGATAGAGGAAGATCATGTGGTTGTCAATTTTATATCTTCTTACAATTAGTAACGTTAAATAAGACATTCTGTCAACTTGTGCTCTACCAACATGAAAGGTGTCTAGACTTGGCTTGTGTTGCTATTTATGATCAAGACTCTTCTACTTTGACACTTCCAATTTAGCTTTCATCATTTGATTTGTCACTGATATCCTTGATTCTTTGCAAGAAAAGAATGAAAAGAATTAATATCTTGTTTAACTTCAGGTACTGGAGAGTTTAGCAATACTCCTAACTGAAGGTAGGGGGCGCGGCCTTTGTAGGCGAATAATATCAGTTGTGAAGACTGCAAATGTGTTGGGTATTCCATTTTCAGAAGCATTTGAAAAGCATCCTATTGAACTCTTACAATTGCTATCTTTAAAAGCGCAAGACTCTTTTGAAGAAGCAAAGCTCTTAGTTCAATCACATTATATGCCTGCAGCTAGTATTGCTCAAATTCTTGCTGAGTCGTTTTTAAAGGTACTTTTTCTGTTGACCTTGATTCCTCTGGGAGTACGGGAACTGACTCAAAATAAAAATGCCAGAATATTACTATGACATCAAATTTGAGCTTTTGTAGAAACTTGCTTAGTTCTTTTACGACTTGATCTAGTAACAAAACACTAAGTACCAAGTTGTCGTCTATGTAAAAGTATGCAGTTCAGTTTGTCTATGATGTTCTCTTTATTTATGAATGTTTTCTCATCACAGGGTTTGCTAGCAGCACATCGTGGAGGTTACATGGAATCTCAAAAAGAGGAGGGACCTGCTCCTTTATTGTGGAGATTTTCTGATTTCTTGAGGTGGGCTGAGCTTTGCCCCTCTGAACCCGAAATTGGCCATGCTTTACTGCGTTTAGTTGCCACTTGTCAAGGAATACCACATGCCTGTGAAGTAAGTGTATTGTCCTTTAGGTCTTCTCACCCATTTGTCAACATCATGAAAGCCCTGTTCTGTAAATCATGGGTTTACTGAGTTAGTGTGCATGTTCAATAAAATGGTGGTAATGCTATGTGGTAGCTTTTGCTCTTTGGTTTTTAATTATTACGGCCTAACTGAAGTCACGTCCTCTCTTTGCAAAATTTGTTCTTCAGGTTGAGCTTCTCATTTTGTCCCACCACTTCTACAAGTCCTCGGCATGCCTTGATGGAGTTGATGTTCTTGTAGATCTTGCATTCAAAAAAGTGGAGGCTTATGTATCTGAGGGTGATTTTCCATGTTTAGCTCGCCTGATAACCGGAGTGGGGAACTTCCATGCACTTAGTTTCATCCTTGGTATCCTTATTGAAAATGGTCAGCTCGATCTTCTTCTTCAGAAGTTTTCAGCTGCTATCGATGCCAACGCTGGCACTGCTGAGGCAGTAAGAGGATTCAGAATGGCTGTTCTCACATTACTCAAGCAATTTAATCCCAATGATCTTGATGCGTTTGCCATGGTTAGTACTTTTTAATTTTCGTGTCAAATAGATGCTTCATCCTCCCACTTTAACCCATTCTGCTTTCTCTCCCAAAAACTGTTTTCATTACCTCAAAGCAGAAATATATGCATCTTTTAGAGAGTAAATAACGTGCATCTCTCTATTTCCCCGTAGGTTTATGGCCATTTTGATATGAAGCATGAGACGGCTTCTCTTTTGGAGTCACGAGCAGAGCAATCAAGTAAGGAGTGGTCCCTCAGATCTGACAGGGATCAGACTGATGAGCTCTTGGCTTCCATGCGGTACTTCATTGAAGCTGCTGAAGTTTACTCATCCATTGATGCTGGCAACAAAACACGCCAAGCTTGTGCACAGGCATCACTTCTCTCTCTACAGATTCGGATGCCGGACTTACACTTTCTCAATCTGTCTGAAACTAATGCAAGGCGGGCACTGGTCGAACAATCCCGTTTCCAAGAAGCACTAATTGTTGCTGAAGCTTATGGCCTTAACCAGCCAGGTGAATGGGCCCTAGTACTTTGGAATCAAATGCTCAGACCAGAGCTCGTTGAACAGTTTGTGGCTGAATTTGTTGCTGTGCTCCCCCTTCAACCTTCAATGCTTCTCGAACTTGCTAGATTTTATAGGGCTGAAGTGGCTGCAAGAGGAGATCAATCCCAGTTTTCCGTGTGGTTGACAGGGGGAGGGCTCCCAGCTGAATGGGCAAAGTATCTCGGGAGATCATTTAGATGTTTGTTGAGAAGGACAAGGGACTTGAGGTTGCGATACCAACTGGCTACCATCGCAACTGGTTTTGTCGATGTGGTTGATGCATGCAATAGAGCATTCGATAAAATCCCTGAAAATGCTGGACCTCTTGTCCTGAGGAAAGGTCATGGTGGAGGTTACCTTCCACTGATGTAAGCTTCGAACATGAGACCTCCTACAGACACAGTTGTATGCTATATCAGTTTTGGATTTTTGTCCCACAAATTTAGCTTTAGTAGGAAGCAGCGTAAATTCTTGAAGGCGCGGTATAGGTGGTTAGGTCTGATGAATTGATGATCTGCAATTTTTGGCATCATTTTATTTGTTCATTTACCCATATTCTTTCTGACTGAACCAAGGCCGGGTGAACAGAGTGCAGTTTTGTTATTTAAGGGAAAAGGAATGTATATTAGAGTACATGTGTATTGTTGTACAATATTCTTTTGTGGATATGCAATGTAAGTGGGTCGAATTTCTTTATTTTGTGCTCTATATTTGTGATTCGTAAATAACGCCTGAATCTTATATCAGGAATTGTTAAATCTTTTTGGGGTTTTATTTGCTTGTTGCCTTTTTCATCACGTGACCAATTAGTTTATGATTAGCTTCATATATATATTTGATTAGTTGAAGTGCTCTCCTTCTAGTTTACTTGAGGAAATTTTACCAGAATAGGTTAGTACCCTATTTATAACATATAAATACCATTTTAAAATTTTACACTATATAAATATATTTTTTAATTTATAGCAAAAATTCAAATTTAATACCATCCTATAATTAAGCCTTAATATATGCTACAAAATATTTTTCTCTCATTATTTTATTTTTCTCTCACCCAATTATCATCTTTTCTCTTTCTTCTTCAATATAGTTTTCTTCTCCCACAAACACTCTTTTCATACACCTTCTAACCCTTCTCCGCCAATAACAAAATAAATTTTCACTATTTTCATACCAAATCCTCACGCCATTTTTAGATGTATATTGCTGTATTCAGATGTGTGGTTCTTTGATTTCATATGTATTCAACTACAACGAATTAAATTGATGTGTATTAGTAACATATACTCAACTCTATTCATAACTTGTATTCAACTTCATTAAACGATCGAATGAGCTGTATTCATCAAATGTCAGTTTAATTCAACTTTGTCAATCAGATGAACTAATTTGTATTCAAATGTATTATAGTGTATTAGTATTTCCAATCACTTTTAACTGTTTTAATTGCAGTTGGATTCGGATGTATTTAATTACATGTATTCAAGTGTATAGAATTTGTGTCAATCGGTAGAAGGAAAAGCAAATATTGTTAATTTAAGTTAGTTAACTAAAATTAGGGAAATCAAATTTGTTTTGATTTCCTTCCGTTTTTATCTTCTTCACCGTCCCATAAATTGCGCAGATACGTTATTTTTTTAACGCTAAATACAGATCCAGTTTTGCTGGAATCCCCGTTTGTGCGGCGTCATTTCATGTTGTATTATTGAATACAATACGTTTAATACATTAAATACATCGTCAATTACCATAAAACATATCTATACCACGTAATATAAAAAGTATTTCTATTTATTGCTAATTAGATCTTAACGGATGTGCTTTGTGAAAAATTTTCTTTACTTAACCTAGAAGAATTTATAACAACTTCTACGAAACCGTTCAAGGAGAAAAAATATATTTGTATATACAGTCGCACATGCACATATATTAACATATGAGAAAAAATATTGTTGTATGTGCCTTTTTCTGGTCTGTTTGGAAAGCCACCAGATAATTGACATTGGTATAATTACTAGGTTGATAGTTACACAATTGTATGATTATGACGAATTGTTTATTTGTTATAGTGTAATTACAAGTTTACTGTTTGGTTGCATATGTGTAATAAAACATTTAGATTAAATTTTAAAAGGAAGTAATTATCAAAACTTAAAAGTTAATATAATAAATATATGCCTGTACATTTTTATAAGGGTAAAGGATATTATACTTGATATTTAAGATATATTTTTTTTTTTGTGAATACACATTAATAAGTAATCATATATTTATAATTAATAATTGTAAAAAATTTATATATATATATTCTAAATTAATAATATTTAGTTTAGATACTTACAATACTAAAATATATTTTGTAATAACATCATAGAATTCATGTTTGATAAAGTAAATTAATATATATAAATATAATGTCATAACATTATTCAAATGTTTGACAAAATTAATCTATAAATTCTAGCTAAAAAAATAAACAATATGCAGTGTGCGCCAATACTACTAAAACAAGTAAATTTGACCATGAATATAGTATAAGTTTGAAACACACACAAAAACTAGTTTAACATCAGTCAAATTTCAAGATAATATTAGTAAGTACCACTACAACTTAAGATTAGCAAACATAATCAATTTATAATCATATTTAAAAATAAAATTTTACTTTATTGCATCACTCATTATGTCAAGTTTGTTAATGACTCATTTTTTCTAATATTAAGAGATATGGATTCATAAAATAAAATAATAAATAAAATATAAGCAATTATATGGGATCACAAGAAGTAAAGGTAGAAATAAAAGATAAATAATATACACAAAAAAATATATTTTAAAATTAAAAATAAAATTTAAAAAATAGAAATAAAAGTTATAAAGAAAATTAAAAAAAAAAAAAAAAAAAAAACAACAACAACAACCTTGAAATTACATACCACCACCTATTCTCACCTATCCTTGAGAATTAAGAGGACTAAGAGGATCCACGGTATTGAGTTACAGCAGAAAAGGCTTAATGCTAGTTTGAATCTAACATCAATAAGTGCTTTGTGGTATTAGGAAAAAGGAAAAATAAGAAAAAAGATAGCAATAATAGAATAATGCAAAAGAAGTAAATATGTCAATTACACATTAATTTAAAAAAAAAAAAAAAAACTTTTTTTTAGCGGCCAATATTGTGCTTTAGAAAAACACAACAGAAATTCTCACCCAAATAACAAAAAAAGAATAATTGGCTTGTTTCATTGATTTGCACAATTTTAACTCATTAAGACCTGAGGAGAGGATAATAATTACTAAAAATCTTCCAAGTAGCAAAATCTCACTTGGGCACATTCTAACAGAAGAAAGCAAAAGCTGCTAAATGGTGCATCAAATTTGACAGCTTTTTATCACCAGAGATGCTACTTCTTGTTGCTATTTGTATAGTAATTCCATGGACAGCTTAGCTCTTTACCTCTACGAATATTACCAGAGTCAACATTCTGCAGACGGCAGCAATACCGAGTAGTAACTAAATTCAATACATGCAGCTAGTTGCAATAAAGTATAGAAGCTAATCCAGCTTTGAGGCTGCATTATCAGGACGATTTTGTGCAAGGTGTCGCTTTGTCCTCTCAAGAACACCAAAGAATATCGATCCGCCAATGCCTATCCAAAGCACTCTTGGCCCGATGCCCTATAGCGAAATTAAATTCCAAACAAACAGAGGTCAAAAATTATGTGACAGATATCATCAACTATTGATTTTAGATCAAAACGTACACATTCATATTTATTGCACATCACAAAACAAAGAAACTCAAAAGACTTGGGAGAAATGTGGGAAAATCCTTGTGTCGGTCCTTAGCAGCTTCTATTCGATGAAATATTAGGATGATGCATCTAAAATATGATGTTAAGAGAAAATGACATAAGTACAAATGATTTTTATTTATACGCAGGGAACAATGAGGAAAAAAGCATGGTATCAGCTAATGACAATATTAAGGTCCCATCGAAATCAGGCCTGGTTATGTAGCATGGAGCTATCAAACAATTAGTGTCAGGAGAGTGAAGGACCACAAGTCAGTGATCTCTTTTAAGGTTTATACCCCTCGTAGTCCTGAGAAAGAAAATGGGGAAAAGGTGCAGTAGGGAAGCTAAGCTCTTTCATCATCCATTTGATTTTTCATAAAGGAGACAAATAAACAAACCAAGAAAATAAGCAGTCTCCAGGATAAAAGAACTCAGATACGGGTCCTGGTACTGTAGTCTAAAAGAAATTGTGGGATCCCTCTACCTTTAGAAGTGCTGGAGCTCCTTCTTCTGCAACAATAGTCCTCACACAATCAACGATGCCTTTGTATTGGTTCGCAGAACCCTGCACAGGAACAAGACTAGAGTTTTCACATTACCTAAATTAAATGGAGAGTAGTCTTGCAATTTATGGAAGTAACACTTTTTATAGCCATGCATGGATGGGATGAAGAAATTAGGAGACACAGATCAGTTTGACTACCACGTGATTGAAGAAAGTACCTGAACCATTAATCTCGTCTTAATGACATCTAGAGGGGTAGTTATAGCTCCAGTTAGAGCACCTGCAAAAGTAGAGGTAACCATTGATAGCTTTAGAGTGGGTTCATTGTCTACACACAGAAGCAGAAAAATCATATATTTACTGCAGTAACATGACAGGTTATAATCCTAGACAGCCTAAACATTAGGAATTTCAGTTATTCGCATTTCCTACACAACAGTAACTTAGTCATATATCATGCCAACTGTCGCTCAATGTTGTAATTCTTACACAAAATGGTGATTGTACAGTCCTTTCTTCATAACTTAAAAGCACTTTGCTGCATAATTTTAAGAGGTTTCATTAATGGCATTTTTTTTGATAGGTAATGAGAAGATCTCATTGATGTGTTCCAGTAATATTGCTGGTAGGGCAATTTATAATTGCAAGATCTTTTGAGGAGACTTGAGATTGGCCCAAAGGATTTTCAAATTGCTGGTTCATTCTACCAACTCTTCAAGAGTAACATTCAGAACCCTGCAATCAGTTTTCTGCTTCTCACAATTCATAGGACCTGAATTTACAGAACTTCAAGCAAATGACAAATTTGTGTTTTATTCTTGAAGTGAAGCCATGCTTTATCATTTTGTGCACCAATTTATAAACCCAAATTAGGAATAGTCAAAATCATAGGGGTCCTTTTGTGGTCCAGTCAGTTATGGGTGAACTTTGACTCACACAAAAACCAATGCAATTGTGAAGTGTAAACATTTAAGTCTACTTAAGCCTACATTTCTCGATACTGCAGGCTTACAGGATAGAGCCAGTGACACTCTCAATGCAGCAGTTATATCCTCAACTTAAATGTTATAAATGAAAGCCAGCATGCCATAATCAGAGAACTACAAATGAATGGACATGTAATAGGGCTTTGAAGGTGGATTACCAGCAAAAGCACCAATAACAGCATTCTCTGGATCATTCAAGTCCCTTTTTGCCTGGTACAAAGCACATAAAGCAGCTTTGATATTAGTAGTAATTTCAGAGACTAGTCAATCAAACAGTAAAGTAGTTGATCATCTCCATCTATGATGGCAAATCAAAAAGCAAAATCAGCAATGTAATGTTCCTCATGTTTCTTAGTCAAGAATATTCCGTGAACTTTTGTTGCTAATGAAGTGAGAAGTCAAATAAGCAAGGAGAAAGACAAGAAGTAACAAGCTCAGAGAATTTCTACTTAACTTTTGAATACACCAGTTCAAGCAAAATCTTTTCTTATTCTCTTTAGCGAATACATCAAAATTTAGACTGCATGCAAA